>JASDQU010100746.1:437372-460145 GCA_032191745.1 Picea mariana | reverse complement strand
GCGGGTGTGCGCACTAAATTTAGCATTGCGCGGTGGGCATTGAGTGGCGCATGCATAATACTGGCGTGTGCGGTGTGCACATGCATAATTATGGTGCGCATGGTGTACACAGTATTAACAGAGCGCGGAGGAAATTTGTTGGTGCACACACAATGTGGGTAAATGTTGTCGCACGACAGTGCGCGCGAAGTACTGGTGCGCATTGGGGGCATACTAAACTTTGGCATGGTGCAGTGTAGAGTAAAATGAGCACAGAATATTAGCGCGCGACAAAAATATTGCGTGCAACAAGTATTAGTGCATGAACCAAAATTGTGCATGGTAGATATTTGCGCGCGACAAAAAGTAGTGCACACCAGTTATTGGCGCGATAGAGAAGTGATCCACATTGGTTATAGGTGTGCGGAGCATGCGCTACCTTATGGTATTGTTGCGCATGCTAAATATGGGTGTACAGGTTCAAATTTGTGCGTGCGAAATCCTTTGGATGGTTTACAACAGCAAAAAACCAATGAATTTCTGCGACCTTTTATACTGTTTGAAGGTCATCTTTTTGCAGTGCATTTTTGAGGCCCTAGACAACGTTTTAAGCTACTCAAAAACCCTGAGAACAGAGTGTACCAAGGTACATTTTGTCTCTGCAGCTCAAATGAAAGAGCCCAGAGAGATCTTTCTAATGGTGTAAATCGTTCGTCAAACAGAGCTTTTATGAGGAAGTTACAGGGCAAATAGTGGAGGATAAATTTTAAGACCCAACTAACTTCGAAAGGCCATAACTTTTTGCTCTAGAATCTGATTGAGGCGCAAGAGCAGTCTATGGAAAGTTATTGAACCATGGAAGATAGTCCTAGAGCTGAATTAAAATTATGGGCATGTTAAAAATGTTAAATAAGGCAAAGAAGGTACCTGTAGGATTCCGGACCAAAAATCCCGGTTGTCGAACCGTCCCCCCCCCCACGGTCCGAACTCGAACCGCGCTCCAAGCGGGAGGGTCCCCGAATCGCGCTCCGACCCGCGCTCCTGTCCTCCCGAACCACACTCCCGCCTCCTTAACTGCACTCCCTGCCAAATGTCGAACCGCCAACGCTCCCTCGCGCTCCCGAACCTGCAGACAACGCTCCCTCCACGATCCGAACCGCGCTCCCTCCACGATCCGAACCGCGCTCCCTCCACGCTCCCGAACCCACGCGGACGCTCCCCAAAAAATGGCCACGAAAAGTTCATTTTTTTGGTTTTTTTTTTAATTTTTACTTAGACTTTTATCCATAATTTTTTGTACATTGACTAACATGTTTTGCAGGGTCTTCCAAAAGCTTTTTGGGCATCTTTTGCCCCAATTAACTTGTTGTTTTTTCAGGTTTAGCGATCAGACAAAGGGAAACTCTACCCATTTTTCGAAGATTGGGAGCTTCTAGGACCCTCAAAAGTACCTTGTACTTTAATAAATCATTTTAAAAGCTTGTAAACCTCATTGATCCATCTTTATAAGGATTACAAATCTCCCAAGAAAGAGACCATTGTAACCAAAGCAATAAAAGAGTGGTCTACACAACGCCCATTTTTCTTTCCCCCTAGGGGGGATTTGTGTCTTGTGGTGTGCTTGTTTATTTTGCTTCAAGTCTTTCAAATTTTGCAATTCATCACCTAAGGAAAGATAAAATTTAAGTATGTAAAAAAGTCTAAGTCTGGTATGTATTTGTATTTGTAAAATGTATTTCAATTTCTTACTGTGTATGTGTAATTGTTAGCAGCTAGATGGTTGATGCTTGAATGATTATTCATTAATGTACTACGTAAGATTCATGGAATGATGGATAATATGGAATTTAGATGGCATTTCATATATTGGAAGTATCACAAACATACATGTTTCATAAATTTTGCGTCTAGTTTGGCATTCTACACTAGATGGTTGATGCTTGAACGATTATTCATTAATGTACTACGTAAGATTCATGGAATGATGGATAATATGGAATTTAGATGGCATTTCATATATTGGAAGTATCACAAACATACATGTTTCATAAATTTTGCGTCTAGTTTGGCATTCTTCATGTTTTATTTTGAATATATATATATATATATATATATATATATATATATATATATATATATATATAAACGCTCCGGAGACGCTTCGCTCCCGACCATTTTTTGAAAAATGCACTCCGACACTCCCGCTCCCACGCTCTGGCAACACTGCGAAAAATACTAATTGGCCTAGAACTTCAATAGGTTGTAACTAGCAGCTCAGAGCCCAGAAAGAGGTGAAATTTGGACACACTGTCCAAAATATGTATATGAAGAAACCCAATTGATCTCCTACTAAAACTCCAGTGGAGTAGGTGCAAAAATGCATAAGTATAGCGCAGAATTGCACCAAGTTGAAGAGTGAACAGGGAAATTAATGGACAATTTTCAAATGACCATAACTTTCTGCTCAAGACTCAGAATTGAGCAGGGGAGCAGTCATTAGAAAGGTCTTGGATAGAGGAGTCTAATTATCCACCCAGAAAATTGATCTGGGCATTCAATTTTCACAAGAGATCAGAAGAAGGAATTATGATGCATTATTGAAACAGAATTGTACATGATTTCATAAATTTGTTAAATTATTTAGCCTAACAAATTTTGTTGGCTGCACATTTTTGCAGAGTTAAAAACTTTTAGTTCTTAAGAGGTGAGAAGGTTGAAATTTAGTTAAATATAAGCATAGGTACTCAAGGAAAGAGTGCTACGACAAAAATATTTCATAAGATGATCAAAAGCCAAGACTACAAAATGTTAAGGTATGAATCTAGGTGCAGCCATAAAGTCTTGGGAAGCCACTACAAGAAGTCTATTCATGTTAGTCAAGTACTCAATGGAATCTGGGCAAAGGAATAGATCATGTAGTGAATGAATTAGTGAAAGTACATTCACTCCCAAAGAAACCAATATACAGATTAAGCAATACATTGGAGTCGGATCTATTATAAAAGGAATTGACTATCAGAATGATAGTAATCAGATAAAGAAAGCGGCTTAATGCATATATGGATAACAAGTACATCATATCCAAGGATTAGCTATGCAATTATAGAGTAATGCTTCCCTTATGGTTATCAGAATGTGCAGTGGCAGCATGGTATGAAGGGCATCACTTCAAGGGTAAAGAAATGAAGGTGCACATAAGTAAGGAGTGTTGATTGAGAGCATAGGTGCATAAATATGGCATGATGGAAGGGGATTATGAAAGTCAGGTTGAAATCAGATTGGTCAAGACAGGAGAAAGTAATAGTCATCAAGCAAATCCAAGTGCTGATATGATCAGATAAGGAAGGGATAAATCAAGTACCTCAAGAAGGGAGTTGGTGTTAATTATCCAAGGTTGCTCGGAAAACATGACTGGAAATATAATTGGGTCATGTAGGAGATGGATCAGAGAGATCCAAATAATAGTGGAATGCTGAAAATTAATATCAGCATAATATTTATTTGCAAGTCCATGAACATCCTAGGATAATAGAAGAAGAAATCATGAGGTAGATATCAAGCTAATGGGAAAGCAGGACAACATTCCAGGAGGGAAAGCAAGAAAAGTAGAGGATTGTTGATGCATTCCAAAGGTATTGAAGATATCTCCGCAATAGCATGGAGATGTCAAAGCCAAGGAAGACTTAAAAGTGAAATGAATCTCTGTAGAGAGTAAGGAACCATGAAGAATAAAATGGTTCTATGCATGGTTTTGAATGCAAAAGAGATGGTGCCTGAGAAGAATCCATCTCAAGTGGCATAGAGCCATGAGTGACATTTCCAGGGGGTGGAAGTATCACTTGAAATTATGATGGTAAATTAAAAGCAGTATTAAGTACTTTTAATTAATTATATGCAACTAGAGAAGGAGGCATATGTGCATCCTTACAGTATGCTAAGAGATTGGCTATGCAAGACAAGTTTGAGGCTAGTTGGCAAGAAGAAGAGAAGAGTGCAAGAAAACTCAAATACTAAAGTATTTAGTCAAGAAAGAGTTGAAGTAGTTCAGTCCGAAAAGTAAATAAATGTTGAAGATCCAAATTTTATATGACAGCATGTTTGGAATTATAATTCATCCAAGTATGAATTGGGATAGATGGATCCAGGAAATAAATAAAAGCTGAAGGTTAATATCAATTTAGTATTTGGATGGAAAAGCAAAAGCAGCCAAGAGTGATTTGGCTAGAAAGTGTTTAGGTCATAAATAATCATGCACAATGGTTACAATGAAGAGCACATGAAGATTCAGGAATCCGGAAGAATTGAAGACTTCTGGAAAAAAACAAGGAAATGTGATACAGAGATAAAGAAGTTGTTGCAATTACTGTAGCAGCAAGTATGTTATGGCTTGTTGGGACAGCCATAAAGTGAGATTGCTTGCATGTTTGCAAGTGTTGTTGATAATGTTGCTACATATGGAGGGAAGAAACAAAAAGTTGGAATGTTGATTATAAGACTAATAAAGAGGCATGAGCGCTGCTACTATCATCAACTAATCAGGTAGCATCAAATTCGTTTAATGGCAGCTATGCAGGTAAGTATTTCTCTTTTGAAATTATGTTGCATAATTGCCAAAGGGAAATTCAGGTAAGAATTTCCCCAGATTGATTTTTTATAATACGCGGTATGGTATTGTTTAAATGCATTAACATGAATAAGATACCACTAGGTGTGGTAAAGGCTAGAGGCATGTTATAGTTATCAAAGCTTTTAAGCTTTTGAATGCACACACTGACATAGTATAATGTCATGTTAATTTGGTTATGAGGTAATAACCAAAGAAATAAAAGATAAGAACTTGTTATAGGAATGATGCTAGGAAAGCTAGTCATGCATTAGACTAGGACATGGTTGGATATGGAAAGGTATGGATATAGAAAGGTTACGTGCCACACAAATACCCAATGAGCTTCCTACCTTCAAATAAAACTTGGACTGCAACCTTTTTGCTAACACTAATAAACACCACAGAATTATATTCTTGGTGTAGTGTTCAGGTGGAAAAGGAAGGCATCCAAGTAATTGTGAAGACAATGGGAAGTGTGTGGAGAATGTGTCAAGACATTGGCCGGATTTCCAATTTATGAATGGTGAGATGCATGACTTAGATAAAGATCATTCTGAAAATCAATGCAAAGGTGCATTGAATAGATATGCTTTGAGAGTTGCACTCGTGACTAGTAAGTGGCATAGTTACACTCATACATGATATAATTGTATACTTAAATGCATTTGCTGAATGCATTTTGTGAGTGCATGTATATATATTTTGAATGGAAATAATTATACTAATGGTTGAAATGTTGTTAATTCATGGAGTTGAGAACATTTCAGGAACTGTTAGACATTGCAACAGGAAAGTTGCAAGTCAGATAGTCACATGAATAGTGACTACAAAAAAATTTCTGTTCAGAAAATTGAAATAATGAACTTACTGTTATTAATTGCGAACAGGCATATGCATAGAATGATGAGTCATTCTATCTAATAAATTATTTAGTAATTGTGATTGGATTGCTAGGTCCAGGCAATTCTAAGATCATTGCATAAGGTTTTGTACATGTTGCAATTGAATTATGATGTATAGGAAATACTAACAAGTTGTTGGCTGTATGCAAGATGAAGCATTGCAGGAAAAATGGTATGCAGTTTGGTGCTTGTGGAAAACCACAAGAAAGGTTGCATTCCTAATATGGCAACAACCAAGAAGAATTATGAAATAGAATTTCATGTTTTGGGGAAAAGTTGAATTCCCTTTGAACTAAGTTTGAGTTCCTAAATGAATTCTTTTATGTTCTCTCGTGATAACTGCATGTGTGTGATGCAAATAAAATGATATGGATTAAAGTTGGAATGTTGATTACAAAGAGTAGCTCTGGGGAAGATGTTGATTTGAGACAACGAATCTTATCATGTGGATCCCCGGTGGATCTGGGTGTGTGTACACTTCTCATTGGGTTGCCTTGGAGAAGGCTGGAGCCCTGGAGGGAGAAGTGTGGGGATAGGTTCCCCAGTATGAGGCCTGAAGGGTACCTGGAGACCTTTGAGGGCAGTTGGAACTCCTGGAGCCACGGTGCTCTGAGACTTCTTGTCTAGCTTATGCTGGAGCCCTGGAAGGGAAGTTGAGCAGCCGATGAACTGTTGGACAGTGAAGGTGCATACTACCTTGGGTTGTACAGGCATGTGGGAAAGAGAGACCATTGGTTGAAGTGTTGTTGAGGTTTGGTACCTTGGCCTAGACCATGTTGATATTGATTGTGGGTCGTGGTTATCTTGGGAAGCCATTGCCCTGATAGAGTCATAGCCCNTGTCTAGCTTATGCTGGAGCCCTGGAAGGGAAGTTGAGCAGCCGATGAACTGTTGGACAGTGAAGGTGCATACTACCTTGGGTTGTACAGGCATGTGGGAAAGAGAGACCATTGGTTGAAGTGTTGTTGAGGTTTGGTACCTTGGCCAAGACCATGTTGATATTGATTGTGGGTCGTGGTTATCTTGGGAAGCCATTGCCCTGATAGAGTCATAGCCCCTGCTCGGGGGTCATACGCTGTTGAGAGTTTATCAGCAGTGAGATCTAAGGCTGGGTGGAACGTCGTGAATCTACAGCCAGTCGTTGCTTTCAATGAGGTTTAATTGAAGCATGTAATAAGGAAAAATGAGTTGAATTCTTTCATGAAGCAACTCTATGGAATAGAGCAATTGATTTCCAACCGTAGTATGAATACCAGAATTGGTGCTAGAAAGTAGAGCACCGGATGGATATCAAGCTTCCAATAGATAAAGCTTGGAGATTTTTAAAGAATTTGAATGGTACATGGTATATAATGCACTGAGGACAGTGCATAAATAAGGGGAGGGGATTGTAATACCCCTAGGCTGAACCCCAAATTGTAAATGTAAATGTAAAAATGCTTATAAGTTGATGAGTTGTTGATATAATTTTGCATGCACCTTCCATGGTATAGTGCGCACATGTACTGCGCACTAAAATGATGAAGTGTGCACATTCCAGGATACCACGCACAACAAACTTAAATACACGCGATTTTGAGGCCAGAGAGCCTTTTGTGTATATGTTGCATTTTATAGGCTGGTGAGCCAGATATTATAAGCTAGGAGGCTTATGTGTTGAATTAGGCTACTCAGCCTATTTTTGTATATGTCTTATCATTAATATAAAATACATCATTGCGTGTAAACCGACCACAATAAAAGAGTATGGAGGACTAAACTCCACTAGTTAGGGAGGGGGGGGGGCTAAAAGTTAAGGATAAAGGGCTAAGCTAGGGAGCTTAAGCCAAAAAGGAATATTATATTAATATTCCTTAAAGTATAAAGTATGGATAATTATTTTATCCTAAGTTCTAAGGATGGGGACAAGTGGGCCAAAGTAGCTCCAAACATGATAAGTGTCAAGTTGATAACATGCATACATATAATTTGGACTTAGTTCATTATCCATTCATTCATTCCATCATCATTTCACTCACTCATTCAGCTGTCCTCCGTACCTTTCGGTTACTATCACTATACCTGTACCTGTACCCATCCCCGTACCTGTACCTAGTTAGCTTGGGAGCTAGACTGAAGAAGCGGGTTGTTAAGCCCGTGGGAGACTGAAGAGGCGGGTTGTCAGGCCCATGAGCAATTTCTCTCTAGGTGAGGAGAATTGTTGGGAATTGATTTCCGAAGGTGCTAAACTGCAGCGACAGGGCTCTGAGACTTCCTGTCCGGCCTGTTGCTGAAGCCCTTGAAGGGAAGTGGGGCAGTCGAGGGACTGTTGAGCAGAGAAGGGGCACACTTCCTGGGGTGGGACAGGCATGTGGGGAATGAGGGACTGTAGGCTGTTAGTTTGAGTTGGCACCTATGGCGGAGTCTTTCTAGTTGTCTGAGATACATCAGCCTGGTTAGGAATCCCTTTACCCGAGTGGAGTTTAGTCCCAGCTCGGGGGTGACCCACTGCTGAGAGTGATGAGCAGCGTGGTCTAAAGTTGGGAGGTTCGTGGAAGGTCTGCACGCAGTTGGTGATATTTTTACCAAGATAAGTGTCAATCGTGTGTTAAATTACATGTTGCATTATTATGTATGCGTTTATTTTTAAGGGTTATTCCTGTGTGTGTTGCATGTGTATTTTGATTATTATTCTGTATGAATCTATGTATTTGCACTGTGCAGAATGTATTCATCTGTTTTAAGTTTTATATATAAAATTCCGCCAGAGTTTTTGTGTGTATATGTTTTAAATTGTATAAAGTTTGGAAAGTTTTATGTGGCACAGCCCAGTTGGATGCTAGAGATGTTACAATATGGTATCAAAGCATGAAAGCTTTTTGGTGGCATGCCTCGGCCTAGGTGGTCGGGTATGTTACAATGGGAGATGGTAAGCCAATGTCACCATGAAGTATATTAGTCCTTCTTTCATGCGAAGTGTTGTACTTAATATATTGGGCATGTAGATGAGGATCGTTGGTTGAAGTTGGATAATGGATCATTGGCTTGGGAAATTGTGTTTGTTGTCTTGTTTCACCTTAGTGGTCAGCTTTTAGGCCCTAGTCCCGTGTTGTCACCGCCCTAGGAAAAGGGGTACTACTGGGGGGGCCCTCACAAGGGTAACATTACACTCCCCACCATACTCAACACTTTCCATCTTGGAGCCTCTCATAGCGCATGCACTAAACTTTAGTAATGGGTCATGGTCCATTCTCTCATGAGAAGAAGGGGTTGAAGGCCCAGTGGTTGATGCAGCTGCTATATGTATGCTATGTAAAAATGATAAAGGCCACCATAAAATCCACAGGCCAGCTTGAGCTCTACCCCCTCTAATGGTAATCGCCCCTTGTCCTGATGCGAATAAATGCACAATTATAAAAGGACCATAGCCCAATAAAAATGGAGGAATAAAGCTTGAAACCTGTAAAGGGGACTTGTAAACAATAAATGGGTATCAAAAGGCAATTAAGGGGTTCAAAATGCAAAAAGTATCAAAGAAAGGGTATCTCAAGCAGCAAGTGCTCCCTCTACAAAGCCGCTCATAAAAATGGATTCATTGACAACATAAGCCATGAAGTAAGCCCTAATTCATATCACTATCATACTTACTCTTGAATGGTTTCTTTCTTTCATTGCTTTTATATGTATGCTATGTAAAAATGATAAAGGCCACCATAAAAGCCACAGGCCAGCTTGAGCTCTACCCCCTCTAATGGTAATCGCCCCTTGTCCTGATGCGAATGAATGCACAATTATAAAGGACCATAGCCCAATAAAAATGAAGGAATAAAGCTTGAAACCTGTAAAGGGGACTTGCAAACAATAAATGGGTATCAAAAGGCAATTAAGGGGTTCAGAATGCAAAAAGTATCAAGGAAAGGGTATCTCAAGCAGCAAGTGCTCCCTCTACAAAGCCGCTCATAAAAATGGATTCATTGACAACATAAGCCATGAAGTAAGCCCTAATTCATATCACTATCATACTTACTCTTGAATGGTTTCTTTCTTTCATTGCTTGCCTTGGGACCTATCCCTCTACCTGGGTCTTTTATTTCATGTCTTGGTTGGCACACCTAATAGGGTTGGATGAAGGCCCTCCCATATTCAAACTTGTCAACTCACATGAAGTCTCGGGCTAGTGTGATGCTTGAAGGGGATACTGAGGTGAATGGTTTACATGGCTTATATCTTAAGTGACAACTTACTTTGCACGATTCAAGGACTAATATCTCTTATGAACATTAGTTTACCTTGTCTTATACTCTGCTTTGTTTTGGATGGCCCTAACATGATTCTTTGAGGAACGTCTGGGCTTTCACCCAGGACGTTGTGCCCTTATTGTAGGACTTTAGCACGTGTGATGCAGAGCAATGAGTCATCCAATGACTTGACATCTTCTGAAATGAGCTCTCACGTCTTCAAAACCTTGGACAATGGATAGATGTGCTTGGTTTGAGCAGATTTGGTCATGATGGCACACAAATAGGCTAAAAGCCCACATGTTGGGCAGTGTACCCCCAGGGCTTATTACTCATAGGATGAAGGGCGCTGCAACAGCAGATAGCCAGACATCATGCAGAGACGAGATGCAACTTCCTTCCACCTTGGACACAGTTCCCTAAGCCCTTGACATCACCCTCCTTCTAATGATGAAGTCACATTCTAGGGTTTGATGGTGCTAGGGTTTTATGGAAACTTGGGGTACCATAGTGACTAAGCATGACCATGGACCATGGGAGGCACCCATTGCCATTTCTCCACCTTGGATGATGCCATGTGGCCTTGGGAGGCCATCTCATAGCCTTGGAAGGCTTGACGTCACCACACGTGTGGCATTAATGATGTGTTCTTTGCATTTTAGCATTTTGTAAAAGATAAATGAGGGGTCGTCCTCACTCCTAATTGAATTTTGACCTATAAAGTGGACAAAGCGCTATGTCTAGCCTCGTATATAAAGACTAGCGCTATTTTTCATTTGGATCATCACGTTTCACCTCACACTTATGAGGAACACTTCTGAAATTTTCGCTCTTTTAGCCCTCTTTGGCTCTTTTCTCTCACGTGCTAGTCTTGGAGGAGTTTCTTAGTGGATGTCTTGCTCATTTGGATGGATAATTTCTGCAATTAGGGTTTGAATGCTCTTGGTACTTGGATGAAGTAAGTAATATTCTGCAATTTTATCTTGTCTTGCTAATATTAATGGTTTAATTGCTATCTTGTTGCAAGTATTCTTGTTTTATTGAAACCCTAAGAGGAAGACATAAGTGCTTCTCTTCCTCGAAAGTTTTATTTTTCCAAGTTTGTGAAGCATCCTTGCTAGGGTTAAAAGCCTAAGGCCCAAAAATGCTTGCACTTTAGGGTTTTAACCCTAAACTTTGATCCTTGACCTAAGTGAAGCTAGAAAAAGGGAAAAACAGCACCTAGGGCCCAAACGTGCTTGCACCCTAGGTACCTTCTTCCTCAAAGTCTAAAGCCTAAGGCCCAAACATGCTTGCACCTTAGGGTTTAGACTACCTCTTTTGTTTCACTTAGATCAATCTTCAAGCTAATGCATTTGAGACCCCATAAGCCCTAGAGGATAACAACATTGATCTAAGAGTATTCTTGTGGTGAAAGTAGTTGTTAAAATCAATTTTCTCACTCTCTCAAACATCCTACTAACATTACTAACCCTAACCCTAGCAAACTTTCAATATTTATTGTTGTTGTTATAAAAGTTTGCTACAGCCACTGAAAACTACATTAAATTGATGCATACACCTATTTATAAGTGGCTTAACTTGTTCAGAAATCTCTCCTAGCAATTGGATAATAATCTACTTGTTTGATGCTTACTTTTCAAGCTCAATTGCTACATTTCTGAGCATTATTTCTGTTGCTATTGCAATATATTTATTGTTGTCATATAATTCTCTTACTGCTGTAATTTGCAACAGCCATAGCAAATTTTAATTGTCTAGTGTCTAAAGGGATATTTTTGCATTCTATAACTTGATAATTGTCTATATATGTTGCAAGTTGTTTATTGTCTCGTACAGGTACAACAATTATCTCGTTATCCTATATCCCTCTCCTAGACCTAGACCTAACTAACAGGTGATCAATATAGGGGGCAGTAGGCTTGGCTAAATCTTGCTATTTGTTCCCTTGAAGTCACCAGGGAAGCCTCCCTTGTGGTGGACCTCTTCCATCACTAAAACGAGGGAAGTCCCTACTTAGGTGATAGTGGTAGGTTCTTCCATAGTTACACAAGATTTTGGGATCTTGTTGAAAGCTTTGCACAAGCACAAATCTTGTGATAACAGACCTATAACCCCTTCATGGAGGAAGGCACCCCACCCTCTTAAGTTGTGTATAAATACACACTTTTGAGTCATTTGTATAATCATCTTTGGTCATTAGTGTGATTCTTTTGCCTCGGGGCACCATATCTTGTGTTTCTCTTGTTCATGGGTTCATCTTCTCTTCTCCTTATCATGTGTTTGAGGTTCATGTTGATTTAGGGTTTGTCGCTGGTTCCATTCGATCATTCTCTCTCTCTTGTGATTTCAACACCCTACTCCCTTTCTTATAATTGAGGACTTGCTCCAAATCTAAAAGCCATGGACGAAATTTAGAGAGCTTTTCCAAAAGTATCAATATGTACAAAAGCACGTTCTTTTCCGAAATTAGCCACCTGCTTTTCTAAATCTAGGAGTTCTCATAATTACCAGCTTCTAGAAATAGCAGATCCTCGTCTAAAAATAAGAACTTCTAAAAATAGAAGTGAGCTTTTCTAAAAATACTAAATAGTCACATCCACAAATAGCACTTTAAATAGAAGTGTCTAAAATAGAAATATGCCAAAAATAGCAACATATCCTCGTGAAAGTGCTTGGAAGTTGGCACCATGCATGTCCTAATAAGAAGACATCTGAGGTAAAGATTATCGGCCTTATTCCATCTTTTGTCACTGCAACACCTTAAAACTACATCTAAATATATATCTCATACCAGGTACTGGTCAAGTGATAACATTGGAGATATTGGATAATGGTAATTTTGGCACTAAGGGGATGCTACACAAATAACCTCATGTTGATAATGCCTCCTAGCGATTCCTGCTGCTCACAGTTCCATATAATGATTGATATGAGAAAGACATGTTGTATAAATATGATTGTTGATCTCCTGAACATACGTTTGCTCGTCACTTCCGTCTGCATCAAATTGTCCTATGTGCCTTGCCTATAATTCAGGAACACATACTCCACATATGTCTACCTTGATTCTTTTCCTCCACAAATGTGAGTCAAATGTAAACATATTCCAAAATGTCTACCTTGATTCCTTCCCTCCACAAATGTGAGTCAAATGTAAACATATTGCAAAATTTTCCTAAGTTTGACTTTAGAATATTAACATATTTATATATATTATTTCACGTTTGTCAAAGAACATGTCATTGAACTTGCCCACGATTCGTGCCTTACCTCGGATATCTCAAACTTCCATGACCTACTGTTGTTTTCCTTTCATTGTAACACTTGTATATATCTAACGTTTGTTGACTTCCCATCTAATGCTTTTGTCTCGTGTTATACGATGATCTTCCATGATTTGATTTTTCACTGGCCGATGATTAAATCTATATCTTCCTACGTAGCCGTCAATCCCGCCAGTCTATCCGTCTTCCTAATTGTCGCCCAACAGGCATTCCATTTGAACATCTACTGGCGCCATATTTAATCCGAGACTGTCCGCGAATTGATTCGCCACGATTTACAATTCTTCTTTTAAAATTTCCAAAGTTATAACTTAGAAAACATTTAATCAAGGAGTGAATACTTCCTTCCAACCAATAAGGCAGTTTCCTCACATTCAATAATCTTTGTTTCCTTCCCTTGTTCTACAATATCCTACTCTTTGCCCACAATGCTTTCACTATTCACGGTGACTACCCGGATGCATTGCAACAAGGCTCTAATCCTTCCAAACGCCAAATAACCTTAAAAAGTTGCAGAGAGAGAAAAAAAGAAAGTTGATTATATTATTCAATATGAAAATGAGATACAAAACTCAAATATAATGGGAGACAACCACCTATTCTACCAACTGCCATTGTGTTGAATCGTGCTTAAAACATGATTAACACACGACATGTCTTAATGTCCTTTATTATTGTGACGAACTTTATTAGATTATGTTCTATGACACTTTATGATCTAATATTAACACCAAATAACTACAATGACATGACCATTAGACTATGTTTACCGCATCAATCGGCAATGGTGAATGGTGAGTTTTCTAGAGAGCTAATTTGTTTTGTGGATTTATAGTTTAGAAGCATTCAATACAAACGAGGAACCAACAAAGACAAATCCGCCAAACAAGCCTAAGCATGCAAATATATGATGAACGTTTCTTATATAGGCTGTTGTGAAAATCTGTTAGAACGAGGAAATTATAGAGCAGTATTTAAATGAACAGTCATCTAACAAAATTGGTTGAAATGTCTCAAAGTGTAAAATACCTGAATGCGATGATACAACCTACGGGTGTAAAAGTCCTCAAAGTCCCTGCAGAGTGGAGCATATCCCTGGTCCAAGAAAGAAAGAAAAAAAGATCAACCCTGCCAATAATAGTGTAATAAATACAAAAACAAATTTGATATGACTCGACAATGCTAGTGGAAATGGATACCAAGATCCAAAGACGAGGGAAAAAATGTGATCTCGATCATGGTATTGAAAACAAGAAGTATTATCCTCACAGAGTGAATGATCGTGGTCAACTGTAGCCACAAAAATTTCCAACGGCGTCGTAGAACCTGCTAGATAACCACTAGAGGCCAATCCGCACTAATAAACCCACGGAGATGCATTAAGTTGGGCATAAAACAAGGCCAAAAACAAGTTTGGACAAATTCCTACACCATAAGTCACCTGGTTTGTGTTTGGGCAACACAATGAAATTTGGAAAAAATTTACAGTGCCAAAAATATGATAAACTCAGTATTAAGTTTGGAGTTGTCTATACATTCTAAGTTCTGGTATGTTTTGGCATTTTTAGTCAATCCCGTCATATAAATCTGGACGAAATTACAATTTTCTGTTGTCTAAATTGTATTTCTGAACTCAGGGTTCAGCGAGTTCAGAGTGCTGAATAACCACTGGGGCACTAGGATTATATGGACTTAATTGGGCACTAGGATTATACGGACTTAACCACTCAAAAAGGGTTTCTGGTCAAATTAAATGGATAATATGACTGGAAAAGAGCCAAAAACCTAAAACGTTTAGAATAAGGCATTAACTTTGGCAAAGAGAATTAAGCATATACAATTAAATTTCACACTCGTGACAACCAAATTCAATAATTAAGAGAAGATTAAATAACTACCCTTATCTCAAAATTCCAACATATGAGAATAATATTTTACATATTGTATTTAAATTCTCTAGTGTTAGAATTTTGTGTATGAATCAGATTTGTGACAATTAACTTCGCCCAATCTGGACAATTTACTGTCGAGTCCTTGACATTACTTAAATATCAAAAAAAAAAACAGTAAAAATTGCCAAATGCAGTGACTATAAGCTTACACCTGGCCGAAGTGAGCAATGACAAAATTCTATCACAATAGCAGATGTACCAAATACTGTCCACAGAGAATAGAATGCCAAAAGATGTCCAATTAAGGTCTTTCATCCAGTCCATGACCGAGGTTGAAATATTATTTTACGAAAGTGTAACTAAGGTAAATTTTTCTTTAAATTTTTTGGATAGGATTAATCTATGGGGTGATTTTTTTTTCATTTTTAACTTCTTTTAATAGAATTCCAAAATATGACCCAGGAGGGTTCTCTTTTTGAAATTTCAATTTAACCAGAGGGTACGAATCATGATGTGGAGCAAAATTTCATCCTTCCCCTTTTACTTAAAAGAGGATTTCAGCCAGTGGTCTGGGAAGGTTTTCTCTTCTTTTTGCTGTTGCAATGGCATGCAGCAGATTTTTCAGGGATGGTGAAATTACCCCAAAAAAAAAACAGATCTTGAACAGTTGTCCTCACTATGCCTTAAAAAAAAAAACATGAAAACGAACAGCAAGAAGAGTACCTCTGGAGTGGACTGATCCGACTTGCAGAAGCTTCTAAAGAAGTCCCTCATATGCCCAAACACAAAAAGCAATCCATAACTGAAATACGTCGTAAGAGCTGTGAAATAAGGGATAGTAACCATTTTGACGATAAATAAAATACCGGAACTTAAGTCCCCTCACTCAGTCTCTACTATCTGTACGAATCGAGGCTCTCTTCCCCGCACTGCGAAAAGACAGCCCAACGAATCTGCTAAAATGGTCCGCAAACCCCCAACTTATCAAATATTCCCAATCAGACTGGAGTGAATCTAGGTGAAAATCGCCAAAATTTACACAGCCTTAAAGCGGAGAAGAAACAAGAAATAAAGGCAGATGATCGTGAATTTAGCAGCAGTTGACTCGTATCTGGCGGATCGAGGAGATGAGAGGGCCAACGAAGGCTCTGGAGGGCCTCACCAGCAATGTCTGTGCCTCTTCATCCCCACTTCAAATGCGCTTAGTCTTCTACTCTCATTAATCGGGGTTTAATCGGGGTGGGGTTTGTTTCTGTGTTAAATCTTTAAACCGCCAATTACTATTTTACTTAATATTATTAATAATATTGTCATGGTTGATGAGAGAGCTGTAGGCTGGAAGAGTCCTCGATGGATTAGGAAGATCCGTGGATTTTTAAATGGCCACCGATTAAAAGTAGATTGCATGACTTGGACTACAATTCGGATGGTCAAAGAATCCATCTCTTCGAAGCCATGAGCTCTTTTTGGTTGACTACCAAAGAAGACTTGCGGTTAGATGTTCATAATTTGCTAAAATAGATGTGGCCTTGCTTCAGAGTTACTACGTCATATACAACTCATTCGTATATATCGTATATTTTTATGGAAGTTATGTTATTGCCACATGGTTGTTGTGGTAGAGGTATTGTTTTGAGGTTATTGGTGTTATTATTGGTTAAAATGCTAGCATTTCGAATGGAAAGGAGAGGAGGTTTAAAATTCACTGAGGTGTATAAGTTTTTTCTCTTACTTATTTTCTTTTCTTTTTAATATGAGCATTTCACCATATATTCCAAAACCTCAACGTGTTAAGGGGGACTAGCAAAGTTATTTTAGAGAGTCTTTGTGAACATATAGAATCATTATAGAAAATGAGAGTAGATAGAGAAGTGAAACTCCAAAAAGAGTTGGCAATGTTTGATCCCAAATTTAAATTGTTAGAAGACAATATTTAGACACATATAGAGAATAGAATATTAGGGTTCATGACTCACTTACAGAAAATGAAAATGGAGGCTAGAATATAAAAACTGAAAAAACAAAAACAATCAACCCAAGAAAGAGAGGTCGAAGCAAATCTCAACATGAGAGGTAGGATTAAAGAGCTAAAAGAAAAACTAACTAACAATTTGGCCCTGATTGGTTTGGAAAATAAATTGGATATCAAACCCATAAAGAAGGAAATGAATACACTAATCGAGTAGCAAAAAATGGAGTCTAGAATACAAGAAATGGAAAAACAAAAACAACAAACCCAAGAAGGAGAGGTCGAAGCAAATCTCAACATGAAAGATACGATTAAAGAGCTAGAAGAAAAAGTAACTAACAATTTGGTACTAATTAGTTTGGAAAATAAATTGGATATCAAACCCATCAAAGAGGAAATGAATAAGCTAATCGAGTTGGATCATGAACGTAACAAAAAAGCCTTTAACTTCATAATTTTTGGTATAAAAGAATAACAAGATGAGGACACGCTACCAATAGTAAAAGAAGAACTAAAAGATAAATAACAAATTGAAACAACTTACATCATAGAAGCAAAGAGGCTGGGAAAGATAATCGAACATAGAGATAGGTTGTTCCATGTCAAAGTAAGTTGTAATGACCATAAATATGGCATACTCAATAAATCTCCAAGCTTAAAGGGGTCAGGAATATTTATAGATAAAGACCTCATTCCAAAAGACCAAAGCTAAATTAAGGAAGGAAATTCAAAAGGTAAAAAATGTAAGGACGGAAAGCAAATAGGTAATAATTAGAAACATAAAAGCTATTATTAGGGATAGAGACCATAATGATAATAATAAATAGGAATTTTGGACACATAAATAAAAGTCTAGAGAATTCCAAGTAATCATTTGCCTTCTTAAGGTCCAGTAGACCAATTCGGTCTCAGTGGACATTAATAGTCATCATCATCGTCATCGTCATCATCATCATAAATGACAACATTTATTTACAATCGCAAACAATGTGGGGTATAAAAAGATTAATTGTAAATCCAATTTTTATGGGAGGTATATAATCTTGTGGTGTCGAGAGATACATTCTACAATACAATATGGGGGAGATTACAACATTTCTATGTTAATCCATAACATTTATGTTAGTAAGAAAATAAAAATAAAATAAAAAATATTTTCAAGTTGGCTTAATAAGTATGCAATATCCCCAAGTGCGTTAGGCTAGGATATTATGTTCTTCTATGCAATTTATGTTGTTTGTGGTTGTGTGCTTTTGTCAAACAATTTGCATTACATATGTTTCCATGTTATAATTTGGTTGATAGTCTTCTACAAACAGTTTGTATACATTCTACTAAAAGACTTTTGTCAAACACATTGTATGTAATCCAAGTACATGTGAATTAGAAGAGACAACGTGGACATTTTTACTATGAATGAAACCCTAATCACATCAATACAAATCTCTAATTTTTTCTATGGCAGTTGCAATACATCAATGAAAACACACAATATGCTAACCAAAACCTGGAATAATGCCACTACCTCCTCTAGTAGATGATGTGACCTCCTCCTAACTGCAAAAAGGCTAACGCCTAGCCTCAAAAGATGATGATGTCTTGTTCCAATGGCTCTCCAAGCCTCACACTGGCCTCTGCAATCAATAATGATCTCCTCAAAAGCAAATTGAACCTCCCAAAGCCAAGAATAAGGCTCACAACCCTCCTCCAAACCCTCACGACTCTGTAGAAACCCTCACGGCCTCCTCGAGCCCTCATGACCCTACAAAAAGGGTGGATCGACCCCCCAAGATGCCCCCAGCAGCCCTCCAAAGGCTATCAAGCCCTCACAAAACCCTCACGACTCCCTAAACCCTCATGGCATGCAATAGATGAATATGTCAACCTCAAGAAAGCCTCAGGAGCCTCCTAAGCAAGTCAATGCACCTCTAAGGTGAAGACAAACCACAAGATGAAGCTCCAATGAAGATCTTGGATGGATCCTCCTCTTGGTCTAGCTGGGGTGGATATTGCACCATCGAAACCAAACCATAATGGAAGGGTTTTGCCAAAACCCCAACAAAACCTTGTCTCACGAGAGCACTCCAATAAGAGATCAATCAAAAACATAATAATCAAAGTGAAGCGCTACTCCTTCTTTTATAATTCTTCAATGACCCTTCTAGATCTTTCCTCTTTGACTTAACCCTTATTCCCCTTTTACTTTTCACTTAAATATTAAAGTCACTTTTACTAATGTTGAAGTAATTATTAATCTAAAAGTTACTTTATTACCCGTTTATTAAATGTCACTTTAGAAATATAACATCTCCTAGCTAAGTGACATCAAATAAACCTCATGACTCCCCTTTTTTTCACTGACTATAGCCTACGGGAGTCATATAGGCTACTAAGTCATTCTCTCGTCATGATCAAGTGAAAGGGGGCATTACAAAGTAAAACCATCATTTGTCAATTGGGTCTAGCTCGTGTGGTTGGGAAGAATGATTGTTATCTTCCCCACCTATGTTCAATTTATGCAAGTGACATGTTGAGCTCTTATCAAGTATATTATTGTAATGGCCTTGAGCCCTATGTTAACAAGGCCTCGAGCTTTTGATGAATTCAATTTACTTTGAGTACCATCCTTGGAATGAGGGGAAGTCCCCGATATATTTTCAAGGGGTATATATTTCCCTTAAAAAAGAAAGTAAAACCAATGTAGATCCACCTTAACCTTAGATCTATCAAGCATTGAGGAGGACCAAATACCTTGAGATGCAAATATTTTTTACAATGCAAAAACTTGAGGAAAAGTTTGCATATAGAGGGATACGATCCCTCTCGACACTTGATAGATCTAAGCTTAAGATAGATCTAAGTTAGTAGCAAACCACCTCACCATTTTCTCAATTTTGACATTGTAAATGAATTTTCCAACCCCCATTTCCATTAGGGAAAGGTAAACTATAATTTCCACAGTCGAAAAGATGATTAAATATTTACATTGGATTTTTTTATGAAAATCATAGTAAAAGAAATATAAGATTAGCATATTCCATTTTTATGGTGGTTGAAAGATTTGAGGTTCAAATGATTTATTGGGAGTGATTTTTTTTTAATTTATTATTTTGGATTGGTTCCTCGGGTCTTATATCACTTCTAATTTATTTTATTGACGTTGTTTGTATAGAAATAAAGTGTGTAAATTTATATGGAGTGATGAAAATATCAAACACAAAAGAAAACTAGGTTGATATAAAAAAAAAATCATCAATCCCAAGTGTGATCATCCTTCCTACCCTAATAGGGTTGCAAGTCTCAAGAAAAATGATTATTGTTAAACTAAGAATCAATTCACATGAGCTTGTAACAAAACCAATAGATGGAGTTTTCTAAAAACTCCTTGAGAAAGAATATTATGTAACTTATGCAACCTATGGGAGATTGAGAAAGAAGCTCATTTCCTTTTAAGATGCCATATATACAATGGCATTAGATGTGTTTATACCAATATTTGCAATAACAATTTGATTAATGAAATCCTGAACCAAGACGACCAAACTAACCTTGGAGATTTTATTGTGAATTTAAACTCACATTGAAACAAATACGTAAATGAATAATTTAAGGACTTTGCTTTTTAGTTTTCTTCATTCATTATCTCTTGCTTGGGTCTTATAGACCAAGCTAACGTAAAGGATGTTAAAAGAGGGCATAATCATTGATCCAGGTAGATCTCGGTGGCCAACCACCTTTTCCATTGAATCAACATTTCGAGCCTATGGTTTTGATAAACCATGATATTCACCCTTTTGATGGGGAATGGAATGGAATACCATCTTCATTTGTTAATTACAGACATCACATAATGATTTCCTAGTGGTCTTATGTACATGCCTACAACATAGCATTAACGCACCGGATCCCATTAGAACTCTGCAGTTAAGCGTGCTCAGTATAGAGTAGAACTGGGATGGGTGACCGCCTAGGAAGTCCTATTGTTTTACATGCCTATGGCATTTTATAAACTTTGATTAATTTATCCCACATGCATCATGGGAATTTTTCTCCTCTCACTCCGTCATATATAATTGAGGTGAAGGAGGCCCTTTAAGCATGTAATGGAGTGTGATGTAAAGCTTGTTGTGAATGAAGCGTAGCCAACATCTCTTTCTTTGCAGAGATAAGCAACCCCATTCTGTCAGTTTGTGTTCTATAGTGTTTTTCTCTCTTATTCATTAATAGAAGTTGGGTTTCACTATATTTATGTGTTTCTTGCAATATCTATGTGTATTTCCTTATTATATCTCTACTATATTTTTGTCTTTGTGTCGTTGTCAAATGATCCAGGTGGATCTCGGTGGCCAACCACCTTTTCCACTGAATCAACATTTCGAGCCTATGGTTTTGATAAACCATGATATTCACCCTTTTGATGGGGAATGGAATGTAATACCATATCCATTTGTTAATTATAGACATCATGTAATGATTTCCTAATGGTCTTATGTACATGCCTACAACAAAGCATTAATGCACTGGATCCCATTAGAACTTTGCAGTTAAGCGCGCTCAGGCTAGAGTAGTATTGGGATGGGTGATTGCCTGGGAAGTCCTATTGTTTTACATGCCTATGGAATTTTATAAACATGCCTATGACATTTTGTAAAACTTAGGTTTATAAAATGCCATAAGCATGTAAAATAGTAGGACTTCCCAGTCCCAGTACTACTCTATCCCGAGCGCGATTATCTGCGGAGTTCTAATGGGATCCAGTGCATTAATGTTATGCTATAGGCATGTACATAAGACCACTAGGAAATCATTACATGATGTCTGTAATTAACAAATGAAGATGGTATTACATTCCATTCCCTGTCAAAAGGGTGAATATCATGGTTTATCAAAACCATAGGCTTGAAATGTTGATTTAGTGGAAAAGGTGGTTGGCCACCGAGATCCACCTGGATCAATCATAAACATTGTGGCATCTTTCCCACCTTAAATATAAGGACATCTTGCTTATATATATAATAATTCCTTTTAATTTATAATGTGAATATAAGTTGTTGATTTTTTTGTCTTTGTAAATGTTTCTTTTTTTTTAAGATAGTTATGAACTTTCAGTTGTATTAGCAAATAGTTACAACATGGGTTCTCTTCTAAGAGCCCTATATTCAAACCCCTTGGAGGATGTGTTTACGCAATAATTCTCTGTATAATTTTATACTGTGTTTTGATTTTTTTAATGTAGATAGATATGAAATCTACTACATTAACAAAAAATTACAATGTTTTCTTGGTTTTATTGCATAAACATGTCCTCCATGGGGTAAGGGGTTTTTGGGATTTCATTTTTAGTTTAAGAATGACAAAGATTTAGTCTTCCATAACAGCCCCTGGTTTATGGGATCCAGTGGGTTTTATATACATCGATGGTCCTTGGATTTTGATAAAAAAGAAGAGGCCCCATCCATTGGCCTACTATGGGTAAGGTTTCCCCATCTTCCCCTCAACCTCCCAGGATACAAGGATTGTTGAGGCAATAAGCAACAAGAATGGGAGCTATGTGGGCAAATCAAATCCAAATGTGAGGTTGTTCTTGTGTGCTCATATTTGCATAGAAGTTAACATTGAAAAAGGGATCAAGAGACCCCATCCATTGGCCTAGTGTGGGTAAGGTTACCCCATCTTCCTCTCAAACTCCCAGTAAGCAAGGAATCTTGTGACAATAGGCAGCAACAATGGGAGCTGTGTTGGAAAATCAACTCCAAACGTGGGGTTTTTATTGTGTGCTCATATTTGCATAGAAGTTAACCTTTGAAAAGGTATTCCAAAGGCCATCGAGATACACCTGGATCAATGGTCCTTTCTACAACAATTTGAATATGAATAATTCCCATTCAAATGCAATCATTGTCATGAATATGAACATTTTA
>JASDQU010100746.1:424623-437359 GCA_032191745.1 Picea mariana | reverse complement strand
CAAAGAAAGGGTTCCAAATTGTCTCAAAACCCTCAAATAGAAGGAAAGGACATGCCAATATCCATAACATAAATCGTCTAGGAGAAGTGGTTAAGGAAGACATAACCAAAAGAAGAATCGCTTGAGGGCCCCTAAAAAGAAGTGATATTTCAATATAGCAGAAGAAGTGAACTTAGGCATTCCCATAGCCCAAAAGGATGCATTGATCCTAGCATAACTTCAATTATGGTCCTTTCAAACCCCAACAACAACAACAAAAAGCAAGCGAGGCCATCCCTTCAAGAGGTAGCCCAAACCTCAGATGTTCCAAGATCCCGACAACCAAGCAACACACAAAATGTAGACCTGGCAACAACCTTTATAAATCAAAGATGCATGGAGAAGTCGAGGCCTCCCATCTAAGAAATAGAAGTAAATCTAAGAAGGATGATAACCTCGTATGATTTCACATAGTATAATATAGAATATCGTCCAAATTTGGAATGATTTCAAATATACTACTCCTATGGTGCGAGGTTAAAGATCTAAAAAACACATCAAGGAATAAGACTATAAAAAACAATGCATTCAGAACATAAGTAATGATGATTGTACTTGCTCATCAAAATTAATTCACTCCAAAAGTATTATCATGTATTGTTTTTGTCTTTTATTACGTAACCAATTTGTGAGAATCTATTCATGCCAACCCAACAAACAATGGAATTATGTTGTGTAATAGCTCAATTTTGACCCTTTGAATGTATTAGATTGAATCGCGTATAATTTGTAAATAAGTGTTTACAACAATGGGAGTTGAGTTGTGTGAGCCTAAAAAAATGACCCCATGTATAAATGATGTAAATATGTGGTATGGATTCTCAATGTGAAGCTCAAGGCCAAGGCTTGACTAGTGAATGACTATGCACATAATTGTAGTAATTATGCTTTATATGTAGCATGTTGTAGACCTTCTATGGTATGCTCAAGATATGTAAATAGTATTTCAAAAATTAATATAAATTGGCTACAGGAAGCACGAGAGGGGGTTATGAGTCCACAAGTAGGGAAGAGGAAGGGGGTCAAAGTGGGGTGTGAGAATAATCCTATGCTTCGTAATTTCTATTTTTTTATCATGTGTTTTATTTAAATCTCACCCACCATTTTTGAATTAAAAGACAATCATTGAGTACATGTGGTGGTTAAGATGAAGTTTGTTGATGTAGTTATGAAGGCATGAGGGATGGGTACAATCGTCACAGGGAAGTGTAAGAGACCCTATCCTCCTAGAGATTTGAACCTCCTCCATTATCATGCACACTACTCCACTACAATACAAGACTCTAGCATCACATGTTTACATCACAAAGCCTTGTCAAGGTTGCTTGATGGATATTTTTTCTCTAGTGCACGTCGCTTTTGCATCATTGTAGATGATGAAAATAACACAAATTGTGATACAAGTATAACGCAAAATGTGATGCAAATGCAATGCAAATCTGGCATAAATGTGATGTAAATATGACACAAATGCGACGCAAGTATAAAGTAAATTCAAAACAAAGATGAAGCAAATGTGCAATGAACAAAACGACACATAATTAAGTTTTCCAACATTCTAACCATGCATTTTGGTTTTATGTGACTTTTAGGTCACACTTTCATTTTATTTCATATTTTCCTTGTCTGGAGCTTGTGGAGCCTTGCTTCTCGAAGATTATGGAGATAATTTGGGTCTAGTAGAAATTTCTTGGGGCCCACATTCGATAAAAAGTAAGAATCTTCCGTTATTTTTAGTTTTCCTCGAGCCTTTTCTTTCGATTTTTATAGTTTATTGTATTTAGTCTTAATTTTTTTGTGTTTGGGATTTGGGATTCGTTAGAGGGATGTTATTTGATGGTAGGGTTTGAGATTTTAGGAAACTAATTGTAGATCTATGGGTTTTAGGGGTAGAGTATGGGTTTTGGGGGTACGTACGTTTTGTGAATTTAGAGGCAGATTTTCCTTAGGTAGGATTTTAACATTAAAGGATTGGAATAAATTAAACAAAAAAATGAAAGGAGTTTAGGGGATTGGATTGATCTCTTCCTCCTCCAATCTTTTTTCTCTTTCTTCCTCCTCCTACACCTTTCTTTCTCTTTCTTCCTCCCCATCCTCCTCCCTCATCCTCATTTTCTACAAATACTCCTTCATCTTCCTGCTTTTCCCCAAATTATCATTCATCTTTCACTTTGTCTGATCTTCCTTCCTTGTTAGTTCTCTTCTTATTCTTCTCCTCCTCCCCTCGTCCTCCTTTTATTTTATTCCTTCCTCCTCCCTCCTCTTCCTCTTTTTCCACAAATTTCCTTCTTTTCTCCCCAAATCCCCCTTTCTATTATCCTTTTCTCCAAATACTCTTTCATCTTCTTTTTTTCTCTTTCTTCCTCCTCCTCCTCCCTCTTCCTTGTTTTCTACAAATCCTCCTTCCTCTTCCTCCTTTTCCCCAATTCATCATTCATCTTCCACTTTGTCTCCTCCTCCTTCCTTGCTAGTTCTCTTCTTGTTCTTCTACTCCTCCTCTCATCCTCCTTTTCTTCTATTCCTTTCTCATCCTCCTTCCTCTTCCTCTTTTTCCACAAATTGCCTTCTTGTTTCCCAAATACTCTTTCATCTCCAACATCATCTATATTGTTTTTAATTTGATAAATATAATCAACAAATCACCAAAATTTTAATCTTTTTTTCCCAAGAAAAAAACGTATTCTTATTTGAGATAAACAAAAATACAATACTCAAGTGCTCAAGGCACAATCCAACAAGGATCATTCAGAGATAGATCTCTTCAAAATATTTCATTGTAGTAGTACATCCAAAAAGATCCACATCCTTCATAATATCAAGTATAATGTCTATCATTTAATTGAAAACAAACAATAGACTTAACAATCCCGTGTACTGACATATTACAAGTTCAAAAAGAGTTCAAAAATCATTAAATGAAAACTGTTGTAAAACCACTGCATGGTCATTTTGTACTTCTTCCAATGAACCATAAATCTCGGGTAGTAGAATTCCTTCATTTGAGAGTTGACCTACAATCTCAATGTGCTCTCTATAAATATGAGTATAGCTTACCAAAAGAAGAAACTAATTAGGTATTTCCTTTAATTCGTGTGCTAGTGGAAGGAGAGAATTATTTTGTACTTGGAGGCTTCCTTTCATTCAATTTATGACCATAGATGAATCACCCATGACCTGAAGCTTATCAATCCCTTTGTCCAAAGTATATTTTATTAAGTAGTGTAAGGCCTTGAATTCCCCTTGTTTATTTGTTCATCTTCATATATTACCTTTGACTTGAAATATGTGTGTCTCTAAGAGATATAGATTGAATACAATATCACCAATAGAATCTGATCCTTGACAAGCCCCGTCGAAATATCCCCAAGCTAATTGCTTGTCCAACTATACCTTCGATAGAATTCTTTGTAGTTTGACCTTTGGAATAACCTTATAAAACACAAATAAAGAATTAACCTAGGTAGCTATGTTGGCACCCAAAGTTTTGGGTAAATATTGCATGCGCACACAAAAGAAGATGCGCATGCCCATTCTAATTTTGTGCATGCTCCAGCAGCTACGCTAGGGGTAGCAGGAGACGCACGTCAGAGAAAGTTTTTTTAATGCATTCCAAATCGAATTCTGCCAATGCGCATCAGTTTGAGTTTTGTGATGCATGCCAAAAATCAAGAAGATAATGCATGCACAGTGGAATTAAGAAAAGGATCTTCAGGAAATCTCCCCAAATGATTACCGCTAGTAGCACAAGGGAACATGGAGCAGAAAGAAGATGAGTTGGTCGGGTAGTTACGATTGCCCCGATTCCAGAAAGGCTATGTGAAGTGCAGGTAGGTGACAAAAGCATGTGGGACTGACAACTGGAGGAATGAGTGGAACAGAACTGAAAGAGCCAGACCGCCAGAGCAAAGAAGGATATAAAAGGAAGCAACGAAAACAAAAATAGAGTTAGAGAGATAGTTAGTGAATTGGTTAGTGGGTTGTTGTTGCATGGGTGCTATTGAGCTCGCTTTGAGTGTAAGTTTTGTAATTTATCTTATTGTAAGTATGAGTTTGTCCTCTCTATAGAGTCTGAAGAGATGCTCATGGCACGATGTATTGTAACAAGGGGCAACGTATAAGAAACAAAAGCTCTATTGATGTTAATGAATGATTTTCTTAATGTATGCATGTGCATGATTGAATGAGGATGATAATAAAGTTGTAGTGATTTTGGACCTATGGTGTGTCAATTATGTGTTTGAATAAATGTGTTGTTCCGTTATGTTTTGTCATCTATTAAGTAAGTTGCAATGAATGACATGAGTGTAATCCTTGATGGATCTCTATGTGTCTAGTCCTTCATCCTCGAAACAAGACCAGATGGTCTATGTGATCCTCACGACGTCTCGAGTGAGACCTTCCTTAGTCTTGGCCGAGGATTGATATGTTGATGCCTTGGGGTTTTTGTTGGTCACTCTGGATGAACCCTGGGTCTTCAACCCTCCAGTGTTAAGAAAGATGCATGTAAGCATGAAACGACCCAACAAATGGTTTTGTTGCTAGGACTTGAAAGTCTTGTATTGAATGATGAAGGCAAGGAATGAGGTGGTATCCATCTAGGGAGGAAACTCAAGATTGGTTGACTGCGAAGGAAGATGAGTTTTCTCAAAGGGAAACTCGGGGCATGAATGTCAATGTGGAGCGATGGAAAGATAGGTATCTATACATTGATATGCATTAAGTTTTCTTTGTTGAATTTCTCTGTCTATTGTATGAATGGATGAAAAAGGCAAAATGCCACTAATACTGCTTTGAGGCCACTAGAGCCAATAGTTTGGGATCAATCCATGGTTGATAGGATGAAGGCATTAGACAATAGCTGGACTCGAGCTATTGATTTTTGGTTTTCTCGGGTAAAGGAAGGGTATATAATCGAATTTGTTATGGAGTACACTGATTCTTTCAGTGAAGTTAAAAGGAAGTTCATGGAAGGTCCTAGAAGAAGGTTGTTGGAAGAGATCCCACTCTGGATAGAGATGTTGTTTGTGGAGAAAAGACTGATGTGCATGGAGCCTGACAGGATGACTAAGTAAACTCCCCTAGCGTTGTGGGGGGGGGTGAAAAGACAAGGGGAAAATGAGAAAGGAGATGGATCTGTTGAGGAAGATCCAAAAGTTGTTGAGATGGGGTGAGGAATGGGATGGACCCAGAAGAGTAGAGAAGAGAAAGAGTCGAGTTAATAAGGAGAGTGAAACGAAGATAGAAAGGGGTACGTGATAAGGGGTCAGGCCCAGGATGAAGAGAAGAGAGAGCACAACGGGAGGAAGTGCGGGAGCGTGTGTCGTTCCAGAGAAGAGCATAGATGAAGATAGGCCCACAAAGAGGCGCAACATATAGAGTAGGGTGTCTAGTGGGGATACTACTACTACTAATAGCAATAGTAGCAATAGGGGCCCGGAAGATGAAGTCTGAACCCCTTGGTTGTTGCGGAGTTCCAAAACCTTGGAGGAAGATGAGGTGTAGAGTAGAGGTGTAGGAGAAGGAGAGGAGGATGGAGGATCCCCTAGTGGTGGGGGAGAAGAGTTAAAGATAATAGATGGTCTTGCACGACTGCAGGTAGGAAGCTCTCTGGGTCACCTCACAATAAATGTTAGAAGGAGATGGAGTTTCCCCTCCTTAAACCACCCCCCTTGTAAATTTGTAATCAAGAAGAAAGAACAACAAATAACGAGGCGATTGGAGTAGGAGAAAGAGTAGAAGGAAATCGAAGAGAAGCGACGAGTGAAGAAGAAGGTAAAGTTAGTGCTACTTCACCAAGAAGGGTATTGATATTGAGATTTCTGACACCTAGTAGTTAGATCAGAGGAAATAGTTTGATATTGAGGATGGAGAATCAGGACAGTACCCCGAGGTTACCCATGTTCCATGGAATGGGTAGAGATTATGCAGAGAAACATTGGTTCACATGTGAAGCGATATGGTCTGTGAAGAGGATCACAGATGAGGCATCGAAGAT
Organism: Picea mariana; assembly: GCA_032191745.1. Taxonomy (NCBI): domain Eukaryota; kingdom Viridiplantae; phylum Streptophyta; class Pinopsida; order Pinales; family Pinaceae; genus Picea; species Picea mariana. Next base: position 431,325 of record JASDQU010100746.1, on the reverse strand, counting down.
TGCACAATTGAAGACCATATTTAGGGATAGAGCCTCGACGTGGTATATGAAGTATAAGGCCGTTGCGCTAGTAGGATAGACAAGGTCCCTGACAAAAACCAAGAGAGGTTTACTTAAGGAATTTCAAAATCCCAAGTCAAAATCTCAATGTATTACGAATATCAAGGAGATTAAGAAGAAACAAGGAGAAATTGTGTGGGATTATGATCAATGGTTTAAGATTTTGTTGGATAAGCTAACGTTCCAGATCTAGGACGTACATCATAGAGAATGGTTTATTGTGGGGTTACTCTCCCATATTTGAGTCCTACTCACCCAGAAGAAGGTGACGACTCAAGCAGAAGTGGTGGAAATTGCAATGCGCCTGGAGGCTACCCCGTGAGGAGGAGAGACATCTATAGAATTGGCATAGGTGCAGTCGCAATTGGCCAATCTAACAATGCAATTGTAGGACATGGGAAAGGAAAAAATTGTGCGCGAGCATGTATGGTCTACCATGTGTCGGTCTGAGGGGCATCATAGAGACGAGTTCCTTATACTTGGCAACTATGTGGAAATGAGTCCATTTTTAACTGGGCCTCAAATGGAATGGTGTGAGATTTGAAGACAGTGGGGCCACATACCACCCAATTTCACAACGTTGGACAAATATCAAAAGACGCACCATACCCCATTCTATGAATTTTCTAAATCTGTGGGACATGATGTCAACAATTGCCAGTCACTCTAATTGATGCAAGATCATACCCATGATGTATTCCAGGTACAAGCAAAACAAAAGGGTGGTGATTGTGGTGGTGCTGAGAGTGGTGGGTATCAAGGAGGTCCCAGAGGCAGCTATGGATGCAGTCATTGACGAGGATATGGAGGAGGGGGAGGTAGGCCCCCCACTTGCTTTAACTGTGGAAAGATTGGTCATGTGTCAAGGTTAGGTACCAAACCACGCGCTCTTTGTGGGTACTATTACAGCCCGGAGCATGTCACAAAAGACTATTCTGACTTGTTGAAAAATTGGGAAGAGAAGAAGACACATTGCAATATGGTGTATGCAGATTCACGTAGAAATAAGAAAAATGATGAGGAGGTTGATGTCTCGGTGATAACTTGAGGAGGAGCAAAGACAAGAATGGAATTTGAGCATGGTGAAATATTGGGTCAAAGGTTGGAGGGGAAGATGAGAAGGGTTGCACAGCCCCCTCCTAAGTTCAATGCTACTCAGTAGAAGCAATTTTTGTATGATGCGTAGAGGGCCATCGAAGAGGAAAGACCATGAGAGGAGATAAAACACATGACACAAAGGTTGCTCGAAGAGGCTTGGATTCATGAAGAATTTCAACACAAAACAAAGAGGTCACTGGAAGAGGCTCGCACACATGAAGAATTACAACTGTGACACAGAGGTCGTTGGATCAAGATCGCGTGCGTGAAGAAATACAGTGCGCGACACAAAGGTCATTAGAGGAAGCACACAGACAATAAGACCTACGACGCACTGAGCAAAGAGCGATAGAGGAACATCACCTTGAGGAGTTAAAGCACATGGCATGTGAACAAGCATTACACGATTTGGGTCACGAGACAAAGACTACAGATCAAGTATGCAACTTCTTATGTTGTTGTTTGATATTGCTAAATGATCTTGATGTTGTGAGAAAGTTGACACAGATGTTAGCTACTTGCAATAGGGAACAAGGGATGGAGAGAACTATATCATCCCCCCTACCAAAAAGGAATATGTGTCAGGTCAATAAGCATAAGCGCACAGACAAATAATTCAAAATGGCAGCTGAACTTGGGAGTTATGAAATGGATGGGGTCATGTTGGATTTGGGATTTGATGTGAACATTCTACCGAAGAAGTCCCAGGAGTTGATGGGTAAACTGAGTTTGGTTTGGTCACCCATCTAGCTATGGTTGGAAAACTAGTACAAGATATACTCTATAGGCCAATTGGAGCAATTTGAAGTGAATATAGAAGGGATGAAAATGAAGTCCAACTTTGAAGTCATAGAGATTATGTATGACTCTAATCCCTACCCTGCATTACTTACCATTGATTGGGCCTTCGAAAACAATGCGATGTTGAATCTGGAGAAGAGGCAGATTTCATTTGAGACGGAAACCATGTGCATGATCTCACCTCTAGATCCTAATGAAGGGGACATATACAATGAGTCGGTGGATGAGGATTTGTGGAGCTCTGTTATTGAGAATATCTATAAGATCGCCAAGAACAAGGAGGTTTATTTCAATCCCACGATGGATGGAGAATTGAGTTGGCGGAGCGTGAAGTCCCACGATATTGATTCTGAATATACCATGGAGAGGTGGCAACAAAAACTATATGAAGTTTCGACAAGGATATGAGTGAGCGTATCACCGCCGAGGTGCACGAGGAAGAATTTGGATCCTATCAATTTGATGGGTCAAATTCAGTGGATGCATTTATAACCTAGATGCAACACATTCTTGAGCACCATTGGTTTTGTGTTGTTGATACAATACTCATAGGAATACCTGTGCAATGGTGGGAAGCACATCGAGACCCTTCCTGTGAATGAGCAACAGTGGAAGAATCCATGCGGGAAAGATTCAGAATAGATGTAGATATTTATTAGTACATGTGTTATTGTGAATGGCGATGGATAACCAAGCAACAACAAGGGACATGAAACCGATATGTAAAGGCCCCGTGTGTGTTTCCCATAAAGAAGTATGTTCCTCTGGTTCCTTGGTTTTCTATGGGGCACGTAAAGGAGCCACGTGCATGAATGATGGAAACAACTGCTCCATCCGTGACAACCGAAAGAACGTCTACTTCTTCACTCTTTGTCAACCCCATTGAGAAAACAAATGAGCTAGGTATAAGTGCGACTGAACTGGTTAGCCAGTGTATACTACCAAAACCAGTCGAGCCTAGCCCAATACCTTCATGGCAGAAGCTGACCGGTTGGGCGCATATGAGGAAGCACTGCGACCCACCAAAGGTCGTTGCGGCCAATTAATCCAAAGTACACTACTACAGGGGTGCGCAGGAAGCATGCACAACGCCCCCAAAGAATAAGACGAACACATGCATGAAGCCATCTAAGTAATCATTAATTGGGAATGTTTGGTGGTGGAAAATATTTGTAATAATAATGGTCAATATGACAGTCAGTTATACAATGTCAAATTCGCTCAATTTTTGGAAAAGTAGGTCATTAATGCCGCTGACAGGAGGATGATTTTCCCAATTTAGCATAGAGACACAATATCATTGGTTGGCAGAAAGCTTGGCATTAATATGACAGTGATTGATCGGTGCCCAACACGATGCTTTTGACGTTTTGTTGAAAGAGGGTACCAACCAACTCAAGGAAAGGACTGGTCAGTAACTCCACATTTGTGGAATGGTAAGCACCATTATAGCTTCATGATGTAGAGGTCGAGTGGGGTGTCCTACCTCATTACTTCTTCCCTAAAATTTGAGAGCACTCTTCCATTCTTATCTTCGCAAGGTGTAGGCAGATATGCGTGCAATAACACCGATAACTATTTAGTGGTCAAATCATACTTTCCCGTTGAATTCAAAACTAGTCGTGGATATGGCATCCTCAAAGAACCTAATCGCCAATTCAAGGAGTTCATGCAAGAACTCAAGAACGCGGTTTCATCTGTGGCATCAATCATTCCTTGAGGAAGTTGGCTTGAAGATGAGGCAAGTAATAGTGGTGGGGGCATGTTGGCACTGAAAGGTTTGGGAAAATATTGTGCACATGCACATAAAAGAAGGTGTGAACGCCCATTCTAGTTTTGCACACACTCAAGCAGCTCCATGAGGGGTAGCAAGAGGCACACGTGCCATAACAAGTTTTGTTAATATGCACCAAATCGAATTCTACCAATGTGCACGATCTAAGTTTTGTGATGTGAACCGGAAATCAAGAAGATAATGCATGCACACCAGAATCAAGAAAAGGATCTTCGGGAAATCTCCTTGAATGATTATTGCCAACAACACAAGGGAACGTGGAGCATAAAGAAGATGAGCTGGAAAGGTATTTACGATTTCCCTGATTCCATAAAAGTTATGTGAAGAGCATGAAGGTGAAAAAAGCATGCGGGACTGGTAGTTGGAGGAACAAATGGGGCAAAACTGAAAGAGACAGAGTGCTAGAGTAGAGAAGGATATAAAAGGAAGAAACAACAACATAAATAGAGTTAGTTAGTTAGTTAGTGAATTGGTTCGTGGGTTGTTGTTGCATAGGTGCTATTAAGCTTGCTCTAAGTGTATGTTTTATAATTTTTTATTTAAGTCTGAGTCTATCCTCTCTATAGAGTCTGAAGAGATGCACATGGTGTGATGTAATGTAACAAGGGGCAACACATAAGAAGGGAAATCACAGTTACTTTCAATGAATGATTTTCTTAATGTATGTCCGTGCATAATTGAATGAGGATGTTAATAAAGTTGCAGTGATTCTTGGCCTATGTTTCAATTATGTGTCTAAATGAATGTGTTGTTCCATTATGTTTTGTCATATGTCAAGCAAGATGTAATGAATGGCATGAATGCAATCCCCGATGAATATCTGTGTGTCTAGTCCTTTGTCCCTAACACAAGATCATATGGTCTTTGTGATCATCATGGCATCTTGAGTGAAACCTTCCTCAGTCTCGGCTGAGGATTGATATGCTAATGTCTTGGGTTTGTGTTGGTCACTCTAGACGAACCCTGGGTATTCAACCCCCCAGTGTTAAGAAAGACGCGCGCAAGTGTGAAATGACCCAACAAGCTACCTGAAAAGTAGGCATCATTTTCTCTTCAAACAAAATATAACTTCTAGCTATCCATATTCCCCACAAAACCATAAATGGGATTGCCTTGAAGCACTTTAGATCTTGATGTGTAAACCAAATAATAAGACATGTATATATGGATTCACATTTCCAAAGGTTTTGGATACCCAAAAGCTACCCAACCTCAACCCAAACTTTATGAGAAAAATTACAGTGCAAGAAAAAATGTGAAGTGTTTTCCTCACTACACCTGCAAAGTAAACAAATACTTGGACCTACTCTTTTTAATTTCTAGAGGGTTTCCCATGTTAAAACTTTATTGCTCAATATGAGCCACATAAACATGAAATTACACTTGGGAGGGGCCTTAACATTCCAAAGCTTCTACCACCACCATTTGTCATCACCTAATCTCGGTCCAAAAGTGTTGAGTATCCAAGACTAATAGTATACTTGCCCCGTACTCCATTTAGAGCCCAAATTGATTCATTTAGGGAATTGTTCAATATTGTATGTGCCTTCTTGAATTCTGCTAAATAGTGATCCCTTCTTTGGGCCAAATTTGCTTATGGACCAAGATCAACTGCCTTCTTCAACCTTGAGACCATAGGGATGTATCATATGGGTTGTTAATCATATTAAGTGTACATCTACCAATTACCTGTTGGTGTTGTATGATTTCATCATGGAGGAATATGTCTCTACCACACCCCATTATTGAATTTACCCCCACTCTTACTTGTGATCCATCTCCCACTCTTTGTGTCAGGTAAGAGCCTATGACTAGGAAGGACAATGTTATTGTCTTCCACCGATTGGATACATTCACTATACTCTTCCTTTTCTTTCCAATCCAATCCATGAGAGTTCTTAGAACGATGTATTTTTGTATAAGAACCATTTTCTACATGATCCCCTTTGTGATGGCATTCCATAATGATTTTGCTGCCAAATCTTTACTAAATAAACGTGTGTTCTTCAACCCCTATCCCCCCAGGGATTTTGTACCTACAATCCTTTGCCACTTAACCAAATGGTTCCCTCTGTAATCATTGTTCCCCTTCCACACAAAATTATAACAAAACTTTCTATTTTTTTCAAGAATACCTTTGGGTATATGAGTTAGGGTGTGCCAATATACCATAATATAATCTAGAACCGACCTTATTAGAACCAATCTACCTCCCCTAGAGAGCCACCCGTTGCACCAAGAGGATACATGTTTTTCAATTTTAGATAGCAGCCAATACCAATCAACATTTCCATATCAATCATGATTAATATTGAATCCCAAATATTTAACCCCTTCTGGCATGTCTATTTGTTGAAAAGGAAAACATCCTCCAAAATTTAGTCATACTATCATTATTAAATTAACAAAATTTTAAAAGATAAAAGTATATGTATATACATATGGTGTAAAGAGAGAGAGAGAGAGTACACATACATACATGTGTGTGTGTTACATCTCTCTCTACACAGGCACACTTATATGTGTGTGAGAGAGAGATTTAAAAATAATAATAATAATTAATTTTTGGTTGGAGAGGAGAGCACCGAGGAGGATGGAGTAACATTCATGGAGATTTAGGATTTTGGAGAAATTAGGGATAGGTGAAGGTTTGGTTGACCACTTACTAGAACCTATCAAATATGTTCAAGTATTCTATAATGGAGGAAGCTATACCATTGGTTGTGGGCCTAAAGGCTATATACTAGGGCTAAAACTCCTCTACATATCTAAAGGCTATGGATAACAACCAGTATTGATCTACATGTCCATAGAAATTGCACTTAATAATGAAGCACATATATTTAACCCTTCTATTTGTTGAAAAGGAAAGCATCCTCCAAGATTTAATCATACTATCATTATTAAATCAATAAAAAAGTTTAAAAATAATATGTATACGTATCTGT
>JASDQU010100746.1:377276-397239 GCA_032191745.1 Picea mariana | reverse complement strand
TTTTAAATTGTTAGTGTTAGTTTTAGTTTAGAAGGTTGATAGGGCCGTATTCAGCCATGCGGGATCAATTATCATGCATTTCATACTAATCAAAACTTTAACTATTACTAATATGAGTGATTTCCATTACTTTCATTATTACTCTAATTAAACGGGTATAAACATGATACTTAGAACTATACCCATATGAGCTTAGTAGTGATAGGTAACAACTTGGTATTGAGATTATCCCTATAAATGAATGATGCAAGTAATAAATAATCAAAGTAACATAGGTTTGTATAGATCTTACTAAGTAGATACGTAATCAAACACATACATTAACCATATTCAGAAACAAGGTATCATAGTGTATTCAACGTAGATTCCTAACCCCATTTTGTAGTTAATATTAGTAATCAATACTACTCATATTACATAGATTTCAGTATTCATTGTGCATCATTGTTCTATTCCATGTAACTAATGGCAATGAAACCAATATTGTTTAATGTATAGGATGATCAACTTATTCCAATAAATTATACAAAGCTAAAGCTAAGCTAATATCTAAGTTGTTTACACTCATGTATTGATTATTCTTATTACCCACGTTTCGACCATTGTAAGATATGGCATAGCCCATTTGATAAATGAAACACATACTATTTTACCAATATTAGCTATGTGTAATCGATTACGAGAATACATACTATTGTATCCAATAGGTTGTAAGATTATATGGACTTGTATTAGACTCGAGTAAAGTGTAAGATATGACTAGAGATCTAATCTTATATGAGTTATAACATCACGATTATTCCCTAAGTAATAATAGAAGAAACATGGACCCTTCATTAAATGCAATGATACTAGTATGATTACCCTTTGCCCATACTTTCTTAAATACAAGCTATGTTACAGAGCTCATATTAGTGTAATACAAATGCTTAAACTCAACACAATGACTAGACTGTAACAACTTGGAATCCATAACTCTTAGTGGTATCACTTACAACTTATTCAAACTAACTAAGCAAGCTCATATTGATTTGATTACAGTCTTGTTAATCATTGTTCTTAAGCTTGTTACTAAGCTTCATTAGCCTTAGATCATACTTATTATAGATATGATGTATCCTTGCAATGGTCTGTTCATTACTAGTATAACAACAAATCTTTATGTAATCAATTTATTAGGATTTATCGATAACATAGTATGCTAATTGGTTAGTATGAATACACTTTATTACCTTACTTGCACTCAATACTAGCTCTTATCCTAATAAGGTGTATCGTGTCTCACATACATACCTAGTGTATTCATGTTCTACTTGCTTTGATCATAGTATTAATACCCTTAATACTTCTTATAACTACCATTAGTGTTACAAGTTAGCACTGTACATTGTGTTATGTTGTATCAGCTTAAACATGAGCTTATCATGCTTATTGAATAGGGTAATACTTATGCTTGTAATGATGGAAACAAGATTGATGTTACAGATAAGGTGATTCCATATCCTATGTAGTAAGTATCTAGTATTATAGTACTCATGTTACTCTTATCACTTGCTTCTATTCACTAGTACTTGTAAACACTATGACTATTCTCTACATGATTAGTAACGTTGTTGATAGTTATGGCATTTGTATTGAAAATATTGAATGATCATAATTGTTTATAGTGATGTTGTATGGAAACTGCTTTCACAGGTCTTATAGGTAAATAAGAGTAAATCTTGTTACTTATACCCATTTGTTTTACATAATAAAGTACAAGCGTTATAAATCTTGGTTAGTGTTAGTATAGGTATGAACAAGAGCTTAAGTATGATTCTTAGTATAGGTAATTATAACCATGCATGATTACTAATACGCATGGTATTTGAACAAGCCTAATATATCACAATTTCTTGTGTTTGTGATATATATATATATATATATATATATATATATATATATATATATACCTAATCAAGTATGATACTCTCGAATTCGGGCATGTCCCTGTACATGGAAAGGGTCGTATTTGACCCTGCAAACGGGCGGTCCAGGTAATTTATAGTTTTAAATTGTTTTAATTTTATTTTTTTTAAATTTTTATACTGTTAGTTTTACTAGTTTAGAAGGTTGACATGGATGTATTCGTCCTTGTCCATGTACAGTCTCTTGTTTACAAAATTAATACTAAAATTGGCGTAAATAGATCCCCTATACTTGAGTCGTTTATTTATGCTTTAAAACCAAAATAATCCCTTCATTGTAGTTATGAGAATGGCCTTGTCACTCACTATCATAGAAAACTTATTGGTTTTAAAGATATTTTACAACATAATTACCATGTTTGATTATTTAATTATTTAATTGAGTGGTTGTGACCCCTCTATGATAGTCCTTCTTGGTCTTTTCCATCTCGCTGCAGATATCTTCTTGGTTATTGTTTGGGGATTCTGGTTCTCCTTGCTGGTGTCGCCCTCCTCATCTCCTTGCTAATGCCACCCTATGTATTTTGTCATTCTCTTCTATTGTTGGTGCCATCTGTGTATGTTTTTGGTTAGTCTATTGATATTTTACCCTAAAAGTTCTTCTTGGCAATTTGTTCCAGGTGTCATGATGAGATCTGCCTCGAGGGTTTGATCAATGATCCCTTGAATCGTTTTTTGAGCATATATCTAAGAGGATAGCAACAACATATCATGTAATATTGTTTCTTGTTTTAGTTGTAAGTAAATTTTTTGTCAGTGATTGTTTTTAAGTAACTTATGTTTAGAAATTAAAATAAATTTTTTTTTAGTTAGCTATTTTTTTTGCCCTTAAAGTTTTACATATTACACATAGATTATCTTTAAAATTACCCTATACTATTTACATAGATATAGATGATCTTCTACATGTCACATTTTTTTATATTTAAATATTTTCATGTTTATTATATATAGCATCTTAGTAAAAAATATAGTTGTTATAGTTTTTTCAATATATATCTATGATGCTTCGAAGTTGTTATAAATGCTTAAATGTTTGTGTTATAAATTTAATATTTCCATTTAATGTTTATATAACTTATGAACTTTCATATTCATGAATTTTCAAAGGATATATATTGAGGCAAGATGTCAAGACAAGAGTCTCCAAACATTCCTCGCAAATGCTCTAGGTTGTCCCATGAAGGAAGAAGATGAATCCCTTCTTCGACTGAGACTCCGAGTGACCAACGACAATCTATTCAGGGGAGGATATTATCAAATGAGTCTGTGAATATATCATCTCGAGAATGTGATCAAAATAGTTCTATGGATGCAACCTTCTTAGATAGGTTGCAACACATTTATACTCCAACACCAGAGAATGTAGGGAACACATTGGGACAAGAAAATATGTTTGGTAATTTTCTTTGATTTTGTATTTTCGTGTATATATATATATATATATATATATATATATATATATATATATATGTTTTTTTATTTTCTTGTGTTAAATTATGTACTGTTAAATGTTGTAATTACTTTCAAATGTGTATGTGTAGACGATGAGTTTAATGCGAGGGAAGATAATGAAAGAGAGAGTGGGTATCATGAAGATTCTAATGTTGGTGAAGAGGGTGAAGGTGGATTTAGGAGGCGTTATCAAGAAACAAAAGATTACACGCCTACGTCCACCTATTCTTCAGATGTTGGTGATGAGCTTCCCTGTGAAGGGATTGATGAAGAAATGACCCTCGAGCGATGCTTAGGTGTTAACAACAGGTTGGAAAATGATTTGAGGATCTTGGGGCTAGTAAAGGACAGACATATGATCGGAAATGGGAATATCAAAATGTGACATTGTAGAGGCCTCCACAACCTTTAGTATCTCATCCAATAGGGGAATTTTTCTCACATTCAGAGTTGTGAGCTTCATAAGAGGTTGGAAAAAAGGCTAGGAATGCAATCAGGAAAAATTTGAAATCGATTTTTTATGGTGTTGATGTTGGTTTGAACCGTCAGAGAGAGGAAGCCAATTCTCGAGCCATTTTTGTTTATAAAATAAATGAGAAGTTAGATACCATGTCAGTAGAAAATCTTAAAGAGTATGAAAAAAATTCCGTAATGGTTAAAAGGAGGTCATTCAGAATGATGAACCTAACATCAGATTGGTATATGTTATAGTTTGTAAATTTTTTATGCATTTGAGGATAATTTACTTCTAGTTATAGATATAGATACGTATCATTGTATCTATAAAAATAATTGAGTTGTTATTGTCATTAATTGCAGTTTGGACATATGTTAAATGAATCTCCAGTAAATAGGGGACTAGATTCCACAAGTTTAAATTTGGATTGGTTGAATCAGGTATGTGTTTTCTAATATCTACACATGAGCACTTTAGTTGTCCAATATCCAATCTTTTGAATAAGATCAACAACATGAAATTTATGTTTTTGTATAAATGTGAACACATTGAATCCTATATTTAGTTCTTAGTTGTGTTGTTCACAGATCCCTATTCCATATCCTACTACCTGGAAAGGCTTGTCCCAATTCTCATTGGGAGAGTTTGAAGAGGGTCGGAGTTCACAGGTATCATTGCATGTTGAAAACAAATTTAATTATATATGAGATTGCAATGTCATTTAAATTATTAATTTAAAAGAAGAAAATTTTAAACAATATATAATTTATTGAATCTTAGGGTATGGTGGGTATAATTTATTGATATTTAGGTTGGCACATCACAGGTATTACATGTTTCAAAATTTAAAAATACAATTTAATGTGTTAAAATCATTTAAATTTAATTTTCAAATTTTCAAATTTGAAATGTGTTATATAGGGCAATGTGGAGAAGAGAGTGTATGAGAGTGTGCTTGAACAAAAAGTGGAGAAGAGAGTGTATGAGAGTGTGCTTGAACCAAAAGTGAAGAAGAGAGTGTGGGAGATTAGGATTGAGGAGGATGTCTCCATACCTAGGAAGGATGTGTCTATTCATGATGATTCTTAAATGTATGTTCATTGCACATTAGTGAGTTTTAATTTTCTTTTATGTTGGGCCTTTTATATAAAAGTGTTCAAGATTATTTTTGTTGAATATGCTTATGTTTTTTACTTTTTTCAAATTTTTGTTTTCTCAACCTTTTAGTTTATCATTTCCTATTCATAGGGTTTATCAACTAGTGTCTATATAAATTTTCAACGCTTTGATCAATTATTTTAAAATATATAGAACTCCTATATAAGTTTATCGTTGTCTAATATGGTACATTCAATTTTATTTATGTTTAGATCATGATGAAGACCTGATTTTGAACTTGAACATTTTATTATTTGAGAACAAACTATATTCCACATCAGAAAAGGAGAAGTTTCTAAATTTTCTTCGATTGCATTCCTTGTCTTCTTGTCCAAGAATGGCATAGTATGGACATTTGTGTTTTCTGCATACAACGAAGTGAATTCCTTCTTTCCAGGGTATTGTCAAACTCTTAACTAATTGTTTACTAACCACAAAAACCAACATTCAAGTGGATTTACAAATAAGTTATGTACGTGCATGATCTCACTTATGTTTAGATCATGATGAAGACATATTTCAAAGAGCATTTGATTATATGTAATACAAATACATCCCAAAGATGAAATATTTAAATGGTTTTTTAAGAATGACTTAATATATGTGCAGATTTGTGTTTTCTTCATGTACATGAAAGATTATATGAGAACATCTATTCCACCGCAGAAAGAGGAGATAAGTATTTTTTCGTAGAATGCTTTTTAAAACAGAATATTTGTGAACTTTCATAGATATAAGTAATTACTTGGAAGAATGGCTTAATATGGAGATTTATGAGTCCTTTAATTTGAAAGGGAATTTGAGGGCATTTGATTATATGAGAACATCTATTCCACTATAGAAGAGGAGATAAGTATTTTATTGTTGAGGAGATAAGTATTTTACTACTGAGCAAATAAGGTCACCTGGCATGAGAGCTTCACCTGAAGAATCTAGGACTTTATCCATGAGGAGATAAGTATTTTATTGGAAGAATGACTTAATATGGAGATTTGTGAACTTTCTGCATACACAACTATATTTATTTTTAGAGTATTATCTAACTCTGAACACAAAAATTGGTTACCAAGAACACACTTTTTCTCTTTAAAAATTTGTAAGATTTTAGATAATATTTTACATTGTTTAGATCATGTATGCTTAATATGGAGAGTAACTATTTTGGAAGTTTTGGAACTTCGAGATGGAAGTTTGGTTTTAAAAAGTGCCAAAAAAGTGTAATAAAAAGAGAGCAATAATCTTAAATCTGTGGAACTATGGTTTGGTATGTTATTATTTCTTATTGTTTATTTAATATTTAGTTAAAGTATATATGCTAATATGTGTTATTGGTTTTTTTTTTATTGGTTTTTATTGTTACAGATGTTTACATTATATTTGGTGGAAAGGAGTATGTTGGGGGATGAGACTTAACTCTTTTGATATGTATGTCAATTTTTATTTAATCATAACTTGTTTTATTTATCTAAAATGGTACATGGGTACATTTTATTTTAAATTTGTAGATATATTTTATTGTAAATTTTTAAATTTTGAATTCGACGAATGTTTTCTTTTGTAGGTATGAAGTGATCTATCTTAAAGTGATGGCTTAGAGTCCATAATTTTGGAGTTAAATGTTTTAATCAAGCCTCTTCGTTTTTTTTATCATCATAAAATGGATATGGAACCTATGTATTTGACGGTGTAATTATTCAAATTTTCATTACATATATATATGGAATTCAAAATATCAGTTTATTGTTTCATCTTTGATTTCTCTTATATTGTTTATGATGGTGGAATATATTGTTTATTGTTTCATCTTTGATTTCTCTTATATTTTTTATGATGGTGAAATATATTTTTTATTCATTATAAATAGTCAATAGCTTATAATTTCAATTTTTATAATGGTGAAAGGATAATTTATGTTTTATGGTCAACTTATAATTTCAATTTTTATGATCTAGTAAAAGGTTAATTTATGTTTTATGATATTGTGCTAAAATTAAAAATGTTTTATTTCATTTTATTTATAAACATCATTGTACGGTGTCAAGTAGAGATGATTAAGTATACAGTGGAGATGATTCTGTAGTGATGGGAAATTTGGGTAGTTATCAAATTATAGTTTCTAACTTATAACTTAAATTTTGTTTGATTTGGAAATATGGTTGAAAATAGTCAAACAAGTCATCAAATTATAGTTTCCCACTTTGGAGCCCCTTACCCAAAACGACACTCAGAGATGAGGGTTGAGGACTAGAGGGTTGCTCAAGTTAGGTTACGGACTTATCAATTGCCTCATATTAATAATATTAGAATGGAAAAAACAACAAACAATATTGTATATTAAAAATATACGAGAGCTTCTTATGAGAGTGAAAACATAAAAATAAATTCTAAGTCCATGGTGATGAAAAAATAATATTAGACTACCAAGGTAAAAGCCAGTTTTCATTGGGTGATATGGGTTTTATTCTATTCCATTCAAGTGATAATCAATTGACTTTAACAATGCAAATTGTAAATTTAAGCATATTGATCATCGCATCAATCTAGGCCTCTTCTTTATTTTGATAGGGTGTAGACTCCTATCAATCCAAAATTTAGTAAAAACTATGTACTCAAAATTGAAAATTCGCAATGAAATGACAGTCCAGAACTAAACTGGTTATGATCATCCTTGGTTTCTTTATTGAAAATTCACAATGAAATGAAAGTCCAACACTAAACTGGTTATGTTTATTTTTGGTTTATTTTCAAGTTTTCAATATATTTATTCAAGAAAATGTGAAATAAAAATATGTACTTTGAAATAAAAAATAAAATAAAAACATGATCTAGAACCTATTTTAATATGTAAAATTAAAATATACTTTAATATAAGTAAGTGATTTTCATTAAAATTTATATTGATATAAATTGTTTATGTATTGAAAAGGGTAGAAAAGGGTTGATGGATTATCAATCCTCTGCACATTGGAAGTATTCACTGGTGACATTAATATGACACCTACCATTAATGGAAGTATTCACTAGTGCTATTAATTTTTAATTAGGACATGGTAATCATACACTAACTTGAATTCTCAATATACTCCAAATTCAATTAAAAAAATGAAAATCTAAATGCAGCAAAACCAAGACTTAGTAGATGGTGTTAATTTTTATTTTTTGTTATCAGGTCACAAAATCAAATTCTTTTTCAACTTAAGTTTTTTCAATCAAACTTAATGAAAACTATGTTTAATGTGTAGAATATAAGTAGTGTTAGGTTCATCATACACATTTTTCAAGTAGCTCATAATTTCAATTTTGTTTTCAATGTGCTTCAAAATATTGAAATATAAATGCACATTGTAACAATTTAATATAATATTAACACTTTTGGAATCAAAATTCACATTTTCATAATTAAAATTGATACTTTTTAAGATGCCTTCAAAATTTTTAATTAGGATGTTAATCATACACTATCTTGAATTTTTAATATACTCCAAATTCAATTAAAAAAATGAAAATATAAATGAAGCAAACCAAGCCTTAGTAGATGACCTGTTAATTTTTATTTTTTTTTATCAAGTCACAAAATCAAATTCTTTTTCAACTTAAGTTTTTTCAATCAAACTTAATGAAAACTATGTTTAATGTGTAGAATATAAATAGTGTTAGTTTCATCATACACATTTTTCAAGTAGCTCATAATTTCAATTTTGTTTTCAATTTGCTTCAAGATATTGAAATCTAAATGCACATTGTAACAATTTAATATAATATCAACACTTTTGGAATCAAAATTCACAATTTCATAATTAAAATTGATACTTTTTAAGATGTATTTAAAATTTTTAATTAGGATGTTAATCATACACTACCTTGAATTTTGAATTTACTCCAAATTCAATTAAAAAAATGAAAATCTAAATGCAGCAAACCAAGCCTTAGTAGATGACCTGTTATTTTTTATTTTTTGTTATCAGGTCACAAAATCAAATTTGTTTTCGACTTAAGATTTTTCAATCAAGCTTAATGAAAATTATGTTTAATATGTAGAATATAAGTAGTGGTAGGTTCATCATACACATTTTTCAAGTAGCTCATAATTTCAATTTTATTTTCAATTTTCTTCAAGATATTGAAATCTAAATGCACATTGTAACAATTTAATACAATATCAACACTTTTGGAATCAAAATTCATAATTTCATAATTAAAATTGATACTTTTTAAGATGTCTTTAAAATTTTTAATTAGGTTGTTAATCATACATTACCTTGAATTTTGAATATACTCCAAATTCAATTAAAAAAATGAAAATCTAAATACAACAAACCAAGCCTTAGTAGATGACCTGTTATTTTTTATTTTTTGTTATCAGGTCACAAAATCAAATTCTTTTTCAACTTAATTTTTTTCAATCAAACTTAATAAAAACTATGTTTAATGTGTATAATATAAGTAGTGTTAGGTTCATCATACACATTTTTCAAATAGCTCACAATTTCAATTTTGTTTTCAATATTCTTTAAGATATTGAAATCTAAATGCACATTGTAAAAATTTAATATAATATCAACACTTTTGGAATCAAAATTCACAATTTCATAATTAAAATTGATACTTTTTAAGATGTATTTAAAATTTTTAATTCGGATGTTAATCATACACTACCTTGAATTTTGAATTTACTCCAAATTCAATTAAAAAAATGAAAATCTAAATGCAACAAACCAAGCCTTAGTAGATGACCTGTTATTTTTTATTTTTTGTTATCAAGTCACAAAATCAAATTCTTTTTCAACTTAAGATTTTTCAATCAAACTTAATGAAAATTATGTTTAATGTGTAGAATATAAGTAGTGTTAGGTTCATCATACACATTTTTTCAAGTAGCTCATAATTTCAATTTTGTTTTCAATTTACTTCAAAATATTGAAATCTAAATGCACATTGTAACAATTTAATATAATATCAACATTTTTGGAATCAAAATTTACAATTTCATAATTAAAATTGATATGTTTTAAGATGTCTTTAAATTTTTTAATTAGGATGTTAGTTATCCACTACCTTGAATTTTGAATATACTCCAAATTCAATTAAAAAAAATGAAAATCTAAATGCAACAAACCAAGCTTTAGTAGATGACCTGTTATTTTTTAGTTTTTGTTATCAGGTCACAAAGTCAAATTATTTTTCAACTTGATTTTCTTCAATCAAACTTAATGAAAACTATGTTTAATGTGTAGAATATAAGTATTGTTAGGTTCATCATACAGATTTTCCAAGTAGCTCATAATTTCAATTTTGTTTTCAATTTTCTTCAAGATATTGAAATCTAAATGCACATTGTAACAATTTAATATAATATCAACACTTTTGAAATCAAAATTCACAATTTCATAATTAAAATTGATATTTTTTAAGATGTCTTTAAAATTTTTAATTAGGATGTTAATCATACATTGCCTTGAATTCTTTAATTAGGACGTTAATCATACTTTTTAAGATGTCTTTAAAGTTTTTCTAAGCCATCAATAGTCCCTTATAATGACATGGAAATGGGTCCTAGTTTTGATATGAAGTTATCCTCTTCATATGAAAAAGCATTGAACAATCATTGCAAATAATGAACGCAAATCCTATATGTAGTAAATTGGTTACATGCATTAAAGGATTTGAGTATACGATAGATAATTTGTAGGATTAAAATATAATCACCCAAAGCATAGGTCATTTTAGGTTTCCTAGATACAATCTATAGGTTCTTCCCTGAAATTGTAAATAAGGCTTGGTAAACTTTATAATTCATCAAAAATATAAATTTTCTTAATTGAATGCACCATGAAAGTAAACTAAACTAGAAATGGTTCTAGAATCCTAGATATTCATAAATACATGTACTTTCAATGCAAAATATAAAATTATGGAATGTACATGTCACTTGTTAAATAAATCGTAATGGTATGCCATCTTCAATTATTCGTTCATGATCGACTTTGAACATTTTCCATTTTCTAACTTTTGTTTTTTTTCTTGATTGAACTTCTATTAACTTTATGTGCCCTGCACATACCAAATGACTATATTGACAACTTATTACATTTGACTGGTAGTCTTGAAAGTGGACATGAGTATCGGTTTGATGGGTTTCTTGAAAAAAATATCATTTCAATACGATGGATCATCTTTCATATATAAAATCATTATCATCAAAACTTGTTCACTTGAAATATCTCAAGAAAATGATTGAAGATCATATAAATTTGAACACGTGAATACAAATATCCTGTGTAACATGTATATATAGACACACCTGCACAGATCCATTGACGGATTATGTTCATGGCTTAGCGCCATTTTTCACCATTCAACAACTTGATCAACGGATTCAAATCGATCAGCATGAGGGTTCATCTGATACCTTCGAAGTGCTCGTTTTACACATGCCCCTGCACTGTCGTGCTCTCCTTTTCCATGACCAGTCTCAAAAAAATTTCAACAATGTGTAATGTTTGATTTCTTATGAAGACAACACAACCAATAGAATGATCGTGAATATTTGAACTGACCCACACAACCATCTGACCATATCCAATGTCGATCAAATCCAATCCTGCGTTATTTCAATGAATCATAAAATTTATCAAAACAATGTTGTACATAATGTGTGTCATGTGCTCGATCATCACTTATATAAAAGTGATATTCCTTAATAACATGTCGATTGTCATTGGTGATTTCTATGTTATCAAGACTTCATTGAGCATGTCTATATAGAACATGGACAAATATAGTGACTTGATCAGAATGATAATATTCACTCTATATTTCTTTTTGTGCAGCGAATGTGTAATTCTCTACAAAATCAACTACATACAAAATTGTCCCTGGTGGAAAAACTTCACGGTATTGTTTGAATTGTAGATCTTTCCATCACGCTCTATGTGAATGCTTGGTGTATGTATAAATTTCTTCCTCAAACTTATTCAAAAAATATTTCACACAGATTTTATCTACTTTCAAATCAGTCCTTTTGGAAATAACATTTGAAGAATGTGGAGTTGTGCTATTGATATATTCATATCTCTTCCAATTGACTATTATATTAGAAAATAATTGATCATTCATATCAATAGGATACTTTGAGTGAAACAAACTTAGAATTTCCACAACGATCACATTTCTTTCCACCAACACATTTTTTTTAGTAAAATAATTCATCACCTTCTCCTTCACATAGAATTTCAAATATAAAAGCACAAAATGTGGAAGGAAGAGGTGAACTTGGCCATCAAGTTTTACCAAAACCAAAAAAAAAAAGTGTCGTAATATAAATCAAATTACACATGATAACGAAAACAACAAGTGTCACAAACAATGACGGGTCTAACAAACCATGGTTTTTGTTGCACAAATGTATTGATGGAAATTTTAACTTCTTTGTGCTCTTCTTTGAACTTATTGAACAATTCTATTTGTGTCATTAGAAATATATTTTTTGGATGTTCTTCATATTTTTTCATGCTATTCTTCATCGCAACACATCCCTTGTATGTGGTGAAACACGAGATTATGTCAACCAACAATTACAAGCCGATTCTTTAACATTTTCTGTAAGTCTATCTTTGTAAGGTTTTCTAGAAATCGTTGTCCAACAAGCAAGTTCATCATTTTCATCTATTTGCAATTGAAATTTTCTATTTTTGTGCAATGTTTTTCTTGACATTCCCATCGCCTTTTCCATGTTTCGTGTCAAACAATATTTATATTGCTAGATGAAAAAAATGTTGTTTGTATCACTCTACATGCAACACTGACATCTTTTTTGCAAGATTTTCCAAAAGTTTTTAATACACTAGTTATATTGTCAAATACATTATGTTTCACCTTTGTATCTTTTGTCGAATTTTGAATACCCAATAATGATGTAGCTTCTTTTAAATTTATTTACTTTATTAGACAGAGTAAAATTTTGTAACATCCCACTCCTGCGTGCACTAAGAGAACTTATTCTTTGAGTAAACTTGCTTGCAAGTGATCCGGATTATTATACTATTGGTCGTTTGATTATGATTATGAGATGTTATGGATGTGATGATATGTTATTTTGTTGTATTTACCTAGACAGGTTCTATCGACTGGGTTCTCCTTAGTGTGCAGGACTTTGGACCTTGAGGATGTAGAGGCATCGATGAAACCCCTTGGACTCTGGACCAAGTCAAGGAGAGGACTATTGGGTTTGAATGTTATTGATGTGACACATGAACATATGATTAGATGTTTTGAAGATTGATTATTGTTGTTGACATGATTCGTTGATGGATGCAAGATGACGATAGCCTGTCGACCAGACTCACATGTGGAATAGAGGGGTCACGTAGAACAACCATAGACTTGAGGGAGAGGTGTGGACAACAGCCCTTCCACAGCCTACTAGCACTCCCACCGTGGCTCGAACTATAGGTTAACGATTACCTAGTTTGACAAGACCCGCGATGTCGTGAGGGAAGACTGCAACAATCGCTCACAATGATTCTAAGGGGCACGCAATAAGGCAGGGGTTTTATTCCTTAGAGGCCCTTAGTCTCCCACAAGATCACCTGGTGGAGTATTGACTTCAGGGGTTTTTCATGTCTACCAAGTCAGTCAATAGGCGAGTGGCACCCTTGGAGCATGTAGTGCATCCTGAAGGGCACGTCGTGCAAGGAAAATGGAAAGAGGCGAGTGGCACCCTTGGAGCACATCATGCGTCCTAAAGGGCACGCCATGCAAGGAAAATGGAAAGAGGCGAGTGGCACCCTTGGAGCATGTAGTGCATCCTGAAGGGCACCTCGCGCAAGGAAAACAGAAGGAGGCGAGTGGCACCCTTGGAGCACCTAGTGCATCTTGAAGGGCACGTCGTGATTTTAACTGGTAAGTGAATAAACCTAGTCGGCCTTAAAATGAATGATGTGATAAGTAACATTTTAAAAACAATTTTTCCCTCATAAAAATGTCGCTCAACTTAGTAAAATTTAAAACCTAGGTCTAAGTAGAACATGTGGTAATAATAATAATAATAATAATGAATGAATATGTAACAAGAAGGGGGGTAAGAAATTCAATTTAATTTATTTAATCAAATTATAATGGGGGATTAAAATTTTAAAAAGGGAAATGATTTTTTTTTCTATATATGCTAATTTAATTTTTAGTTAAAAAGAAAAAGGGGTAAATGGTTGTTTTTCTATACTTGTTAAATTTATTTTTAGTTAAAAAGGGAAAAGAGGGAAACTTTAAAGAAATAGGAAACTAAAGGAAAAAGGGGAAACATAAAGAAAAAGCTGAAGGTCTAACTTAGTAAGGAATCTTCCCTTGGAAACTTGCTATTTTTTAACTCAACTAGGAATTAAGTAAGGCTTAAGTCATTTAAGAAGTGTAAGGGAATTTTGGGACACCTAGGAGCGTTTTTAAGAATGCTTTTAGGTGGGTGAGGAAAATAGGAATAATTAATTAATTAATAAAATTGAATTTATGGTGCAACTAGGGGATGGGTGACATGTGTACGGGGGAGGCTTTGACTAATTAATTAATTGAAAAATGAATTTAATGAGAATTTGGGAAACTAATTACTTGAAAACTCTATAAAAAGGATGGAGGAGGAGAAGTATGGATCTCATCTTGATGCGTAACGTTACGCTGCTGAATTTTTGTCTTGAATGAGCTTCTCTTGTGGGATTTGGGATACCCAGCTCAGGTAACAAGTGGTAGCTCAACCTTGAGAGGTGAGCTGGGTGCTAGCAGTTCTTTGTTATTGTGTGTGTGGCCCCTTTGCAGCTCAAGGGGCTCAGGGGGAAGAAGAGTACCTCTAGAATTGGCTAGGAGGTACCAGTGAGGTCACATCGATCGAAAAGAGGGAGTTGGACAAAGCACGCACAGGACAATGACTCAGATATTTCGCATTTGACTATGGTATGCATGCATATATTTATGAATGGTAGTTTAATATTGTTCCTGTGCTTTCATTACTGTACTTATTTTGTGTAAATATTATGTTTTACTCAACAAATTATAATAAATGAACCTGAAGTCATCCTAGACTTACACGTGATGCATTATGAATTGTTTCCCTTGGCGAACCCAACCCTGATTACTATGACTTTTATGTGTTTGTTTTATTGATTTTTATGAATAAATTTTTGTTTTTCCCTTATCCCTTTGGTCATCAGTCTGTTCCTGAGCAGTCAGCTAGGAGGCGAATCGATGATCGTCACTTTTGTGTTTAAAGACCTATAGATTCAAATGCACTTCTTTTCTGTGCATGGATGTTGAGTGAAGGATAATTTTTTTGCCCAGTTGTCTATCCCTTACTTATCTCTACGTTCGATTGATTCATGGTTGAATGGTTTGTCCTTGCGCCTTCCTTGTGAATGAGTATCTCTGCGTTGATTGATTCATTACTCTATTTCGTTTACTGTGTGAATGGCCATGTGGTTCTTACTGTATACTTTTACTGTGATTTTAACATTGTGTGTGACTTACTCGTCTTCTCTATTTATTGTTTTTAATGGAAGTTTTTGTGTTTTGATAACTGTTAGATCAACACCATCATGGTTGAGTAAATTTATTTTTTGAATAGAGTGTTCATTTACCCCATTCTAGTTTCTGGCAGTCCTATTAATGGAAGTCAATTGGTTCTTTTTATATTTTTCTAGGAATATTGAAATCGAATTTACTTGATTTTCTATTTTTAACAATGTAATAGGGAGACTGGTTAAGGCCGAGTAAGTTTATTAATGTTCCAAATCATTCTCAATTTATCACTACATATATAAATCCATTCATTGTAATGGGGGTTGCTCGGACATTCTCACATTTCTAGATTTATTCACTGTTTCACTGTATTGTGAATTTATCCCTGTCTCACGGTATTTCATCTTGGGTTAGTGGTATCACTGCATTACAAAATTATTACTGTATCATGAAATTTTGATTGGGGAGATCTGAATCAAGAATTTTGTGGCACCTTACACTGCCTTCCTACTGCGAATCTTGTGGCCCAATACCGAGCCTCCACACCACTATTTTGTGGCACAATGCACTACTTTCATACTATGATTTGCATGGCATTTACTCAGCGATGTCTCATTGCACAATGATATTTTTGTTGATAGTATTTTAACCCAACGATTTCCAGTTCTTCTGCTAAGCAATTGTCATTATTTTTAACTCAGCAATTCCTTTATTTAGCTCAGCAATTATCATTTATAAACTCAACAAAAAGTCCATTTTTGGCTCTGCGATTCTTGCATATTACATGAAATCTTTATCCTTAGTCCCTCTACAATTTCATCTTTATTATGTCAGCTTATTCATTTGTGTACTCTTCGTTTTACATGCTATATTTACTAGAGATTCACAGAGATAATTTTAGGGGATAAATTTCGCTCATGGGCTAATTTTCCATGGTTTTTCCAAAAACAAGATTCGCTATTTTAAAAATGATTTGCCCAAATTCTATAGGATAAAATTAGTTTACCTTAAAAATCACCAAAATTTTATAAAAACTATATTAAATCCTTAGAAATTTGAATATTTTTACAAAAATATCGTCAATCATTTATAGTTGGCATATGAAGGATTAGTAATATTCGCCAAGGTTTCTACATTTTAAAATAAATTTCCATCCTTAAAATCATCCCTGCTAGAGAATTAAATGTCTATTGACTGCGAATATACCCATATTTAATGGACCACGATTAATTACCTTGTTGTTGTACCTTCTTTGATGAACCACGAATTTGACAACGTTTTCATGGTTGTTGTACCTACGTGGATGAATCACATATTACCAACTGTCTTCATGTGTTAATATGATGATGTGCTATTGGTAGTGAATTATTGTGTGTTAATGTGTAGATATCATGTAATAGGGTGTTAATGTGTTAATAGTAGCGATTTAATATGTTGACGATAATTACTTTGACTATGTTTTATCACATAGGAAGTTTTTGGAATAGACATCTTTATTTCAGAATGTTGAATAGACAACACTATCACATACATTTAATAGGCAACATGTTTATCATTAATAGACAACGTGATTTTCATTAATAGACAACATGTAATATATTAATAGACAACATGTTTAGAGAGAGGTATTGGTTGTTGCGTATAGATTCTTGACCACTATTTTAATAATAAATGTGTGCGTAATTACAATAGAAATGCAATAAATGTGTGTATAAATATTATGGACAGTGATATCATGATTAATAATCAAGGATATCATACCTTTAATAAGCATCCATATCATCTATCTGATAGACAACCTTAGCACATATTTAATATACAACAATCTCACATATATTTACTAGACAACAAATTCAATGATAGACAACAAAATTAATTAGAGACAGTGATTTGGTATTGTTGGACAACATGAATTTTGTTTTATGATTTTCTTATAGCAATATTTTTATGATTTTCTTATTGGCGAATTTTAGTGAATTCAGTAATCATTATAAAACTTGTTTTATGATTTCTTAACTAGATAGCGAACTCATCCTTAGGAAACACTTATATATGTTTCAATTTGTAAAGACAACAACTTATATTGTTCAAAGACATGTTTCATATTTGTTTTAGTTTAAAAAAAAATAGAGAATTCCTCCTTAGGAAATTACCTATCTGATCTTGGGATTTGGAGAATAGTTGCAACGAACTATTTGTTTTAATGATAATTATTTAATGTGTACAGATTGATTTTGTTGTGCAAGGAAATTATTGCGTTGTATGAATGTCACAATCATCTTGTTGACCTATCGATTGGGTGCTTGGGTCAGTCGTCATGTGTTTTGACAGTTAATTCGGTCTCCTAGTGCATTGAAGTCTTCTTGGGTTAAGGGTCCAGTTATGTTATGTTGCGTCATGGTCATTATCACACCTATCGCCTAGTGACGACATGATTCCTGATGAGGGGAGCATCATGCACCCTAACAGATAGAGGCAAATGATAACCTGGACGGAGTTTGTGCTTCCTGATGTGGGCGTTGTTCGTTGTAATTGATGTTGGCACTTGGTTTGTAATGCCTTAATGGGTTTTGGTTTTGCACGCCATAGAGGTTTCCAGTTATTGGTAGTCAAGTCATTGTGTTGAGTTGGTTGATATTGTTCTTTAGCTCATAGGTGTTGTCTCGCTTGTGTCGGGTAGGTAGTCGTTTATATCTGTCTTGGATTATCACATGTTTCATCCAATTACCTGATGTGCTAGTGTTTGAGTCGTTGTCTTCTGTTGCCTGATCTGCATGTGTGGTGTTCATTGTCAAGTTGTGTTGTTTAACTATTTTCGTTGTTGTTGTCCTTCTTAAAAAATAATAATTTTCTTTGTTTTGTGTTGTGTCACATGTAGTCGTAACAATGGGGGTGTTACAAAATTGAGCTTATACTATTACTTATTCATCTTTGAAAAAAGTATTATACATATTCTTAGTTCGATATCTTATATAATTCTTAGCTTCTTTCTTCCCAAATTTGTCAGTATCAACATTTTCTAATATTTCATCATCAATGTTGATAGATTCTCCTGCATATTTCAATTTAAAGTTTATATTAAAAAACAAAACCCGAACAGAAATTCACTAAACTATATACAAGTGTTCATCTTGTATTATCTAAATTTATGTACATACCTATAGGTGATTCAACTTCTGCTTCAATTTCGGTTTCAACGTCTTCATCGACGTTATGAGACAAATCTATTTATGTTTTTTGAAAAGCATCAAATCGAAATTACAATCAATTATATTAAACAATATTTTAAATTTGAACTCTATACTTTTAATATAGAAAATGTGTGCATGCATACATGATTGGACTTCTTCTTGTTGAAAATATATATTTACATCATTATCGTTTATTTCTTCAATATTTGCACATTCTCATTTATTTCTCCAATAATGCTCTTTCCTTTGTTCGTTATTGTGAGTTTCGTCTCGAGTGTGATCAAATTTTCTCTTGTGAAAACTTTTGTTTCCCATGAGTATAGTTATTTGTAAATGTTTTTAAGAAAATCAACATTTCACAATAGTCTTAGAAAAACTTCATTGTCACAAAAATTATTAAAAAATAATATCAATAATTTTATGTTCAACAAAAGCTTCACCTTGAAAAAATGTTCAACATTTAGCTTTCAATATATAAATTGGTATTCCAATAAAAACTTGAACTTCAAAAAAATAAAATCTTTTTTCATTCAAAACATCAACTACCTTATTCAAAAACACGAAAAAGATGATTTGAAACTTTGTTTAGGTGCTCTAGAAAACCATGAAACAAGCGAGTGAATTGTGTTAAATGTGTTCCGTGGAAAGCGTATTTATAAGATTTGGCGTGAAGTGAAATGATACGACGTGTCTCTTCATTGTTTCCGACCGACGGAATTCTCTCACCCACCTTTTTTCGGCCGAAAAGATAGGAAACTATTTGTTTTTAACAGATTATGTTAGAATTACATGTTTCAGTCGGAAAAAAATTCTTTCGGCCAAAAACAAGTGAATGGGATTGTTCGTAGGAACCTGAGAATTCCCTCTAGCTTACCTAAACTTTGGATGTTGCAAACTCCTGCAAATACTCAGAATTTAGTTTTGAAATTGATACCATCATTTGAAAAATTGAATCGACTTTCAATGGAAATAATTTGTTTTCATTTTCATGATTTTATCTAATCTTATTTAATTTAAAAAAAAAATCATTGCATAATATTTTCAGCTGACATTATGATTCAGTGAAATGAAATATTTGTATCTCTAAAAATACATAGTGAACAATTTATAAAAAATTATATTCAGAATCCTTAAACTCTTCTTTTCAAAAGTGTATGTTTAGATTTTACTTTTAAGTAAAAATTAAGATAGATACAAGGTGGGGGAAAACATGTATTTAAAATATGCAATGTTTT
>JASDQU010100746.1:366235-376707 GCA_032191745.1 Picea mariana | reverse complement strand
TAATTCTCTAACAAGGAGATATTCTTCTCTAGATTTTGAATGTCTTCTTCCAATGACCTAGTTTTATAAATTGTTGAATGAAGAATATCCAATCCATTATATAGTAGATCAATTATCCTACCCATTTTGGTGTAAATAGCATGTTCCTCAGTAGTACACAAAATGGTATTATCTAAATCTATGTTTTGTTTTATCTTCTTCACAATGGCTTGACTTATTTTATTATAGGCAATGAGATCAAGGTTAGCCACTTCTTCTAATGGGTTTGTTATGTATTGGTCACCCCATGACAATATGGAGGTGTATTATATTCTTGTGTCTATTGAGATGATCATTCTTGATTTTTTTTAGGGGGTTATTTCCCGTATATGTATTATATGTATTATATGTATTTCATGTAGGCTCCCCTTGATCTTTCTCTAAATATCCCTATTCGTGATCAAGTCTATCTTGCTCTACCTATTTCCTAGTTTTCTCTTCTTGTTGGGCCTTTTCTTATGCTTCAATCCTTTCCATTTCCTTTCATTCAACTTTCTCATTTTTTCTTTTGTTCTTTCCTAATTCTTTACACTTCATCCTTTAGCTTTTGTTCATGTTCATGTTTTACTTTTGCAACTTTATCTTTTGACTTTTCCACCTCTTCTTTCTTTCTCTTTTATTCTTCTTTTTCATATTTTATTATTCATTCTTCTTCCTACCTAAATATATCATCCTTAGCCTTTTTATTCTCTTCCTCGACCCTTTTGATCATTCTTTCTACTTCATTTAACTATTTCTTTATTGTTTCCATTTGATCATAAAATAGCATGGCGTGGAAAACAGAGAAGTCTTCTTATTAATCCTTAGTCACCTCCACCCAATCAACAACATTTTCATAAGGCATTTCATCCTATGGGGTCATGCCTCCTGAATCAACCCTATGGGAAACCTATATTCTAGCATAGCATTAGCATCTTTCCTTACTTGCTTGGAATTTAGTAGACCATAATGGTCAATGTATATATTGTATGAGATAAAGATTGTATTTCTTTCATCCTTTGATAATGATGCATTGAATCCTTGCAAAATAGTTTGATAGGCAATCTCTTCGAAGAGTAGCCTATTTGGGAAATATCTTGGCAAGAGATGGGGAGGATAAGCATCCCATGTCATTTGACAATAAACATGCAAATGGGGTTCTGAGATATTCCAAATCCAATTTAATCTTGGGAAAATATTAGCAACATGTATAATATTTATAAAATATGGAGCCATATAAAATGTGGTTAAAATCCCAACTTTGGATCTAGATTTCTGTGTTTTTTTTATGGCTCTGTTAAGTGAATGATATAATATGGAAGGCAAATTGAACACACTTCTAATAGTGATAATAGTACATGTCAATGGTACCCACACATCATTGAAATGAATGAAAGTTTCCTCTCCATAGACTCTACATATGATAGACATTGTGTAAATATAAGGGTCTCTTAAATTCACCATGGCATATATTCCATCTATTTTACCAAAACACCTCATGTCCTCTACCCACCAACTGAACAATATCTTATTAATGTCATGCTCCCTATGGAATTTTTTAACAAAACATATAATCATGTGTTTCTTAGGCTCACGAATTCTATAATACTTCTCAAGCATAGAGGCTTAATATGAGCCAATACATCATCCCTCATCATTAAGGATTGCTCTGGTATTTACATTAATATGTGTAATAATCCATTATGTTGCTTCTCAGCAAGGCACTATGGGAGCCCTCACTGCAACAAAGTGAAGATGAAACCTCCTGAGTTGATG
This sequence comes from Picea mariana, assembly GCA_032191745.1. Taxonomy (NCBI): domain Eukaryota; kingdom Viridiplantae; phylum Streptophyta; class Pinopsida; order Pinales; family Pinaceae; genus Picea; species Picea mariana. The sequence continues at coordinate 374,913 of JASDQU010100746.1, read as the reverse complement.
AACACTAGTGTTGAGGAAAAAGGTATGGAAAACATTACTCAAGCATTTTCAAATCTAGTTGGGCTAAGACAAGATATTTGGGAATGTTACCCAAGGTTTATAGCCTCAAAAAAACAATCGCTTAATCCATAAGAATTAAGTACAAAGAATCAATGTTGGTTTTATGTGTAAAATATAACAGTGTAACATAAACAAACTTAAACAAAGTTACATGAATGTGTACATAAATTATACATATGTGTACATGGATATAAAAGAAAAATAATGAACCGAATCATTAAAACACATGTGTGAGACTGAAACAATAATCTGATTTTTCATTTATTTCATTATGAGATACAAAACTAAGTTCTCTCTACAAACCCCTGTGAGGGTAGGGACCAAATTCAAATTTAGAATCCTTCGATGGGAACCATACAAAAAGACTCTGACAACAAGAAGAAAACTAAAGCTAAAGATATGGATTAGCTTGCCACAAAATGTTGTCACTTGACTCTACAAGATATTATTTATCAGTCATGGAATTCAATTCATGCACAAAAAAAAATACACAGAGTTCCAAAGATAAATCATACACCTTTAAAACAAGCTTGTTGACGCTTAAAATCGCAACAATGAATACTGCTCACAAATGATTGCTAAGCTCTATTATTTATTTATAATAATAATAATTAACTAGTAGGTAGGACCCCCTTGTAGACTAGTGGCACTATGATGGATGTGTTATGTTTATATGTTTGTTGTTTTTGTAATGATACCTACACAGTATTCTACAGTTGATGATGCAAGTCTTGGTTTCATTCGTTATGACAACATGGTTGGTTGATGTATTATTGATAAATGTTGCTGATGGTCATTCACAATACAGGGAAGTGTTGTGGATATAAGGATTAATTTGTTTTACAGGTATTATGTTATGCATTAAACAGTGATTAATGGTCTTATACATGATTTTATGCAAATAGATAATATGATGATGTGGGAGCTTGAACAAAACAAAAGAGGAAAAAACTATGGATAAGTCCTAAGGTTATTGCAAAAGAGATTATGTATAAGCCTTAAGGTATATATAATGGTGACAAATGGAAGGTGATGGACTTATCTGCTATACTATGCACTTTGGTTAAAGGTTTGTTGTGAGGCATATATATGGTAATGTTATACATATGGTTGTTTTTAAAAAAATTTGACACAACTTAGGGTAGTGCACTATGCAATGGATATAGAATTGAACATAGAAATGGATATGTGTTTGGATTAATGGTTGATGTTATGGTTATGGGATGGCTCGTATGTTGAATTGATTATGGTTTGGGGAGGAAGCGACATGCATTTATTGCATGTCACTCAAACAAACCTCGACCCTGTCACCCTAGCCATATTTTCATTTCGATCTGGTGGTTTTGGAAGCTCCGCGATTTCTGGTTTTGAAAGGAAAAACACAGTCGAACTCTTCCCTCAAAGTGATTTTTCTAGGTATGGCTCCTTTACTTTTCATCCATGATGGTCCCTCTATGTTATGAATTGATTTGTTGGCTCAGGATTGCATGAGGTCTGTGTTTTTCTTGAGTTTTAACTGTGTATCAATGTTGTGATTATGGTTTTCTCTTTGAATACTCTGGAACGTTGGTGTTTAAAAAGTAAAGAATGTATTTTATTGCATGGATAGCCTGTGCATTGTTTCTTTGGTGTAAAACATGTCATACAGCTTGGGGTTTTACTCTGGTTCTCTGTGGAAAATGATGACAATGGTGTAACAAGCTCTGAGTTTTATTTGCACGGGTTTTTACCACCAGTTTGGGTATTAATTGTTGTCCCCCCTTTTTCATATCGGTCATTGTTATGATTCATTCCTCCAGGTTGCAATGTCATTGATGTGATTTTCAATGTTCTTGTTTGTTTGTTCAAGCCACAAGATATAGTTTGTTATAGCATCTAATTCACTATCACTATTGTCGAAAGCGTTGCACAATCGAATCTTTGTATCGCCCAGAATTTTGAATGGGAGACTGTATATGTGCTGGGTGGCCATGGGTCATGCTCAAGATTTATTTCACAGTGTTTTTAAGCGTTCGACACTCTCATCTCTATTATAGTGGCTGACTGATATGTTGGTAAACCTCACTTTCAAGTTCGTTTTTGAAGGTTATAAACATATGTGGTGTTTGGAAGGGGAACAGTCTCTCCGTGTCTTCGAGGATTCTTCCTTGATTAAACCAACTCTCATTACCTCTCTGTAATAAAGTTTAAAGGACACCTTCATGTGTCAGTTTTGTTGAGCATCAATTTTTTCGGGTCTATCGAGAACGAATTGGTTATGTTTCTCCTCGGGTACTTTTTGGCTCTTTCAAGATTTTGGAGTCATAAGTTAAATGACTGTGGTGATTTTAAAAGAGCATGAGCTCTCCATTCTTCCAAGATTATACTTGATTACCTGGGGTTTTTTCTCTGTGATAAATTGTTGTAAAAAAAAATAGCATGGGATCTATAACTTCAAATACCATCTCTTGATCGAGCCTCTGTTATTTCCTCTCTGTGATAAATTTGTTTGAAAAAGAGGGTATGGGTTATCTACAAGCCCCAAGAACTTTCCATTTGGTGATTTATGGTTATTCCATCCATTGTTGTGTTAAACCCTAGGACGATCATGGTCCCATTTAAGTTTAAAATTCACATGTGTGTGATATGGTTTTGTTCTCCTCACGCATTATATGGATTTGTATTTTATTGGTCATTTCTTTTAAAAGGAAGCCTGTACATGTTCGATTTCAAAAACTCAGGCTCATAGTTGCATGATATTAGTTAAATGCTATTGTTGAATCAAGATTATGTCGATTGTATTGTTGGACGTCTGTGTGTGATTAAATCAAGGCCCAATTATGAGTTTTGATGACAGTGGATTATGTCAACAGTGATGGAAATTCAATTGTTGGTGGTTAATACTGGTTCTATTATTATTTATTTCAAGGAATGAATATTTGATAAGGATGTTTGGAACCACTATGCATTTATATTTTGTTTTTAAAAGAAAGGGGTTTTGCATTGGAGTATAAATAAATGTGGCTCAAATTGTTATGATGTTATTACGAAATTGGTAGTAATGTTAATATGATGTTGCATAGATATGGTATAAGATGAAAAGATCGATATAATTGAAGAAGTATGGGCAATTGAATTGTCTTTTTATTGGAGTCAGCAAGCATTTTGTCTGTAAATAAGGGACACTTTAATGATTTAGGTTTTAGAGTGGATGCTTATTGGATTGTGGTATGAACATAGTTATGGTTGTTGTTTGATTTAAATCATTTTTTATGAACAATATATATATTATTCCCTCTCATACTCTCACATTTTTTCTCATTATACCCCCCTCATGATCCCAATTTAATTTTTACAGGCCATGTTCTATAAATTAAGTTTAAAACTCTATATGACAGTGATAAAGAGATGACACAAAAATAGGTGGCAGCTGATATATTTTGGTATTGATTGCACAATTTTTTATTGAATGAATTATTGAGAAGTACTCGCGTTCTTACTCCCTATCATGCTACCAATTTTTCACTCATTACAATTCCTCCAGATATCCCATGAACCTTACTTCACCCCCTGCTCATTTGACAATTATTAAATAATTTATTATGGATTGAATTGCATGGGTCTTATGTTAGTCTCTGAGCCAAACTTTGTTTCATATAAAGAGAATGTCATGTATGGTTTGTTAAGGGCTAATTGCTAATGAATTGTTGCATACATGATGAGTTTCTTCAGAAGAGGCAGTCATGGCAGAAACAATAAGGGAAGAGGTAACTGGAACAAAGGGCCTAGAAGGACCAAATTCTCAATTCATTTTGATGCCAATCCTTAGGAGTTGAACCATCTGTTTCAAGTTTAGTTCTTCAATTAGATTGGGAAATGGATAATTTAGCCTAGACTAGAGAGGCCTCCCTTCCAACCCAGAATATCCCTGGTATCACTGTGCCTCCCCATGTATCTATGCAACCAGAAGTTCCCGAAAATGATGGATGGCAGAAGATTGTTCATCCGACATTCTCCCACCATCGTGGCTAGACAAACTTGTCATTGCCTCCTCCTCCTCCACCTGTAAACCCAAATGCTTAAAATTCTCCTGCACACTCACCTATTCAGTCCTCTCATTATAGAAAACGACTTAAAACCAAGGCTCCCCATGTGCAAGACAAAGGTAAAGTTGTTTCTTCCCCCTCATATCCTCCAAATGACTCAGCAAAATCAGTGTCCTCCCGTATGCACCTGAGGAATGATTGTTCCCACGTTATTAGTGAGATTAAGACTCAAGGTTTGAATCAACCTTAGGCTAATTCTGGGAAGTCTAAAGGGGAAAGCAGTGACAGAAGAAGGATTTCCTCTCAAAGTGGAAAATATGGATTTTGATTTATGTGTTTATAATTGATTTGTTGAAGAAAATGGATTGCAGAAAGTTTTGGACAACTAACTATTTTTTGGATAATGTGGTTATTTACATATTTTGGATAAAATTTGAATTATTTATGATATTTAATATTCAAGTTTTGGAAATATTTATTGGATTTACAACAAGGCATGTGTTTAATTGGTTGTCTAATTGTGTTTATTTCTGTAAAGAAATAAAAGGGAGTCACAAGGGGTCCCACCTACTTAGTTATTATTTAATAAAGACCCTTAATTATTATTATTATTATTATTACTTCCCCTAAACTAAAATCAGTTAAGTTTAGTTAACTTAACTAAAGGAGGTAGTTGAATTACTTAAACTTATTTGGAATGCATAAAATCCAAATGAGAAGGAAGAACAAGGGAGAATAGAAGGAGAAAGCAATATTAAGGTTTTCTCATTTGTTTTCATGAGATAGTTCAGTTTTCATTCATTCTTTAATTCATTAAAGGCCTAGTTCTCTTTTTGACAGTAGGGTCCTATTGTAGACAACAAGGTTCAAAGTTGAACCATATCATTCAGATGCTTGTTTCAAAGGTGTTGATCTATCTTTGATAGTCTGTGTATACTTGTATGTTTATGGATTAAGTTTCATAACTGATAAAGGATATTATGCAGAGTCAATTGGCAGCAGTTTGTGGCAAGGTGATCTAGATTTTAAAGTTCAGTTATTACTTCTTGTCAGAGTCCTTTTGTATGGTTTTCATTGGGGATATCTAAATTCGACTTTAGTCAATTCCCTCACAGGGATTTTGTAAAGAGAAATATACTTTTGATTTCTTGGAATGAAATAAAGAAATTGCTATTCTGTCTCATTTGTGTGAATCTGTGACTTGGTTACTTTTTCTTTTGATATCCACATTTATTTTCTGTAATTTGTATATTTTCATAAAATTATATAAAAATTTCATATATTTCAACAATCTTTTTCATTTAAAAATGCAGCCTAAGCCCTTGTAAATAACACTTGTGGGTTGGGAAATACTTTTTGAGACTATAAATCATAGGGTGATATTCCCAACTATCTTGTCTTAGCCAGGGAGGATTCGAAAATGCTTGAGTAAGATAAATTCATATATTTTCCTTAAAAAAAAATTGGTGACCATACTAGGGAGATCTTCCATATCTCTCTGGTTGATTGTATGCTTGATTATCATTGAATATATTCATATTTATGCCTTGATTATTTTACTGTTTATTTTCTTCATGACTGTACCTTTTATAAGGAAACCCAATATTGAGCATGGTCTTAAAGATCATACTGGTATTGCTTTAACCTTATTCAATACCATCTTAGAAATCGCTGATACCCAGGTTGAGATTGAACACTCGTGGGAAGTGATTGAGCAAGACATAAGTGTCTGAGAACTCTGGGAAGCTAGGCAAAGACAACCTAGGAATCAACCATAACTTTCTTTTTCCCAAAGTTTTGATCTTCTTTTCATGTCCTTAAACCTTCGCATCTCTAGGAGAAGAAGAGGTTTATCACCTAAGATCAACCATATTATTGAAATAGGAAGACGAAACGTTGTTTTGTCAACCTAACAAGGTACTCTAAGGAGAAATTTGTCTGATTCATCCAGTTTTTCTTTCTCTCCCTTACCTATCATTCACAAGATGACATCTAGCGATGGATCTGGTGGCACTGGAGGTGCTTCTTCATCTCAAAATTCAACATCGTCAGTGATTGGTAGCTTGTATAGGCATCAAGTCCATGTCCAATCTACCACCAATCCCACTAAGGTCATAAAGAAGTATGGTCTCTTTCAATTTGAAGAAGATGCAACTATTACTATGTGGCATGTTTCCTCTCCTGTAAACCTAGGACCTGCTACTTGTCCACTTCCAAAATTCAAAGAGCATCTCCCTAGGTTTTCAGTGAATAACATGGTCACTACGAATGAACACTTGGTGGAATTTTCTAATGTCTATCACAACATAGGATCCAATGACAATGACACTTGTATGCACTTATTTGTTAATTCCCTTGATGGGAAAGCAACAATCAATTTCTTTGATCTTCCTCCCAAGATTCTTTCCACTTGGGACGAGTTATCCTATTGGTTCAAATCTACTTATGGGAAGTCTAAGAGCCTAGCTGAGTAGTTACGGGAGTACAGTAACATTGCTTATAAATATGGTGATACTATCAAGTCTTTTAACTTACGTTTCACCAAGTTATATAACCAAATTCCTAAACTTATTCGCCCTTAGAACGAAGCCTCTTTTATGCATTACTACAATGATCTACCCTCCCCCTACCATCATAGGCTTGAAGAAAAATATATCGACAATCTTGTTTCCACTCTGCATACGTGTCTAGAGTATGAAGAACAACTTGAGAGAACGGGTCTTCCCCAAGGAGACTCAATTAAAAAAACAGACATGTCCACCCTCTTACAACTTGTACAAGACATGAATAACCAAATTATAGTGTATGAGAAAAAGGGAAATGTCCCTTCATGTACCCATGGGGCCTCATCTTCTTCCTCACCACCCTTTAGGAATCCTAATGAAAACAAATTTCATCCTAAAGCCATCATGCCTCATAGTTGGTGTAAATTTTGTGAGGAACACCATGAGGAAAGTACTTGTGACGTAAAGAAGAGTGCCAGAGATAAACTCTTTGGTAAAAATCCTGAAACTACTATTGTTGTTCTAGATTTTGCAGAACCAAAGGATGTCATGATCATAAATACTAGGAATAAATCTTATGCTTCGAAAGGTAAATATGATCCCCTTTGCACTTATTCCAGCCCAATGTCATCTTCACCAGTTGCTACTGTGTAGGTTTCTAAAAATCCTGACAATCAAGGAACACCCTCCCTTCTTCCCTCTTCCAAATACAACATTCTCAATCAATTGTCTAATATTAAAGTTGATGCTACCCTCCTGGACATGGTTTTCGTCCCTGAGAAACAAAAGCATCCAAAAAATTTCATGGAAGGAAAATCTTCCACTGTCTCCAATCTCTCTAAGGAGGTAGATGAAGAGAATTCAACTATAAATAAAGTAGGTGTACATAATTTTAGACACTCTATAAAAAACCCCTCGTTTTTCATTTCTGTAAAGATTATGGAAAAATTAGCCCATTGTTGTATGATTAATGGTGGTTCAGGCCCAAGTGTAATGTCGAAGATTATTATGTAAGAGCTAGGCTTGTCTTGTACAAATGAAAATTTTAGAAGCATACTCTCTTATAATAGTTTACAACAATCGACCATAGGTGAAATCAAGGGCGTGACCTTGGTTTTGTGCGCACATCTAGAAATAAGGACAACCCTTAATATTCAGGTAATTGACATGCCAATGAGTAATTAGTCAATCATCTTACAAAGAGATTGGTTGACGCAGACCGCACCCGCAGGCACGTCCGCTCACAGGATCTTCTTCTTTTCACTCGGCCCAAAGAACTCAAAGGTTCTTCTATTTCCCTATCAGGAAATATGCACCCACAGAAACTCTTCTCACGATTCCCTCTCTTTACTTATCGGGGAATTGGACTTCGTGACTTCGCGAGGTCAGTGGTCGAGCGCTGATGTTTCGAATCCATGAACACTGATACGAGTCAACGCTTACCCTTCCTTTTTGTATCGGGACTCACTCTATCGCGATTTCACCACTTGCGATGTCAAACACTTTGTTTCCCCAACTCCTGATACCCAATGTGCCGAAACTCTAACACACGTGTGAGTTGACTATTTAATCGCCGCTTCACTCCTATCAGGATTTCGGACTTCGCCGGATCGCGAATCCTGATATCACTATTTCAGGACTTCTCACTGTGAGATCCTGATGATACGTGCCACCTGTCCTCCACTCTTACCCTTTTGGCCCCACACCGTTCCTTTATCCCGTCGGGATATCACGTATCGCAATATCCCGATTCCCGTTGCAATGTTTTGGAGTTTCGATCCACGAAACCCCGATACATGATATACCTGTAGATCCAATGGTTCTCGTGGCCCTGATCAATGGATTTTCCCCTCCCGAGATTTAAACCTTCAAAGAATATAATGCTGTATCTCCCTTGCACCTCTGCGAGATCTTACGGCCCATGGAAATTCGCGGATTCTCCTCGGAGAATTTCAACCGTCTATCTTTCCCAATGAATTCTGCGAAATGAACCAAGTACTCCTCCATGAAAACTTGTCCACCTGCGCACTACTTGCGATGCTTGTTTAAACACTTCACACAAAACTCCTTTGCGTTGTCCTTCAACAAC
>JASDQU010100746.1:329490-365237 GCA_032191745.1 Picea mariana | reverse complement strand
TAATTTTATGACTAAATATTGATTGTTAAAGCATCACCTAACATTAGATGAGTTAACCACAACACCCATTGATCTTGCACTAGCTCTGAAATGTACCTCGGGAAAATATTGGTCCTCCCAGCTCCTAGACAGTACTAAACGATTCGAATGTCAGTTGGTTGTTTTGGCACATTTATAATTTCATGTACCGATGCATTGTTGCAATGCTAATGGATGAAATGCATCCCTACACATCATAGACAACATAGGAACTATCAGAATTAAATTTGGGCGAAGCAACAACGAAAGCGGGACCCAAACTTCCATTGAAAAATGCCTTTAAGCTCAATTTTTGGGCGTCCTTAAAAGTGATTTTTTCATCCCCAAAACAGGCTAGTCATATGATTATCAACATTATGATTCCAATGAAACTTGTGAAATCAAAATCCGACGCCCGAAAGTGCCAAAAGAATCACCAAGGATTTCCCACCAAACAAGCCCCATTAGTCGTGGCCATCATTAAAAAATGGATTCATTCAAATTCATGAATAACATGTTTAGTTATCTTAATAAACACGTCTCTCTGTGCTCTCCATGTTAAAAATAATGACACCTCAATCGAACGTCGTATGAGAAATTTATCGTCTTTTGAACTCAATCTCTTGTTGTTTCTTGCCAGTAAAAGGACACTTAGAAATTCTTCCGATTTGTCTTCCTTCATACCGAAGGAGATGATGGGAACAAGTTTGGTTTATGCCAAAAGAGTTTTTCAAAAGTCCTCCGTTTGAAATTGGAGGAGTTCCCATGAACTCCTTTGAAAGTTGTTGAAATATCCTTCGAATCCATCAAAGGAGTTAGGTCAAACTCCCCCGATACAAAGCGGAGGAGTTAGTTCAAACTCCTCCGATACAAAGCAGAGGAGTTATTTCAAACTCCTTCAATGCAAATCGGAGGAGTTCCCATCAATTGCTTCGATGTAAATTGGAGGAGTTCCCATTAACTCCTCCGAAACCTAAAAAATAGCCTTTCATAAATCGGCTAGAACATTTGACTTGGGTGTCTGGATTGTACATTCTTTATACCATTAGAAAGGTCTTTTCAATCTATACAACGTCATAGTTGTAGGATTTGAGAAATTCCTCGCCTATGGTATACATTCTTTTGTATTAAGATATGACACTTTGTTAACAACCCCATAGGACACCACACCTCAATCATGAGCAGAGGAACCATGAATCAAACTTTGTGAAGTTTATACGAAGTCTTGATTGATTATATTTCAGTTTTATGGGTTCAAATTATTGGTTTAATAGTTTATCTAAGTATCCCTCTTAGACCAATCATCTGCAAGATGTTGAATGGTTCTAGGTACTGATGCTGTGAGGAGGACGCACTCAACATCCTTACAACGTGATCTACATCCAAGGACAATAAAGCATTAAGGACAACATCAATTGCCGAAGCAGCGGGAAGTAGCGAAAGAAATATGATTCAAATGGTTGAAGAGGAGGTCTGAACCCCATGATGATTGATTGTCAAACTTGGATGACCAAGATGTTCCAATGTCGAAACTAGCCATTACGGTGGATGAGAGGCACTATAGCCAAAATAAATTATGGCCCACCAGCGCTAGAAGACAAATTCGAAATGTAAACATTATCTTTGTTCCCTCATCATCATAAAGAAGATAAGGACAAAAATTGGTAAATGAAGGGTCATGGGGGTAGACAAAAGGTCAAGAGTCATGAATCAAACTTTGTGAAGTTTATACGAAGTCTTGATTGATTATATTTCAGTTTTATGGGTTCAAATTATTGGTTTAATAGTTTATCTAAGTATCCCTCTTAGACCAATCATCTGCAAGATGTTGAATGGTTCTAGGTACTGATGCTATGAGGAGGACACACTCAACATCCTTACAACGTGATCTACTTCCAAGGACAATAAAGCATTAAGGACAACATCAATTGCCGAAGCAACGAGAAGTAGCGAAAGAAATATGATTCAAATGGTTGAAGAGGAGGTATGAACCCCATGATGATTGATTGTCAAACTTGGATGACCAAGATGTTCCAATGTCGAAACTAGCCATTACGGTGGATGAGAGGCACTATAGCCAAAATAAATTATGGCCCACCAGTGCCAGAAGACAAATTCGAAATGTAAACATTATCTTTGTTCCCTCATCATCATAAAGAAGATAAGGACAAAAATTGGTAAATGAAGGGTCATGGAGGTAGACAAAAGGTCAAGAGTCATGTTGAACCCTAATAAATACTAGAATTGAACCCAAAGAAAGGGCTTTTTGGCTCTTCAAACATTGAACACTTCTGAACTATTTTGGGAATACAGTGCCAACTAAAATTGGAGAGATTTCCTTAGAGTTTTCATGTACTATTGTTGAAATTGTTAATATGAAGAATCCCTCAAGGCCAACTTTTGATAGAGATAAGGACTCACATGTGTTGTTGTTTTACTGTGAACTATTTCAATCAGAATGTTTGTTGTTCACATGGGCTGTAAGAGCATATTTGTTTAGAGACTATTTTAACGCAATAGGTGTTTTCTTGCAGTTTTGTTATTCTTCATTATTTCTCATGTCCTAAGCATATGATCTGCCAATGTATGTGATATAGTGTCTTAGACTATTCTGGTTATATATTCATGTGCATGTGTTATCTAACTTTATTTCTTCATTTCATCTATTTAGGTGAAGCTATTGGTAGAGTTAGTTTCATGTCACATCTCATTCACTTACTTTAATTCGCTCCTAGCTAGGATAGGATAGATTAGAAGTAGATTAGATTCTTGCATTTACACAGTCTTCATCTACATATTTCGTTTGCATAACCATCCATCACTCATCCTCATCGGTGGACCAGGTCGCAACTGATAAAAACAAATCAACAATGGTTGTCGAGCCATAATTCAGATGGGTTCCCTAATCTAAACGATGAGAGGTCTAGTTGGGACTTCTTACTGGGGGTAACCCCTTATTGTTGTCGGGTGAATTTAGACCCGTCAACATGAAGCTTACCAAGTTGAAGTAGAATGGTGGTGGAGGGATTTATGGAAGATGAAAACCCCACTAAAGTCTAAGTTATTCATGCGACTTGTGTCGAGAAACAAAGCTCTAGCATGGGAGGTTCTCTAGAGGAGATGTAGAGAGGGGCAAGGTCATTGTACACTGTGCAAGCCAGCATTAGAATCCATGAATCATATATTTGTTAGTTGTCCATGCACTATCAACGTCTAGGAGAAAATGGATGTTCTGACTAGTTATAGGGGAAGTTGACAATGTCTATCCGTTAATGAGTTTTTGAAGAACTAGACTATGGATCATGCCCTTAAAATTTTCCAAGTCCTTCCCTTATAGAAACTTGGGATATTTGGTTAGTGTGTCATGCTAATATTTTTTAAGATAATTTTCATCCTATCTTTCATTGTGCATTTTTGATCAAACAAATCTTCTCTAGCTTCAAATCTCTTCATAAGGTTAGAAAACGAAGAATTTTGATCCATCCCAATATTGATGAAAATGGCGCTTGGGTTACTTTGATGGCACAGTCCAAGGCCATAATTGTGCGTGTCGTGTAAGTAGCATATTTTACTCTCTAGTACAATATAGTGTTGTAGCATCATTGATTTTTGTCACTTTAGCCCTCAAGTCCCTAGTTGAAGTTTTCCATGGGTGAGTGTCATGTTGTCACATCAATTTTTTTGCATTGTATTTGCATCCTCATCGAGTCATAGTAGTGTCGTTTTTATTATGTTCATAATATCAAAATCTTTTGTTTTTCATTTTTCCTCTTGTTTATGTCTTTTTGCAATGTATTTATGTTGTTTGTATATATTTATTGCATTGCTTGCATCATTTGTGCATGACTAGGTGTCGATATAACATCAACTTCATAAATATGTAACATCGTATTAATGTCTTGATGAGGTTTACAATAAAGAATTTACATTTTATGGAATTGTTATCGTAGTTTCCACAACTTTGATGCCATTCTCCCAAGGAGTTCCAACTATTCATTGACAAGAGTGCAATCTACAAAATCTAATGTGAAGAATCATGAGGTAACTATGAAGGGAACAATAGAACACGATCTGAAGACTTATAAGGTAATTATGAAGGGAAACACATAGAACAAGAGGTTTCAAACATACAATTATTAATTTACAACACAACTTTGCTTATCCATTCCACCTTAATAGAATGTATATACTACAACATGGGATGATGCATGCATTTCTATGAAAATATGTTGTGTTACTACTCTATGAATTAGGCAAGCTTAAATCATCCTTGAAACCCATGTCTTCTCTTCAAAGTTTATGCCAATACACTATACTTATTATCACCTAAATTTCACTCATAAAGACATTTAGGCGATCATCGAAAAACATCATCAGTGGACACGAACACAACACAACAAGGCTACCTCATGGCTACTTTACATTACCCCAAAAGAGTTTGGAAAATCTTTATAAAAGTGGGGTTTCATACATTTGCATGGCTTTCCTTCACTGATAGTTGCACGACTCGTGCGACATTTCCTTAGAAAGTCGTGCAAGTTTGCTCACATGCACAGAACCAACTTGTTCAACACAGTTAAGGAGATAAGCCTAGCCCAATTACCTCTAGGATAATGTACATATGGAATTCTAGCTCCATGTCATTCATGAAGGGAACTTTGTCCTCCTTTAGGTCTCTTTCAAGAATTGAGATCTCCATTTCAAATGATGAGATTTCACACTAGAACTAGTTCTTCATAGAGCTTGGAATTCCCCTATATATGAAAGCCATGGGGAAACATTTGAAGGAGAATAAATTTGCAAGGTTATACCTTTGGAATGGGAATAAAGACCACTTGTATTGCTCTCTAATTTCTACAATCCATTGCTCTCATGCTTGTTTGAGCTCTTTCATAAAAGAGCAAAAACATTTCTTCATACACCATTCATGAGATAGAGGGTTGCTAAGAAGCAAAAGGACCCATCCCAAGGAGAGCATTGGAGCACATTTGCATCTAATCATTCTCCCTAGGTGCTAAAATTCATATTCAAGCTCATTCGTTGGTAACTATATGAATATTCTTGCTTCCCTCCATCTTGTTGTTTAAATTTTATCTTTATAGTTTAGTTATTTGTTTGAATATTAATGCATGCTGCTTTATTTTATGTGTATTGTAGTAGTACTATAGTTATTAGTCTTCACATAAACAGTTTTCTGTTATATAGCTTGACAACCTAGCTATAGTAAGGAGATTTTGCTCACCTTTGCAATAAAATCAACCAAATAAATTGGTGACTCCACTTGATTTTAGATCCATAACTCTCTCTTCCCATGCCGTTTTTATCCATTCTCTGACTTTTGTATGTTGTTGGACTCAAGACTGACTCGTTAATCCACTTGGAAATAACCCTCTATGATTTTTCTTTTTTGAAATATTTTTCTTGTGAGCTTGATGACTTGTGTAACTGTTTCAGTGTGTTCTACGCAGGTCTCACGACTTTTGGTTAGTTTTCCATGGAAGTTTCACGGCCTGTCACACTCACTTGCCAAACAATCTACATGGTTGTCTCTAAAGAGACCCACACATGTCTACTAAATTCATCCTTTTTAACATTAAATAGGCTCAACATTAGACTTAGGCATTAGGTGTTGAGGAAAAGGTATATAAAACCTTACTCAAGCATTTTCAGATCTTGCCGGACTAAGACAAGATAGTTGGAAATGTCACCTGGGGTTTATAGCCTCAAAGAAAATCACTTAATCCACAAGTATTAAGTACAAAGGATAGAGGCTGAATTTTATGTGTTATGTATAACAATGCAAAATAAGTAAACTTAAACAAAGTTACATGAATGCGTACATAAATTATACAAATGTATATATGGAGATCAAAGCAAAAGAATGAACTAGATCATTAAAACACATGTGTGAGACTGAAACAATAATCTGATTTTTCATTTATTTCATTATGAGATACAAAACTAAGTTCTCTCTACAAACCCCTGTGAGGGTAGGGACCAAAATCAAATTCATAAGCCTTCGATGGGAACCATACAAAAATATTCTGACAATCAAGAAGAAAATCGAAGCTAAAAATCTGAATCAACTTGCCACAAAATGTTGTCACTTGACTCTGCAAGATATTCTTTATCAGTCATGAAACTCAATTCATGCGCAAACAAAAATACACAGATTGCCAAAGATAAATCATACACCTTCAAAACAAGCTGCTGAAATATGTGATTCAGTTTTTGAATCCTGTTGCCTTCAATAAGACCCTGTTGTCATGAAGAGGATTAAGCTTTCTAGTAAACTCAAAATGAATGAAAGTTAAAAGTATCTCACTAGTATAGAGCAAACCTTATGGTTGTAGTTCTCCTTCTAATCTCTCCCCCTTTGTCTCTTCATCTCATTGAGCTTTTATTCCTCCTCAATACGTTAGGGTAGTTCAACTACCTGTCTTTAGTTAAGTCAAATTAACTTAACTAATTAGTTTGAGACAAAATAATAATAATAATATATAAATAAGGGTCTTAAATAATAACTAAATAGGTGGGACCCCTTGTGACTCCTGATTATTTCCTTTTATAATCATCAAGACATGAAATATAAAAAACAATCATTAGATTCCAAATATACCCTCCTTTTAACTCCCATTTTCAAAATTATGACCAAATATTTTAAATATTAGCCCAATATAATATGATCATATCCAAAAAGTATTATATCCATGTTGTCCCGAAAAGAATGTCAAAAATATGCTTGCTGTCCAAAACTTTATCAAAGTAAAAATATTGTCTTCAACATATAAAACAACATTAATCATCATCAAAATCCATATTTGCTATGTGAGGCATTAGCCCTCTTCTCATTGTTGTCCCCTTTTGATTTTTCAGTGGCAACCTTTGATTGGTTAGATCCTTGAGGATGAACTGCACTAATAACATGAGAACAATCATCCTTAAGATAAAGGCGAGAGGAAACTGATTTGGCAAATTCCTTGGATGAGCTGGAGTGAGTGGCTATTTATTTTCCCTTGTCCTGTACAGGCTCGAGAACACATGTTTTTAATCTTTTACTAGCATGTGAGGACTGCACGAGAGAGACAACATGGGCAACTTGGGTATTTGGATTAATCGGTGGTCGCGGTGTGGTAAATGCAATGATGTGGTGGGCCAACCGTGGTGGTAAATAATCTCTTGCCAACCATCATTGGCAGGTAGTTCTAGTCGCATTAACACATGAGGAGGGACCTGGATACTAGAGATATTTTGATGTGCTTGGAAGGGAGGTCTTCCTAGTCAGGGTTAGAGGATCCCTTGGCCTACTAGGTTGAAGAAACTAGCTTGGAAAAGATGGTTCAATTCCTGGGGGTCAACATCAAAATGTATCGAGAACCGAGGTCTTCGATGAGCCCTTTGCCAATTTCCCCTACCTTTGTTACCTCTACCATTACTGCCTCTACTGAAAAAGCTCATCCTGAAGCAATGTTCCAATTAGTTATGAAAATTTATTAATAATCCATGCATTAACTCTACCTAACTAGAATCAAAAGTTGGCTCTTAACATTTACCAGAGAGGCACATGCAATCCATCCATAAAAATCATCAATCAATTGCTATCCGAACAGGGGGTGAATAGGGCTATGGGAAGATGAAGGGATTGTAATGAGCAAAAAGTGGTATAATGGTTGGGAACAACCACAAACACTATTCAAGCAATTGTAGAGGAAAATCATACTAACATCCAAACACTAGTCATCATTGAGTTCCTTCTCTTTTAAACCCCTTTCATCTTAATGAAATTCGCAACAATAGAACAGAGAAAAAAATTAAATGTATATAGGAAGGTGAGGGGCTTGCAATGAGCAAAAAGTGGTATAATGGTTGGGAATGATATGGTTACTGTTCTGTTCATGAATTAACATTTATTTGCTTCAAATTATCATTGCCATTATTTCCAAAAATATTTTCTGTTAAAGATCCAAACTCAAGACTTAACTGTCCCATAATATCCAAAATAAAAAGCAGAAAAAGCCTCGGGACTGTCATCCCACAATTCCCATTTTTCTTCTTTTCTCGTTCACAGATATCTATTTAATTGGAAAAAGTGTAAGGGACTGTTCGAAATCATAAGCACAACACTTCCAGGCAATAGGTAGGGCCGAGGAGAAAAACACACAGGGTATTGAATTTGCACAAAAATAATCATGACCCAAACTGTTGCATAACAGATAGCTCCAGAAAACCCAAAGTGCTTCTAATGTCTAGTTATTAAACCTTATAAAATCTTCAAGAGTTTATCATAACCGTGTGAGTAATATAACGATATCGGGTCATCTTTCACTGTACAAGCTTAACACAGTTGCACCGAAATGTAAATATTCATAACCAATTTCCTTGACAACAAAATTGTTTCCTTTTAATTTGTAGAGTCTTTATATGATAATTGTCAACATAATCATCCCAGTAAACAAAACTCAAACTAAATTAAGAGCACATTGGAGCGTAACACAAGCCGAAACACTTAAACATACAAGTTGTTATCAACTTGCAACGTTCATTATATGACAGGATGGGTTTGAAACCCTGGTGCCTTTTCTTTTACCAGCCATACAACCATAAAATCGACCAACAAACCCTCCTAGGTAATACACCAATTATGCAAGTAACAGATCCCTCCATTGCTCGGTCAGAAAAAAAAAACCCAACATATGTTTACAACCTCCAAGACAATGAAGGACAGAGTTAGAACGAAGGGTGAGGCCATTTACAATTGAAGTTCATAAAGAACAAAGCCTCCAATCGTTACCATAACAATATTTATCACAGTTGCTTCCACAGTGGTCGTGAAGCAAAGAACGACCTTATATACCTTCAAGAGTGAGGGGCGACTCAACAGTGCTGCAAACTCCTATATGCCATTATAACATAGAACGAGAATCGAGCTCATCCAACCAAACAAACATATAAAATCAAAACGAGGTCTTGGTCGACACCTGGGTGGAAAACAAAACAATACTTTCCCATTTATTTTCTAACAAAAGTTTCCACAAACCACACCTGGTTACAACAACACCCACATGCCCAATATAATTTTTTACATGGGAAAAATAACAGAGGCCGAAATTCATTTAAGACTATGTAGGCATAGCAAACAGAAACAAAACCCAGTTACTTCAAGGTTTCCACTGCCATTAATGGAGGCAAAACCCATTCTAAATTTCAAGAAGGAGTGCAACGGAGATGCCATAGGATAATTTTACAATAGTTAACCATAACCAGTATCCATTCAGGGTGCCCTAACCATGACAGGGAAACAACCCTATATCTTGCACAACCATAACCAAGAAGGAACAATAAACCATTTCCAATTTGCAATACAACATGCCAACAAATTTTGCACAGACTAAGCATACATTCACCACTGTAACTTTAGAAAGAAAGCACTTTGTATACGAATTCTAAGAGCCAAGATTTTAATTCTATTATAAAGAAGAGTACACTAATGAATGGAAAAGAAAGAACCTTCATACATGTGAGGAAACCACTGAAAAGAACCAAGGACCACCACTATTCTCCAACTCTCGAGCGAAACAGAGGCAAACTAACTAGAGCAACAAAATGTGCGACAATGTGAGGGTGGTGAGCTCGAGGTGAGTAGGAACGACGTGCAATAAATGCACATCACTTCTCCACCGTTCCATTAATTTCCATCAACCATAACTAGGGTGGAATACATTCAAAACCCCATTAAGCGCATTAATCAACCATACAAATCAAACATGTCACTTCCATATTAAAAAGAAAACCCTCTTTTACCATAGTTTAATGCCAACACTATAATATCATATGCCCCATTTTTAATTGTAACAAATCCCTTGTTTGCAAAGACTGAATTAACTTCGAACAATTGCATAAACATAACTATTGTCCACCGAATATAACCAACACCATGAATGTAATATACCATGAATGCAACATATTATAACCAATGTGAGTGTGAGTTGAAATCCAATTTTTAACCTTGTGCTAGAGCATATGTATAATAGTTGTGAGCGAAGTGCTTCTCACATTCTTTCGTCTTTTAAATTGTCAGCCATTATACTCATTGATTGCATGTGAAAAACTTATTTGAATTCTTGTATTTTCTCAACTGTAATATGCTTCATAAAGTTGTCGTGAGTGTAATTTAGAGAAGTGTTTCTTTTTCACCATGATCTACAAGGGGTCCCACCTATCTAGTATATCATTAAGTATATGTATATAAATAAATAGGCATTGCAGCCCATTTGCAGGAAGGGGTATTACGTTGCGCTTTTGGGCGTCAATAATAGGTTTTAATTTGTCATCAATTATAGGCTTACAATCTTTGATCTTTTTCCATTCTTGTATTGGCAATTAGCTAACTTAGTGGGTAGAAGGAGAAATCAAAATTTGTCTCTCTTGCCACGTGGATGGCTTATTGCTTTATAAAACACATGGATGTTTAGATTAGAGTGCAATCATTATTTTTCCTACCTTATATTTTCACTTACCACACTCAAAGGAACCTAAAAGCCTCTTACCTGTAGTATGCTCTTTGCCTTATGCCAAAAAATGACCTTGGCAAACCAGAACGAGAGGAGGAGGTGAAATACCTCCCTTTCACACAAATTTCATTTTTGTGACATGGTTAATTGTAATTTTTTCATTATCTAAAAGTTAATTAGGTGGAGGAAGAACCCATAGATGTTCACATCTCTACTTTTGACAATTTCTTGAAAGTTTTTGCAACCATTAGTGAGAGTTTTTTTAATTTTACAATACTTTACATAACCTAGAAGATAAGTAGGCGGGGTAACAAACCACTCGAGTCCACATGCTATGCTATTGATGTAATTTATTTCAAGTCTTGGAATTTTTCATCACTCTTGTATCACAAAATTTTTGGGTTGCTTTTGCTCCGCTTTTTGGCCTATTTTTTGGTTTTCGGCCAATGGTTTTTCAACCTACTGTAATGTAATCCTAGTTAAAGGATTAGGGTTGTAATCTAATTTGAGTTAATGGGTTAGGGTTTTGGATGATGAAGAAGATAAAGGTGTAACTCTAAGGTTTGCTAGTTTTTCTGTTTAATAATTATGATTTAATGTCATCGTGAGTGGAAAGGATATTTGTCCTTTACAAGGCTAGAATGGACCTTCCGAAACAATGTGTGTGTGTGTGTGTGTGTGTGTGTGTGTGTGTGTGTATTTTGTTAATGAAATATGTTGAACAACTGATTGAAGGGTGGAGTACTGATACTAACCATGATACCACGAGTGAGAGATAGTGAAGGAATTTACCTTGCCTAAAAAGCCTTAGTGCCCTTTTTGCCAAAAGTCGTATTTTGCAGAGATTTCCCTCCTTTTTCAAAAATCAATTAATGTTGGGAGTTGGGAGTTGGGAAACCAACTAATCAAAATAAATGAAGCATAGAGAGATAGGTACCGCTAGTACTTCCTTGTCCTCCATGACTGACCATGAACTTCTTTGATGCAAGAAAGAGGAATCATGAACCTTTTGGAGAAGGAAGATAAAATGACACAAGATTGGATAGAAACTAGCACTGGTAAGAGGACTAGTAAGAAAAGAAAAGGAAGAGTAGAGAAAAGAAGGAAAATTAAATATGTTGAACAAATGATTGAAGGGTGGAGTACCGATACTAGCCATGATAACACGAGTGGGAGCTAGTGAAGGAATTTACCTTTCCTAAAAAACCTTAGTGCCCTTTTTTCCAAAAGTCATATTTTGAAGATATTTCCCTCCTCCTTTTTCAAAAATCAGTTAATGTAGGGAGTTGGAAAACCAACCACTCACAATAAATGAAGCATGGAGAGATGGGTATTGCCAATACTTCCTTTTCCTCCATGACTGGCCATGAACTTCTTTGATGCAAGAAAGAGGAATCATGAACCTTTTGGAGAAGGAAGATAAACTGACACAATATTGGACATAAACTAGCACTAGTAAGAGGACTGTCAAGAAAAGAAAAGGAAGAGCAAAGAAAAGAAGGAAGATGTCTATAGAGGAATGCGCATGGGTAGGCTGAGTTATGGCCTAGGAAAGAACTAATGTAGAAGGGTATTAGATGGGTAGTATTGCAACTACCCAGGGAAGCATAGCAAGCAAGTTCGGTCGAGACCTTGTCGTGAAATTTGAGCAGGTAAATCTTGAACCCGACCTAAGGATAGAGTGTTGTGAGTTGATGCTTGTTGGATATAAATCAACACTAGTAACGAGAGGCCACTGAGGGATTGTGTAGAAGTGAAGGGACCCCCTTGTGTATAGGAAATCCACTTGGGAAGGCATTTGGGAAGCTCGTGGTGGCCTTGTCTGGGTGGGTGCCAAGGATTCCTGCTGTTGACTTCCTGCGAAGGAGAGTGGCCTTCACACCCAACCTAAATTTCTTGAAGAAATTGAGTTTCCCTGGTGTTATCACGGTCTGGCATGATGGTGGCCTATTATAGAGAGCATAGTGCAACATAGACTACGGTCGGGTAGAAAAGCACTCACCCTCAGTCAGTTGGATTGGCCAGCAGTTTTACAAATGAATAAGTTTCAAATCTATGATATGTATACTTAAAAGTTTGAATAAATGTGCACGATGGTAATTTCATGAATTTGTATAAGTTCTTGAGTAGAATAAATGGAATGCACGATTGTGTAACTTTTTGTATAAGAGGTAAATATGTACGTTAGATTATTTTCTTCTAAATGCTTAGGCCGATGTCTTGTGAATTCATGACCAAATCTCTGAGAATGGCATGAAATGGGTGAAGAGTTTATTCACTTGGGGAAGTCATTGTTTTTCCTTGAGTTCCACAAGAAACTTCATGGTGGAACCATGAGGGTGGAACCTTGATGTGGGAAATCAGAACTATCAGAACCCTTGATTGGTTTGCAAGACTAGGTGGGGATTTGGAAAATCCTTGTAAAGGCCTTTGGAGTGAATATCCAGAATCTGGATAGTTGTTGGCGCGTTTACACCAAGTAAGGGAACCTAGACCATATAGAACCACGACGTAGTGGAACCTTAAACACGTGAAGTAGAAGATGACAAGTGTGACTTTATGGTAAATTGGGGATGAAGAGAAGGGATCTTTATTGGTCGAGCATTTCTAAGTCCGAAAAGCACGAGCACTGTTGATCATGATTGATCTCAACCGTCAAATATTTTAGGAAAATGTTTTTGGAAAGATTCATTCAGGGAGTCTCATAGTAACTTGGCATTCCAAAGAGGTGAGCCCAAAAGCGATGACTCAAATTAACTGACGCACACCTTTAAGCCCGAAATGGATATCGACCATTAGATCAGATAGATCTCGGCCATTAGTTTTGTCGGAATGAGGTGACCCTATTAACTGTTGCGTATATTTAGAACCCATCTTGATTTGGGTTATTGATCAACGTGCTTCTCAGTTGTCTGGTCTAGCAAACGAGCTTGCTATTTCAGAAGGACTCATTCAGGAGTTTCATAATAACTTGACATTCTAAAGAGAGGATCCTGGTAGCCTATGGACGATTGATAGGTGGAAGCCTGTCATTATGAGTCAAATTTTGTGAAAACTAGTTCAGGAGACCTCTTGCAGGAAGAAATTTTTGGGAAGGGCTCGTTCATGATGATTTTCTGAAGGGATGAGCCCAATGGTGAAAACCCGATAGGATTGCAGATTTTGGGTTTCGGAAGAATTGTGAGAGTGGTAAGTTAAGCGATCCGATGGGGATTTTATGAACTAGTGAGAGTTTGATAGTCTTACAGGATGCGGCTTCAGGAAAACCACAAGGCACACTAAATTTACATCTCAATGAGGATTTTTGAACAGTTGAGTCCGATGGCCTTGCAGGCTTTAGATTTTTAGGAAAGCTAAAGCTTGGTGAGAGCCCCGATTTAGCTGCTCTAGCAAGAAATTCAGGGTGGATGCCCTTTGACTCTGGGAGAGAGTAGGTCCACATTAGCTAAAGAAATGGAGAAATTCCATGTGGATATGATGATTTCACCCGTGATTCATCTTCTCTTAAGAGTTCGTCTATGAGCATGGTTACACCCACTAAAAATCTCTTGAGGAGCATAATTGATCTATCATCCGAAAATCATAGTTAAAGTGATGGTTAATAAGATAAATTTTGAACATCCCACCAACCTAATGAAGTAGGGGGTCGAGTGTGCTATACAATCTCTATGTATTATGTGTGTACCATTGTTTTTCTCTATATTTTACTTAAGAATCTATATGCATTGTTTCACTTCAAAGGTTTAAAACTTACAATTTCCTCAGGAGAAGCGCACACACGAAGGACCTAAAGAGTCGTATTTTTTGAGTATGCTCTTCACCTTGCACTCGTAAGTGATATTGGTGAATAAGAAAGAATAATAGTCCCGAAATACCTCCTTCATCACACCTGAATCAAAATAATTAGATCATGACCCGAGTTTAGACTCTTATAAACAACTCTACTAATCAACACATTTAATTCCTTCTTCACTAGGTCATAAAATAATTAATAATGTTGGATTTGGGGATAGGAATTCAAATAACTCCCCATTATCATTTCTCATATAAAACATAGTAGTTTTCCCGTGGAACTTTAAAATCCTTCCCATTTAATGTGCAAAAACCAAGGCAAGGATATACTCGTGAAGGGTCATATGCTCAGGTCCAATTGTTCCTACTAGTCTCCTTGATCTACCTAGCTCTTGTTTGACTACAACCCATGACTGGTTGAATCCAAGAGTCCCTTTCCCGCACTTGACGAAGGTAACCTAGTGGAAAAAAATGGGATTTCTACACGGGTGGAAATGTCGTTAGTTCCATTGGGACATGCCCTAAAAGTCCCCCACTATAACTGATGCATTCACACCTTCACTAACCATCTTCGGTGACTTCAAACCTCATCATTGAGAGCTCTTAGAAAGCCCAATGTTATTTGAGTGAAAGGATGTTAGGTCTCATAGGACACATGCTTTTCTTTTTTCACACCCTCATGTGAAAATTCCCCCCCATATCTAAACACATATTGATTTAAAGTGGGATACATTACATTGTTGCATCATTAGCTCAATTATTTCATTTGATTCACATATTTTATTTGATTAGGTCATTATGTTTTAAAACATAGTTTAACGACCATTTAATCTCTAATTACACATGCCATTGAATAGTTAGGAACCATAGGGAACCCTTTGTCATGTTGTTGTTCTTGAAGTTTGCAAGGCCTTCCCCCAATGTTGGGAGGCATCCTCAGTATTTCTAGATAACTAGTTCGACCAACCCTACCACATTCACCTTTAGGTGTGACGTTGATAGGTTTATCCCTACTTGGGACATCCTTGTTAGCTTAGCTTCTCATAGAAACCCTCTTGGAAGCTCATCCTCATCAGGAGCTAACTCCTATTAGTTCATACTAATGGTGAGTATCCCACAACAACCCCTGCTACCCCCACCATCCCCACCCCCACATATGAATAATATTTTGTATATGGATTTTCTCAATCTCCAATATTTGATGAGGGTCACCAATGACCCCATTTCACATGACCTGGCGTTGACAACCATGGCAACCAAATTTCCCTTAGATATTTTGAAATTTAAGGGAAATATGGGAAAATACCCAACTAACCACATCATGACGTTTCATCTATGGTGCTCTTACAACAATATCACAAATGTTTTTGGCCAATTAATATTTTTCTAGAGAAATCTAATCTGGCCATCGACCAAATGGTACATTAATGAAATAGTAGGATCAGATACCAATTTTTTGTCTCTAGCAAATGGATTCCTAACTTTTTTCTAGTTATTGATTCATCATGAAATTGGTCTGAAAATTCTTACTAATTCTGGACAAACAACTTCCACTCACATCGCAGATCATATCCACAAGTGGCATCGATGGTGTAGCTTGTGCAAAATAGATTTCAAGGACAAAATCCTCCTAGATTGGTTCTTCAAATCCCTTTTTCCACTTAATGCTAAATATGTGGCCACCACCATGCCTTAAATAGAAGATGAGGCCATTTTCAAAGCTCAACACTTTAACTTAATCTATGCTTGGTTTGGGTACTTATACACAATCATTCTGGATTCCCTTTATCCTCAACCATTCAAGCGATAAATGTTAGTGGCATCCCATTCATCAAATGAGTTGATTCAGTCCACGACTCATATAAATAACCCTTATGGGTACCCATCCCCATATTGCACTAGCCACTATGGGAACCATTATGGTAGATCCCCCTCACATCACAATGATGTTGGCACATCAAACACACCTAATATATTACCACACAATCATCCCTCCCAAATGCAGTATGGACACAACCCACCACTCCTAGGGGCTAGGATTCTCTCCCAAGGAATGAATGCTTCCACACATATGCCTAGACCATCCTACAAAAACCAAAACTGTGGTGGAGGGACATACACCTCTTACAACTAGTATGGTAAATCCACACAGAGTAATCCATATTACCCATTCCATGGTCCTCCACTAGATGTTGTTGCACCACCACCTTCTCAACAACATGTTGTCATGAATTTTGTTCAACTTTCACTATCTCAGTAGGTTCAAGCATTTGAAAATTGAACTTGGTTAATCCTACCAACCAAAAGAACAATAGTAAAAAGAAAGGGAAGAACAAGAAAAAGACCAACCAAGGGCACGGGGATAACCCCTCTAACTAAAACAACAATACTATGGGCAATGCCAATGTCGGTAACCATAACCAAAATGTTAGCAACACAAAAATAACCAACAGAAATATGGGAAGAACAACAATTTTCAAACTAACTTCGCTTGCGCATTATGTGGTGAATTTGGCCATTACACTCACCATTGTCTCCAGATTGTAGAGTACACATATATGAAGGAATCAATGTCCAATCATGGCCGTATCACAACATAAGGCATAGAAAACCCTCCACAATATTTTCCTCCTCGGTCACAACCATTTGTTTTACACAGCCCCTTCCCTCAACAAGGATTTATAGCCATTTAGTAGGAAACCAATAACTCCTCCCAACTAGCAGGACAATACCAAGCTTCGGGTCAAGCTCAGATAAAAGATCCTACTTATCATAACATTTATATGAATTCCATATATATTCATCTACAAGCCTACAATCGTTACTATGATATGTCCCCTGACTCAACTCTAACCACCTCAGACATCGCCTAAATTCTAGTGAGTGCTTGCTTAATGATCCTATGCCCTAGTAGCGATCCCACACCAAGGGTACCAAAATAAGCTCTAAGGTGTACCACTCACAACCCTCATGCAAGGGTGTCCCAAAACTATAATATCGTTGATGATCTGGCCTAGTCCCCTAGAACCATGTGAACATTGGAGGTTCTGTAGACATGTCCTTCACAAAGGAAGTCCTTGCTATCAACACTAGGGGAAGTTTACCCTTATGATTCCCAACTCATCATATTTTATTTGGATAACTTAGAGCCCAAGCTCCCATCATTGGTCTCTTTCTAAATCCTAGTCATAATTAGGAACATAACCATCCATAGATGCATTATAGACAAGGAAGCATCTACTTGCATCATGTCCAAAGATGTGTGGAATATGTTAGGCTCCCCTGAGTGCACTCCTTCCACCATCACCCTTTAGACTTACAACGACTTCCAATCACAACCTAAAGGTATTTATTAGAATGTCTCTATTGAGCTAGAGGGAAAAACAATCATGATAGATATTCAATCCATAGATGCACCTTTATACTACATCATCCTCCTTGGACATAACTATATGTATGCTATGAAAGCAATTTCTTCATCATTGTTTCGAATGATAATGTTCCCTCATAATAGGAAGGTTGTCACCATCGACCAACTAATGCACCATGAACCCTAGCCAACGTCTAACCTCGACAACATCCTTCCCCTCTTCAAGGCAAGCCAAGATTTCCCATCATACAACGTTTTGTAACATAGTCCAAATTTTATAAATTTGGAAGTTTTATAATTTATAAGTTATGAATAATAAGACATTTTGGTCTTGCAAAAAATAAATATAAAAAGCCAATAAAACAATAAAATAAAAATAAATCTAGTTGAAATTCAAATAAATGAAATATATTTCGTTTATAATAGTTGTTTTTATTTTAAATAAAACAAAGGTTTATTGTTTGAATCTTTATTAGATAATGCATTTAAGTTTTAATATAGTTTAKACTTAATATGGGCTTTATACTTCGTTATTATATAGTTTCATATTAATCAACGTGTTATTTCGTGCAGATTAGCCCGTGTGCTTCGAATCTGAAGATCAATGGCTCATATTGAATTGTGGTCCCCCCGCATGCTCGACATTTAACACAAAGGGGGGAGGGAYGCAAGACTCTAACATGGTTAAACTCCTTTCGACCTGGCACCCATCCATCGATTGTGGCCCTGAGGATATGTGGTTATCCTAACCACGCCCGACCCCCCTGCAATAGACATGGGGTCCACACATGTCCAACGTCACATCAACCGACGAAAAAGGTAAAATTTGTAATTAWTTTTCACTTATAATTTAATGACACATATGTATTTTGAAAGGTAAAAGTGGGAAAAGGATCAAATGTTTGATTTATTTTGAGTTTATGAAGAGTTAGAGTGCCCAGTCAGTAGTTTCTGCAAGATTCGCCATTATTTCTCTAGTTTGATACCTGTCTCAGTCAACATCCTCCATGGGTAATTTTAAAACCCTCTTATTCTTATGTTATCAATATCAAAATGCACACATCACAGTCCAAAGAGAGTAAGAAAATTCCAAACCCCATAGAGGAAGACCTTGTCAACAAAGATAAGGACGTCTTCGATCATGTGTTATCATTTGACACCTCTATGTTATACCAACATGCGAAACAAGGTTTCCAGGATTTAGTTGACCACTATTATCCATGGGAGTATGACCTTGCCAAATTTATAGTTTCCTAGGTTTACCATTTCCCAGAATTCGTAGTATGGTGTGCTGAGAATTATATTCCAACCAAAAGATCCATAATCTCTAAAGTTGGGTCTTTTCTAATTGAATAAAATGTCCAGCCTATAAATGAGATGATGAGATGGTCAATTAACCCCGATAGTGAACCATTAAATGAGCTAGTGGCAACTAAATCCTTTAGAGATTTGGAATCAAAAAATAGGGTTTCTTTACTACAGTCTTACCTCTTTACGAACCTTGATGTGCATAGAGATAATGTTGTCATTCAAACGAACCTCTTTCATGAGATTGCTCAGAAAATAATTTCAATGATTTCTATGATATTAGAGAAAGTGAATGATGTAACAGTTGATGAATTTGTATTAAGGATAATGGTCTCAATCTTCCCTATCACAACCAAACCCATTACCAAATTCAATTTCGCCCAGTTCATAATAAATCAAATTCATTATCAACTTTCCGAATTTGAGACTCTTAGAAGCTTCAAATACCAATCCTACCTAGTTCATCTCTTTCTGCTTACACAAGCTTTTCATTTCATGCATCTAGGGTTAAAAGTTGAAGATGACCTTGGTAACCCTTCCTCAGTCTCTCACTAGAATTCTGTGATTATTAAAAGGCCTTGAATGTTGAGTTTTCACAGTATGTAGACTAGTTTATGTCCAAAGGTTACCAAATCATATATAATCAATATCCTCCTAGAATCTTTCACGAGTGCAAGAAACTGTTACAATCAAGCCCAGACATAAGAGTGGTAGAGTGGTATGTCTTTGAACGTTATACTGAAATAAGGATTTATGGTTTTCAACTTGCTCCATTTTTCTTACATGTTTCATGACTCCTAGTATTTTTTCTCTTGAATATGTTAGGTAGAGATTAAACTCCAATGAAATTCATTTTGTGCCTAGCAAGTATAAGATGGCTTTCAAATTAAAGAAGGAAGTAGGTCCTTTCAATGTGAATACCAAGTCATCAATTCAGGTTAAAACAAAGATATTTTCAGCCCTAGGATTACAACAAGGAGAACCATGGAATTATGACCCTCATGGCATAATTTCATAAAAAAAAAATTCACATGGGCAAAGTCCTTATCAGCATCAACAAAAAGAGAAATTGGAGATCTTGGCAAACCAAGACAGTTGGAAAGATGTTATGAACATTTTACAGATCCATGGAAAAGCAGCTAACCAGTCAACAAAGTCTCCAATCACACAAACTCCATAATAGTTTGAAAAGACATAAAAAATTAAATATTTAGAGTCTCCTTTGAAAGGTTCAGAAACACATGAAGAAGATCATCCAAGAAGTAGAAGTTAGAAGAAATTGAAGGAGAGGAAACATAACATCCTAAAGAAATTATGCCAAAGAAAACAAGCCCTGTTGTGACTGTATAAGTGATGACTACAGACAACCTCAAAGGTGTGGCAACTTAAAGTGAGTCAGAGTCAAGAACCAATGATCAATCAAGGCAGTTGGACCAAGTTCAACAATTTATGGAAGTGATAAAGACAGGTGCAAGCATTAAGAAAAGTATGATTCCTAAAATCTACGAACATGATACTTATCAGGCTCAAATGATCTCATCTATAGACTATGAGAAAGGGAGGTTGAATATAGCAGTCATGGAGCCAAAGGAACAGAAAAAAGTGAGAAACATCTCTATAGATCTGAATAATGTTCATCCTTTGGATAAGTTTGATTTGCACAGACATACTGCATAGATGATAAACAAAGATGCTATGATAACCAATCTTGGAATCAAGAAACTTCAAGCCATCAATGATAAAATCATAACTTAGTTGAAGAATGAAAAGTTGGCTACTAGAACCAGATAAATAATAGTGGAGGAGTTAAAACAATGGATAATATAAATTAGAAAAAATACAAAAGATGATGCACATACAATCAATGATGAAAACAAAAGATAAAGAAATCCATGTTTTGAAACAAAAAATCAAAATACTAGGAATTGACCATGTACAAACACAAGAACTCCAGGCAATCCAGGCAGAGAAAGACCAACTTGTGAAGAAAATGGCAAAGATGGGTGAAAATATGGAATTGTATGAAAAACAGACTAAAAGTTTAAAAGGAGGATATTCCTCTTCTCAAGCAGCAAAAACATCATATCCAATAGTTGGACTATGAATATCATTAATAGATTTAAATATGAAAGGCGTTGATATTGAAATCCTGAAGAAAACAATATCAAAGAAGAACGAAGAAATCAAAGACAAAGACAAAACTTTTTTAGAATATCAGAAGCTAAAGGCTAAAATGTTGACTGATATGGAGCAAATCAAGACTAAGCTATCATGAAAACCATATTTGGTAGGAGCCAAGCATCTCATCTGGGATGATATTATCATTGAAGTAGCGAAGCTTTGGGATTACTTCAAAACCATAGATGATAAAATATTGCTTGTAGATGAAGCAGATGAAGTGATACAGAAATCATTTCATGAATTGGGAACAAGACCACAAGTATCCACTCATATCATAAAGTTCCCTAGTTCAAATTCTAGAGATACATTGTTGAAGAAAGGCGTTAATGACATGACAACAATGACAATGGAAACTAAAAGAATATTCACAAAGAGAAATCTGATACATCAAGCTCAGAATGAATGCATAACATTGAAAAGCAACGTGGAGTCTTTTTCCAACAAGTATGAGAACTTAGTGAAAATGGGGTTACCTTCAGCCTAGGATAAAGATGACAAGTTATTTCCATATGAAGACATAAAAAAAAGTTTGTTTATTGCCATATGAAGACATTAGAAAAACTTTGTTTATAGCCAATCTTGGAATCAAGAAACTTCAAGCCATCAATGATAAACTCAGAACTTAGTTGAAGAATGAAAAATTGGCTACCAGAACTAGACAAATAAGAGTGGAGGAGTTCAAACAATTGATAATAGAACTTGGAAAAAATCCAAAAGATGAAGCACCCATGCAATCAATGATGAAAACAAAAGATAAAGAAATCCAAGTTCTGAAACAAAAAATAAAAATACTAGGAATTGACCATGTACAAACTTCAGAACTCCAGGCAATTCAGGAAGAGAAAGACCACCTTGTGAAGAAAATGGCATAGATGGGTGAAAAGATGGAATTGTACGAAAAACAGACTGAAAGTTTAAAAGGAGGATATTCCTCTTCTCTAGCAACACAAACATCATATCCAACAACTGGACTATGAAGAGCATTAACGGATTTAAATATGAAAGGTGTTGATATTGAACACCTGAAGAAAACAATCTCAAATCAGAAAGAAGAAATCGAAGACAAAGACAAAACTATTTCAGAATATCAAAAGCTAAAGGCTAAAATGTTGATTGATATGGAGCAAATCAAGACTAAGCTATAATGAAAACCATATTTGGTAGGAGCCAAACATCTCATCTAGGATGATATTATCATTGAAGTAGCCAAGCTTTGGGATTACTTCAAAACCATAGATGATGAAATGTTGTTGGTAGATGAAGCAGATGAAGTGATACATAAATCATTTCATGAATTGGGAATAAGACCACAAGTAGCCACTCATATCATAAAGTTCCCTAATTCAAATTCTAGAGATACATTGTTGAAGAAAGTTATTAATGACAGGACAACAATGACAATGGAAACTAAAAGAATATTCACAAAGATAAATCTGATACATCAAGCTCAGAATGAATGCATAACACTGAAAAGCAACGTGGAATCTTTTTCCAACAAGTTTGAGAACTTAGTGAAAATGGGGTTACCTTCATCCTGGGATAAAGATGGCAAGTTATTTCCATATGAAGACATCATAAAAGTTTGTTTATTGCTAGGGAAAAATATGATAAGTTTCAAAACATGACCAACACTCTAAGAGGTCAAACTATTGTTGATCTACTCATACTTTTATATTTTATGGCAAACAAAAAACTTATTCTCACATGCTCCTACATACAAAAAATACTCTAAGTTTGATATTGTATTCAGGCAGGTGAAATCTTTCATTTACCCTTCTGATTGGACTTGGAATCTTCTTCTCCAACTCTTGGCAGGGTAACTTGTCAAAGAGGAAGAAAATTAGGAATTGACTCCTCCAATTGTCCTATTTTTAGGGAGTCAAAGATTTTATAGTATCTCAATTTTCTAAAATAAGATCGAATAACCATCTTTGGTTTCAACCTATCATGTATAAATACTCACGAGATCTCAATGTAAAGAGAGCTTTTTGCCCCGATCTTAAGTCTTAATAAAATATTTGCAAGTTTTGAAGATTCA
This sequence comes from Picea mariana, assembly GCA_032191745.1. NCBI lineage: Eukaryota > Viridiplantae > Streptophyta > Pinopsida > Pinales > Pinaceae > Picea > Picea mariana. Next base: position 342,019 of record JASDQU010100746.1, on the reverse strand, counting down.
AACTTTTGTGTTTCAGATTATGTGATTTCCCTTTCTTTGTTATTTCCATATTCTCTATTTCTTCTTAGATGTGTCTACTGCCATGAATGTGATGATTTAATACAAAAACTACCATCATAACGCTACAGAGGTATCATTAAAAGTTTCAGATTTCTTCTAAAATACTGAGTATAAAAGGAAAATTGTGCTTATATTTCATTATTCCTTTTTGAATTAAAAGAAGTATTGTTTAAAGTTCAAACTACAATGTGGTTTCAAGATACATAAACAAACATCACTTCTTCTTCTGAAAGTTAAATTAATATTTATTGAAAGATACATTGCTCTAATTTTCAAATTGCTTTTCTTTATATTCTTCTTCCATCTTCTAAGATTTTAATAGTCTAAAACATGGAATGATTTGCCTTCTTATCTGAAATCTTTAAAAATTTAAAGACTAAAGATAAATGCCTAAATTAGCAACAAAAACAGTCTATTTTTGGACATATTGACTAAAAAAGAAATCATTTAATCTAATGGATGTTATGGTATAGTTTCCTATCTAGAAACATCTCAAGGGTTACAACATTCTTTTAATGTCGTTGTTGAGGACTCGAATTAAAGAAATTTATTTTTCCCTGGGAAAGACGATAGTGAAACCTACTCATTGCTTGTGAACAAAGAGATAGGAAGGATAAAATCCTTCACCTGAAGACTCCTTATTTCCAATCCTGACATCAGGAAAGAGAAAAACTCGGGCTCACCCAGATCCTAAGAAAACAATGCGAGTAGCTCATCTTGAAAGACTACTGACAAATAAAAATCTTAAACATACACCAATAACTCTCCTACCATAACCTCCTCTAAACCTTCATCTTCCACCCTTCCTAAATCAAAAGAAAAATTTCATGTTGATTCAAAGGATTCCATAATAAAAGCTATGGTAAACCCTTCTATTTCTTCAAAACCATCCCAACTTCCATCTCCCGAAGAATCTGTTGGACAATTGGTTGTCATTGATGCCAATGAATATTGGATTGATTTCAAATGATGTGATGGGTGTATTTGGAGAAGTCTCCAAAGTGGTCCCCTTGTGGTGTAGTTCTAAGCATGGCCCTCACAGGAAGACGCTTTGAAGAAATCTATAAGAAATCCTTAAGCATGGTTAAGGATCCTCTAGTCGAATGAGGATTTAGGTCATGAAAGATGGAGTAAATGAAGGCAACTTACTCATGGGGGGATAGTACTTGACGTACATTTTCCGGTGATATGTGGAACGCCATGTAGTTCCTCACGGTTAGGGAGATATGGTCTTGTAAAGTTGGAAGCCCCGAAGAGTGGACAAGAAGCCCCTAGTTTGTTATAAGTCTTGGTCAAAGGGTTAAAGTTATTGTAACTAGAAAACCATAGAAGCCCTAAATTATGGAGAGGAGTTACCTAACACAAGTATATAAGCACCTCAAGGAGTAGTTCATAAGTACATTCACACACTCATTCATTGATTATCTATCTTTTGAACTAGAGATCATTTGCTAAGGTTGTGACGATATTTTTCTAGGGTATCAAAGGAAGGTCGAAGGAGAAAGTCTCGGGGTTGCAACAAACCCTAGTTTTTGAGGTATCCATAAGTTACAGGTCAGAAGGGAGAGGATGTACACAAGTTGCAGTGAAGGAAAACACAAATATCCACGGGTTGTAGAAGAGAAGGTCGTGTATCTGTGAAAAGATAATGAAAGTTTGAATAGATGTTGGTACTAGGTCCTTAGAGCCTGAAAGCAAGTTCACAGGTCATCATTTTACAGGTTCAGGTTAGCTACAAAAGTTATCATATGGTTATAAGTTTGTTTTGATGGTTAGATTTGCTTATGATGTTGTGAATGCTTGAGGCATTATTGATATGGTTGGTCTTGTACTTGGATATGGTATATGCTAGTTAGTTGGTTGAGTGAGCAACACTATTATGTATGGAACAACATTGATATGGTTCTTATATATCACATCCTTGAGTTGACTATATATGGTTGAGGGGTATTCATGTTGTATGGTGATGTATGCATGTGGGGAATGCATAGGCTCTTTGGAATACTTCATTGATGATATGGTACAAATCTGCATATGGTTGATGATATGGTATATGGCATAGGTTGTACATGGTTGATTCTCTAGTTCATGATTCACTATTCATTGTTGATGTATCTTTTGGTTCATGATTAATGTATGCGATAGTATGTATATTGGTATACAATTGATGCATGATATAGTACATGTATAATTGTTTGATGAGAAGATACATTTTGATTTGATAGTGACATACATAGTGACAAAGATAGGGTGACAGTGATAGTGGCAGTGACAGTGACAAAGTTTGTGATATCTACAGTTGGTCTTCATTTATATTACAGGGCAGTTGGACTAGGCAAGGAAAGGTGGTTGTAGCTGGAGAACCTAGGGGGTTGTAGCCTCCTTCTGGTTGGATCTAGAGAATCAGGGAGTTGTAGCTTCCTTTAGGTTGGAGCCTTCTTCCATATGTAGTTAGAGAATCAAAAGTTGGTGCTTCCAATGAATGTTTTCTTTTGATAAATATATAAGAAAATCATTATGTGGTTTTATCCCATTTGTGTTTCCACGTAAATACTAGTGTACTGTGTATATATTGTGATGTGATGCTGTTTATGATTATAGTACTGATGATATATTGAATGCTAATGATATAATGTTGAATATTGTTGAAGAATAAACTGTGGTTAAAAGTACTATAATTGCTCATTACTGATTCACCTCCCCTCTCAGTAATCCAACAATTGGTTTTAGAGAAGGTCCTTAAAGAAGTAGTCTAACCACTAGAAGGAGATCATGGATCATGCTAGGATTGGGGTACCATAGTTTGATGGAGAGAACTATGCTTTCTGGAGCAAAATAATGAAGACTTATATACAAGCACAAGGTTTGATGTTTAGCAATCAATAGTAGATGGATACAAAGCACCTGCCACTCCCTCAACATATAGAGATGGAAAGAAGCTCGAAGAAAATGATTCAAGGGATATAAATGCTATAAAGAATGGTGTGACTCAAGCGATACATACCATGATTATGCATTGTAATTCGGAAAAATAAATGTGGGATAAATTGAAGACTATCTACAAAGGAGATACAGAAGTTAAAGAAGCCTAACTTCAGATTTTTAGAGCCAAGTTTGAACAATTGAAGATGAATGAAGATGAAAAGATATAAACCTACTTTATATGAGTCGATGAAATAGTAAACAACACCAAAGGATTGGGAGATGAGATAAAGAAACAAGTCATTGTGAAAAATGCATTAAGATTTCTACCATTGAGGTTTGATTAATTTTTTTTTAGCTCTAGAAGAAAGCGCAGATCTAGATACAATAACCATGGATGAGTTGTATGAGATACTCACAACTTATGAAATGAGGACAGAGCAGGAAAATCCAGTCTCGAAGGAAGTAGCATTCAAGGCATCCAAAAAGTCAAAGAAGAAAGATAAATAGAAGACAAAGTCAGATTGTAGTTGCAACGATGATTTAGAAGAAGATGAAGAAGTGTCTAACTTTGTCAGAAGGTTGAGACCAAGAATCGACAAATAAAAAGGTAATCTTCCATTGATTTGTTTTAATTGTGACGGCGTTGGTCATTTTGCTAATAAATGTCCTTATAAGAAAAATAAAATAAATGAAGAAGAAGATGATCCTAAAAGGAAAAGGCAAATGCAAAAGGACAGAAGATATAAAAAGAAGTTTTTCAAGAAAATCCTTTGCATCAAGGAAGACGGTTCCTCATTAGACGAAGATGAAGTCAACGATAGTGACACATAAAGGGTACTATTCATGGCAATATAAGACTTCGATGAAGAAATCTCCAAAGAAGAATATGAAGAGGCAGAAGTCAATTACATAGAAGAATTGGTGAGTGCCTTAGAAGTTATCAAAAGAGAAAAGAAGAAAAACAAGTCACTCTAGGCAGAACTAAATAAGAAATAAGAATCTCAGAACTCCAAAGAAATCGAGAAGACAAACACGAAGTTGAAACTTCAGGCAGAAGAATACAAGAATAATAAAGAAGCACTCAAAGGGTAGTTAGAAGAAAGAGACATACAATAAATAGTTATTCAAGAAGATCTCATGAAGCACAAAGTAGAAGCTACAACAAATTTGGATCATTAAGAAATGAGGTAGAATGCTACAAGTAAAATACCTTTGGACATATAGCTAGAGATTTCACACTCACTATTCCTCCAAGGGAACCAAAGCAGAATATCAACAATCATAAGCAAGACTGTAGAGAGTATGGAAAAGAAAGCAGGATCAATTCAACATCGAAGAATGCAATCTTTCTCTACAAGATCAACACAAGAAATGTGGATGGTATGTTGACAATGGATGATTAAAGCATATGACATGTGATAAAGATAGGTTTCTGACATTGAGAAAGGAAAGAGATGGATCAATTTCATTTGGGAATGGCAACTCAACTATGATTATTGGAAAGGGCACAATCAAGCTTAGAAGTAAGGATGCCGCTGTAGAAAATGTTTTATTGGTTGAAGACATGAAACACAATCTGATAAGTGTGAGTCAAATGTGTGATCAATGACATAGACCTCTGTTTGATTCAAATAAGTACGAGATAAGGAAAACAAAATCAGGTAAGTTGGTAGCTACAAATGTAAGGACTCCAAACAACATATATGTTTTAAATGAAATAGGAAAGGAAATATGTTTCTTAGGAAAGGATGATGAGAATTGGCTTTGACACAAATGAATGGGTCACATAAATTTTGATAATCTTGTCAAAGTCAGCAAAAAGGAAGCAGTAAGAGAAATGTCTGAGATCTCGAAGCTAACAAACAATCTATGCAAGCATTGTCTACAGGGAAAACAGACCAAGACAAAGTTCAAGTCAAAGGAATACTCCACAACAAAACCACTGAAGATTGTACATACCGATCTAGTTGGACCGACAAGAACAAAGGATTGAAGGATGAACAATACTTCATGCTACTATTTTATGACTACACAAGAATGATTGTAGTGTGCTTTCTAAATAAGAAGTCAGAAGCATTCGAAAGATTCAAGACATATAAATAAATGGTTGAAACTGAGACAGAGTTGAAAATCAAGTGTTTCATATCAGAGAATGGAGGAGAATTCAGATCGAAGGAATTCATGGAATTCTACAACGAGCATGGGATAAAGAGGCGATTCTCAGTAGCCAGGACACCTCAACAAAATTGAGTTGTTGAAAGGAATAACATAACATTATAGGAAATGGCCAAAACCATGTTAATGGATTCCAAGTTGATAGATGTATTTTGGGTACGAGCAGTGCATGCAACAATTCACATTCATAACAGAGGGATGATCAAAAGTAACGGTGATAAGACTCCATACGAACTATGGAAACAAAGACTAGTAAATGTGAAACACTTCAGAGTTTTCAGAAGCAAATGTTACATCGAAAGAGAAGATGGCAGAATTGGAAAATTTGATTCTTGAGTTGATAAATGCATACTGGTTTGATACTCAAGCAAAAGGAAAGCATACAAATGTTTCAATCTAAGACTCAACATAATAGTGGAAAGCATCAATATAAGGATTGATGAGGCAAATGGTTGAAAGATAAAATAAAGTAGCAAAGATTCCATGAAACAAGATCACGAAGAGAATTTGAAAGAAGAAGAAGCAGATGAAGAATCAAATGATGAAGAAGAGTAGCCAGAAGCAGAGAAAGAACAATAGGATATTCAAGTACCTCCAAAGACACCTAAAAAATGACTGCTAAAAAATCATCCATTAGATCATATTATTGGAAATAAAGATGCAGGAGTTGAAACTTGAAGAAGAATCCGTTCACCAGAACAACAACATCTAACACTATTGTCTACAATTCAGCCAAGCAGTTTTGAAGAAGCTAGAAAGGATGAACACTGGGTCAAGGCCATGGATGAAGAGTTACATCAGATAGAGAAGAGTGACACATGGGAACTGGTTCCAAGACCAAAGAACAAGAATTTCATTGGTACAAAGTGGGTCTTCATGAACAATTGAACGAGGATGGACATGTTACCAGGAGTAAAGAAAGAGCGATATGCAAAGGATACTCTCAAGTTGAAGGTATAGATTTTGAAGAGACGTTTTCCCTAGTTGTCAGGATGGAAGCAATCAGACTAATACTATCTTATGCATGCTCCAAAAATGTTAAAGTGTATCATATGGACATGAAATCAACATTCCTAAACGAAGATCTTGAAGAAGAAGTCTACATTGAGCAACCAGAAGGATTTCAGTTATCAGAGAAGGAAAGTTATGTTTGCAGACTAAAGAAGGATTTATATGGTCTCAAACAAGCCCCCAGAGAATGGCATTTGAGTCTAGACATATATTTACAACAACAAGGGTTCATGAAAGGAAATGCTGGAAACAATATCTACATAAAGATGGATCAAGACAATATATTGATTATTGAAGTTTATGTAGATGACATTATATTTGGAAGTGACAATGACATGACGAGTCAGAAGTTTGCCAATGACATGCATCACGAGTTTGAGATGTCCTTGCTTGGTGAGTTAACCTTGTTTTTGGGACTACAAATATATCAGAGCAACAAAAGTATCTTCATCTCTCAGGCAAAGTATATAAGAGAAATGTTGAAGAAGTTTGGAATGACAGATTGCAAACCAATCAATACTCCTATGAAAATAAGTTGCAAGTTAAGTAAGGATGATGATTCCAAGGATGCAGATCAGAGACAATACATATTGATGATTGGAAACTTACTTTATATGACAAATTCTATACTAGACGTGATGCAGGCAGTTGGGTAGGTTGTAGGGTTTCAAGCAACACCAAAGGAATCACATGTTATGGCAGTGAATAAGATATTCAAAGACCTCAAAGGTACATAAGAGTTTGGATTATGGTATTTGAAAGGGAAGGATCTATCTCTTATTGCCTACACAGATGCAAATTGGGTAGCTTGCATTGATGATAAAATAAGTACAAGTGGAGCAACTTTCTACTTGGGTGATTTCTTGGTATCATGGTTAAGCAAGAAAAAAACATCAATAACTTTGTCCACAACAGAGGTAGAATACATTGCAACAACGACTTGCTGTACTCAAGTTATTTTGATGAAGCAAACTTTGCAGGATATGCAAGTAAAGTATGATGAGCCCATTTCAATACTTTGTGACAACACCAATGCCATCAATATTTCAAAGAATCCAGTGATGCTCTCTAAGATGAAGCATATTCTGATCAAGTATCACTTCTTACGGGAACAAGCTACAAAGAAGAACATCAAGCTCAATTATTTTGGGACAAAGGAGCATATTGTAGATATCTTCACCAAACTGCTTGCTAGGGAACCTTTCGAGTATCTGCGACATAAACTTGTAGTAGTTTTTACCCCACAATGATCCACTCAACATCAAGCTTAACTGGACAGGGGGAGAGAAACAAAAGTCTTGAAGAAGTTCAAGTAACAAAATTTTTGAATGCTTTTCATATACACATCAAAGAATTACATGAGGAAGCACCATGAAGAGAAGAGTCCGTAGATTTAGCAGAGTCTTGTAGATAGGGGGAGAAACCTTGGATGTGGAGTACCCTTTTCCATTGATGTCAAAGGGGGAGAGATAAAGAGTAGGGCATGGAGAGATAAAGGCATGCAGTCAGGGGGAGCATGAGCGTAAGTATTATCATGCCTAAGTGTTTCCATCAATGGAAAAGGGGGAGATTGTTGGACAGTTGGTTGTCATTGATGTCAACGAATATTGGATTGATGTATTTGGAGAAGTCTCCAAAGTTGTTCCCTTATGGTGTATCTCTAAGCATGGCCCTCACAGGAATATGCTTTGAAGAAATATACAAGAAACCCTTAAGCATGGTTAAGGATCCCCTAGTCGAATGAGGATTTAGGTCACGAAGGATGGAGTAAATGAAGGTAACTTACTATGGAGGCATAATACTCGATGTACCTTTTCCGATGATATGTGGAACACCACATAGTTCCTCACGGTTAGGGAGATATGTTCTTGTAAAGTTGGAAGCCCCAAAGAGTGGACACGGAACCCCTAGTTTGTTATAAGTCTTGGTCAAAGGGTTAAAATTGTTGTAACTAGAAAACCCTAGAAGCCCTAAATTAAGGAGAGGAGTTACATAGCACAAGTATATAAGCTCCTTAAGGAGTCATTCATAAGTACATTCACACACTAGTTCATTGATTATCTATCTTGTGAGCTAAAGATCATTTTCTAAGGTTGCGACGACATTTTTTTGAGCTATCAAAGGAAGGTCGAAGGAGAAAGTCTCGGGGTTGTAGCAAACCCTAGTTTCCGAGGTATCTGCAAGTTACAGATCAGAAGGGTGCAAATGTATGTGGGTTGCAGTGAAGGAAAGCATAGATATCCGCGGGTTGTAGAAGAGAAGGTCGTGTATCTGTGAAAAGATAATGAAAGTTTGAATAGATGTTGGTACCAGGTCCCTAGAGTCTGTAGGCAAGTTCACAGGTCAATATTCTACAGGTTCACGTCAACTACAAAATTTCTTGTATGGTTATAAGTTTGTTTTGATGCATAGATTTTCTTATAATGTTGTGATTGCTTGAGGCATTCTTGGTATGGTTTGTCTTGTACTTGGATATGGTATATGCTGGTTAGTTGGCTGAGTGAGAAACACACTTATGTATGGCACAACATTGATATGGTTCTTATAGATCAGATCCTTGAGTTGATTTTATATGGTTGAGGGATATTCATGTTGTATGGTGATGTATGCATGAGGGGAATGCATAGGCTCTTTGAGATACTTCATTGATGATATGGTATAGATCTACATATGGTTTATGATATGGTATATGTAATAGGTTGTACATGGTTGATGCTCTAGTTCATGATTCACTATTCATTGTTGATGTATCTTTTGGTTCATGATTGATGTATGAGATAATATGTATATTGGTATACACTTGATGCATGGTATGGTACAAGTATAGTTGACTGATGAGAATATACAGGTTGATGTGATAGTGACATAGATAATGATAGGGACAAGGTGACAATGACAATGGCAGTGATAGTGGAAGAGTTTGTGATAGCTACAATTGGTCTTCATTTATATTACAGGGCGGTTGGACGGGCCAAGGAAAGGTGGTTGTATCCACCTTCCGATTATAGCCAGAGAACCTAGGGGGTTATAGCTCCTTCTGGTTAGAGCTAGAGAATCAGGGAGTTGTAGCTTCCTTCAGGTTGGAGCCTCATTCTAGTTGTAGCCGGAGAATCGAAATTTGGTGCTTCCAATGAATGTTTTCTTTTGATAAATATATAAGAAAAGAATTCTGTGGTTTTCTCCCATTTGGGTTTCCACATAAATACTGGTGTACTATGTATCTATTGTGATGTGATGTTGTTTATGATTGTACTGTTGATGATATATTGAATGCTAATGATATACTGTTGAATATTGTTGAAGAATAAAATGTGGTTAAAAGTACTATAATTGATCATTACTGATTCACTCCTCCACTCAGTAATCCAACATAATCTCTTCCAAATTACCCAAAACCATCCTTGACAGTCTCTACAACATACTCCATTAAAATTTTCCCAGAAATTTATATCGAACTTTCTCTTAAACACTCTACTGTACTTTCTCAAATACCTTCAATTGAAGATTCTCCTCTTATCTCTCCGAAGGAATCACTTAATAATTCTCCAAATCTTTCCCCAAAGGAATCTTCTGAATATTTTTCTATTTGGTCCACCAATCCAAAGTTTTCCTTCTTAAATGAAAAAAAATAAGTTTTAGGGATCCCTCAAATTGCTTTGCCTGAAAACCCTCTAGAAGAAGGAAAGTTTCTCAAAACTTACATCAATCCTCTTTTTCCTGAGAACTCTCAGTTAATACTTCAACACTTAATAATGGCAGGGCAAGCACCACATCAACAACCACCTCCCCCTCCTCCACCAAGAGTTTTTAATAAAGTTGATGCTTGATATGCTCCTTTAAATCTTCCAGTGAATCTCCATGACTTTAATGGGGAGGGTGAGACCACAACTCTGGAACATTTTACAGCATTTGATTATTTCATTGACAATCAAGGTCTGGAATATGAATATGTATATATGGGGATCTTTGTTCAGACATGTGAGGGTGAGGTGAGAACATGGTTTAATGGTTTTCCCCCTAATTCCATTAATTCTTGGGATGTTCTAGAAATTGATTTTCTTAGGCAATGGGGTGAAAAGAAAGATCAATTATATTTCTTAAGTGAGTTTGGGAATCTTAAAAAGAAACAAAATGAATCTATCTCATATTTCATCAAGAGGTTTAATAAACTTTATAATAAAATTCTTGTAGATGTCAAATAATCACAACCAGCAACAAAAGTCACTTTTGTAGGCTCTTTTAATCCCGACTTTTCCTTATTGCTTAGAGAAAGGAGATCCACTACCTTAACTAGTATGCAAGATGATTGCATAGAAATTGAATCCAACATGATTGCATTAGGAAAAGCTAGAGTTAGAAATGAATAAGGAGAGAGAGAAGATAAAGAAGAAAACAAAAAGAACAAGTTGGTACATCTGGTACTAACAAAAGTCAGGAGGATAAAATTGAAGAGATGTCGATAATTATCAAATATTTATCAGATAAATTGGCTAGGATGGAAACAGAGAAAACAAGGCCTGACATTAGAATCCAAAATCAATTTAGAAGGCCTTTTAATCCTCCCCAGGTTTTGCAGAGAGAAAGGAGAAATGAAGATCAACCTATACAAGCTCCTATAAAAAATAAAAATTGATTAATAACTTTGAAGAAGATCAGATTGAAGATATGGACGCAGAGATTAATATGATGGAAGGTGATCCTTCTGAAGCATATGTGACCTAGTATGACTATGAAAAATTTCTAAGCTTTAACTCATATTTCAATGAAGACAATAATAATAATAATCAACCTGATTCATCATCATCTCAATATAGAGCCTTCTCAGATGCATTACAAGCCGAATTACATATAAAACATGACCTTAGACCAGGAACCAATGTAAATACAACCAAAATGAATAATCAAGGTCAACCCGAAAAAACACAAAATAAAGACAAAGGGAAAGAAATCACAGCCCCCAAACAAAAATCTGATCCACATGTTATAAAGAAAACAAATACATAACCAAAAGAAACATAAAAAATAAGWAGTTATTTTAATCTGAAATATGAACTTAATAAGATCAGAATCCCTATCCCTTTGTTAGAAATTGCAAAAGATCCAGTTTACAGAAAACAAGTTATGAAAATGATTGATTGTTTTGTTGCAGCTGTTGGACACACCAACCACACTAAGAGGTGGGGCGAATTAGTGTGTGGACCTTTACAACTTTTTCTCACTTTAAGTCAACAACTATTTCAAAACATAATATTACACATTATCATTGTAAGATTGCATGTAATCATTCACCAATGACATTCATCAATAATAAAGAACAATCAATCCATAAGCACAACGAACACAAGAGACACCATATGTACGTGTAAACGTTTTGTATTATGTTTTACTTGAGATTTACGTATACCTAAAATGCCATTTGGACCTTGAAACTTATCACCATCTGATTACGCCACGTGTCCTTGCCGACGTGGTCTTACCGATGTGGACCATGATGACGTGGGCTCTTAATATGTGTTCCACGTGTCTTGCTTCATGACTTTAGAGCTCCGGCCTTCGGGTGAAATCATATGTTCTGGACCCTTTTTTGCCGAAGGGGTCAACATCGAAGTTGACCTCCATTGGATCCACCTAACCTCATCCAATGGTCACTATGCATTGCCCAGATCTGATGGCCCTCATTCACTTCGGGACTTCGGGGCTCTAGCCTTCGGGTAAACTTACATGTTCTTGGCTTCTTTTCGCCGGAGTGGTCAACGTCGGAGTTGACCGTCACCTTTCCTTTGCGTGCATTGAATAGATCAACGGTTGAGGGGATTTCCTGATCCAATGGTCGACGAGAGTTCGTGACTCCATGCCTTCTGCCTTCGAGTAATTTTACTTGTTCTAGAATCCTTTTCACCGAAGTGGTCAGCATCAGAGTTGACTACCTTCTGATCTAACGATTCAACTTATCATTCCATATCGACGATTGATGGTAGTTCGTTTAATCCGAGACTCCAGGATATTTGTGGCTTACACTGTCCTTCCACTAAAATTGATCAGATGGTCGAGAATTCATTCGAAGTCCGTCCTTGATCTAACGACTGGAAATTTTTTCTGAATTCATGAGTTTGTTCCTCTTCCTTATCTCCAATGTCCTGAAACCTACATCAACTGACAAGATTCCTCCTCAATTCAATGGTAGTGATTTCTCTCGAAATAAGAATGAACGATTCTTGTGCATCATCTCTTTCGAGCTTTGATTTTATACTGGATTCTTTTGCACCATGTTGACATCAATGACAATATGTCCAACAACAACAACCCAACCATATACATTAAGCTTGCAAGATGAAAGGCCTACTGTAATGTTCGGTCC
>JASDQU010100746.1:318904-329470 GCA_032191745.1 Picea mariana | reverse complement strand
GTGATTTCTCTCGAAATAAGAATGAACGATTCTTGTGCATCATCTCTTTCGAGCTTTGATTTTATACTGGATTCTTTTGCACCATGTTGACATCAATGACAATATGTCCAACAACAACAACCCAACCATATACATTAAGCTTGCAAGATGAAAGGCCTACTGTAATGTTCGGTCCTCACACTGAGGAAAGAGGAGAGTCAATAGCCATATTTTACATTTCTTTAATAGTCCATGAACATATTTTACACAATTGCATGCTAGATTCATGAGCTTCTCACAATCTAATGCCAAAAATAATTATGGAGAAGTTAGGATTGCAAATCACAAGACCATATCATGACTTATATTCCTTTGATGCAAGAAAATTTAGATGTTTAGGGATGATTAAAGATCTGGTAGTTCACTTAGCCCAAATACCTGTAAAAAGTGTTTTGATGGATATAGTTGTGGCATATGTGCATGTGAACTATTGGATGCTTTTATATAGATCTCGGGAAAGTAAACTAGGTGGCTCGTTGCAAATGGACATGACTTATGCCACAATCCCAGTCTTTGGTGGATAGACCATGAGACTTTATAGGGGAACCAAACTTGCTAAATAAATCCAAGTTTTGAATCAAAAACTCAAAATACCAAAAATTGACCATGTACAAACTCCAGAACTCCAGGCAATCCAGGCAAAGAAAGACCAACTTGTGAAGAAAATGGCAGAGATGGGTGAACATATGGAAATATACGAAATACAAATTGAAAGTTTAAAAGGAGGATCTTCCTCTTCTCAAGCAGTAGAAACATCGGATCCACCAACTGGACTATCAAGGGCATTGCCAAATTTAAATTTGAAAGGTGTTGAAATTGAAAGCCAGGAGAAAACAATCTCAGAGTAGAAAGAAGAAATCAAAGACAAAGACAAAACTATTTTAGAATATCAGAAGCTAAAGGCTAAAATGTTGATTGATATGGACAAAATGAAGACTAAGCTGTCAGAAAAACCATATTTGGTAAGAACCAAGCATCTCATCTGGGATGATATTATCAATGAAGTAGCTAGGATTTGGGATTACTTCAAAATCATAGATGATGACATGTTGTTGGTAGATGAAGCAGATGAAGTGATACATAAATCATTTCATGAATTGGAAACAAGACCAAAAGTAGCCACTCAGATCATAAAGTTTCTGAATTCAAATTGTAGAGATCCATTGTTGAAGAAAGACGTTAATGACACGACAACAATGGTAATGGAAATTGAAAGAATATTCACAAAGAGAAATCTGATACAACAATCTCATAATGACTGCATAACACTGAAAAGGAACGCGGAATATTTTTCCAACAAGTTTGAGAACTTAGTGAAAATGGGGTTACCTTCAGCCTGGGATAAAGATGGCAAGTTATTGCCATATGAAGACTTCAATTTTTTTTTTTGTTTATTTCTAGGGAAAAAGATGATAAGTTTTAGAACATGACCAACACTCTAAGAGGTCAAACTATTGTCGATCTACTCATAGATGACTTTTACCTTTTATGGCAAACAAAAAACTTATTCTCACATACTCCTACATATGAAAAGTATACTCAGTTGGATATTACATTCAGACAAAGTAAATCTTTTAGTTACCCTTCAAATGCGACTTGGAAGCTTCTTCTCCAACTGTTGGTAGGGTGACTCCTCAGAGAGGAAGAAAATTAGGAATTGACTCCTCTAGCTGTCCCATTTCTAGGGAGTCAAAGATTTTGTAGTATCTCAATTTTATAAAAAATAGGATCGAATAACCATTTTTGGTTTCGACCTATCTTGTATAAATACTCATGAAAACTCAATGTAAAGAGAGATTTTTGGCCCGAGCTTAAGTCTTAATAAAGTATCTGCAACTTTTGAAGATTCAAACTTTTGTGTTTCAGATTACGTGATTTCCCTTTCTTTGTTATTTCCATATTCTCAATTTCTGCTTAGATGTGTCTACTGCCATGAATGTAATGATTTAGTACAACAACTACCATCATAGCGCTGCAAAGGTCTAATTAAAAGTTTCAAATTTCTTCTAAAATACTATGAGTATAAAAGGAGACATGTGCTTATATTTCATTATTCCTTTTTGAATTCAAAGAAGTATTCTTTAAAGTTCAAACTATATTATGGTTTCAAGATACATAAATAAACATCACTTTTTCTTCGTGAAAGTTAAAGTAATATTTATCAGAAGATACATTGCTCTAATTTTCAAATTGTTTTTCTTTATATTCTTCTTCCATCTTCTAAGATTTTAATTGTCTGAAACATGGAATGATTTTCCTTCTCATCTTCAATCTTTAAAAAATTAAATACTAGAGATACATGCCTAAATTAGCAACAAAGACACTCTATTTTACAAATAATTTAATCTAATGGATGCCTTGGCATAGTTTCCTAGACAGAAACATCTCAAGGGTTACAACACAATGAAATAAGCCTTGGGACCTTCAAAGATTCCATGTTACTTGGCATGTATCACGGTGAGCCACCTTTGGTTTGACCAACTTATTTATCCCAAGTATGTGTGTTGACATCAGTTGAGGAAACAACCTCCACTACCTTTTCTACGTCAAGATCATCATTTGTGTATGACTGACCACCTTCCACTAAGGTGGCACTCAACCCTATCAACCATATTCGATTATTCTTTCCACCACCTGGAGTTTGGGACATTTAGTGACAACCAAACCAACCCTTCCAAACCTCACTTTGGGGATACATGTGCGGTACCTTGAGCCCCTAATACTTACACTGGACCCTAAATCATCGACCCAAATCATTTTTCACCTTGTGGAACCCAGCATCAACTTAACAAAGGCCGAGACTGGCAAATCAACTAGGATAAAGAACAAGAAATCAGGGGAAACAATCAAACCACTCCTTATGTGCCTCCACCCTATACTCTTTGTGATGCCCTAGTTAACACCATGAATATGTGCCCTATATTTCTAGCATTGAGGAACCTTCTTCATTCACCTAGAACAACACCATTTCTACCCACCCCTTCTGTTGTGGGTACTTCCCTAATGCCCATAAAGGATCATACCCCAATGTGCAATAATAAATTGTGTAAAAACCAACCTTGCACCACATGCCTAACATATGGACATTACACTTACCACTATCTAGATCTTGCTCACTTCTAGGCCACGTCAGTTGCATTTTTCAAATTGTTTTTCTAGTTCCATCCAACCCCTCTCTTCATCTATTACCATAGCTTCCAACGGTTAGTTAACTCAGGTCCACCACTATTTATTAAGTGTGCACATCAATGGGGTCACAAAATAGTTACTTGTGAGATGTTTGTCGATAGGAAGACCATCTCATCTGTCTTTTCCCTACAATTCTCATGTATCAAATCCATCACATGGCTAAGCTCATGCAACTTTGTGAGTCTTTCCCTCAAACATGAACAACTAGTGTCACAACCCCCACTTCGGTCTCTACTTCCTTGCCCCATCAGGATAGGGTCCCACCTCTTACCTTGGCTAACTCCTCAATGCGTCATCGATAGGAGATTCCACTTCCTACATGTTGATCAACATTCATCGATCAAAGTTCTAGTCTTTTGGTCATACTTGGTATTTTATATATATCCCACACTTAGTCATTTTTGCAAAATATAGGTTGCAGGAACACTGCCCACAATGATCATGAGTCCGCAGTTCCAAAAATCGCAAGTCCACATCATCAACACTTAGTCATTTTTCCATTTTGTGTTACCCTTTCTTCACACTTCTTTCACTTAACCAATTCTTTGATTGTGGGAGTCTTGTTGCAAAAGTAAGAATTGTCCCAAAAGGTCCATAAACCCATAGCCCACACTTCCACACTCTCCAAAATGACCCTTTCACTTTCACATCATGCAAAATGGACCGTTTTTATACTTAGTTATC
Organism: Picea mariana; assembly: GCA_032191745.1. Taxonomy (NCBI): domain Eukaryota; kingdom Viridiplantae; phylum Streptophyta; class Pinopsida; order Pinales; family Pinaceae; genus Picea; species Picea mariana. The sequence continues at coordinate 325,558 of JASDQU010100746.1, read as the reverse complement.
TAACTCTTGAACATTCATGTTGGGGCCTAAATCTTTTTCAATCCAATTTAGTTTTCTTTGATGGATTGTGTTATCCTAAGTTATCTTTTTATATAAGTGATTAAGGAGATTAACAATCTTTATTGTAGTTTGAATTTCATTTTAATCAAAGAGAACATCTGGACTAATAATAAATTTCCCTTAGATAGCAACTGATACCCTATTTTTTCATTTGAATATCCAATGAGTATGCATTTCATACTGCAATTTGTTGGATTACTGAAAGGGGGGGTGGATCAATAATAGAGCAATCTAATCCTTTTTAACCATATAATCCAAGTGAAATATCAATGTAGCATTATCATCCAATAACTGCAGAGTAAATAAGCAATTAACAAATGACCAATCATACACATACACAGTACACCAGTGTTTTACGTGGAAACCCAAAGCAAGATAAAACCACAAAATGCTTTTTCTTATATGTCTTGAAGAATTACATTCATTGGAAGCACCAACTTCCTTTGTTTTCCAGCTGCAACTGGAAGGAGGCTCCAACCCCCTAATTTCTCAAGCTATAACCTGAGAGAAGCTCCAACTCCCCAATTCTCTGGCTACAACCAGAAGGAGGCTACAACCCCCTATGTTCTCCGGCTACAACCAGAAGGTGGCTACAACCACATGTCCTTGCCCCGTCCAACCACCCTAAAATATAAATACCAAATGTAGACAACCTGTCACTGTCACTGAATCAACCAATACCACTTTCGACCTGTCACTGTCAACCTATACCAACAACCTGTAACAACCTGTACCAATCAACCTGCACCAAACAACTTGTACCAATAACCGGAACCAACATGTACCATGCATCAAACTTGACTCATCAAGATGTACCAACATCATCAACTATACACCTCATGTATGTGCCAACTCATCAACTATACACCTCATGTATGTGCGAACTCATCAACTAATAGTCTCAACCATGTACCCAACATGTACCTCAACCATATACCAAAGACATACAACAATATAACCATAAAAAAAACATCACTCTATCCATAAACCAAATACCTTAAACCCTTACATCAAACCATGTGCCACAACCTCACTGTTATGTAGTCTCAAGCTAAACCAACAACTTCAGCAACACATCACAACCAAAAGACCAATACCCATATGCCAAATACCATCAACAAAATACCAACTATACCCCTCAACAAATCTTATATATGTAGCAATACTGAACATCCAATACCATCTCAAGAGGTAAACCCTAGCTCACAAAACATACCTCAAACAAGATGTGCCATATCTCTCATAAATAGACCCCAACCATGTTGCTGCCGCGATTTTTTTGCTGCACTTTTTTTGCCGCACTTTTTCTGCCGCACTTTTTTTGCTGCAATTTTCTCTATCAATAATACCTTCCCAAATAACCTTTCACAAAATAGATATTCAATGATATTCAAGTGTGATTAAATGAGAGATATTTGCCTCTTATTTATACTTTCATTGAGCATTACACTTTCCTTATTTTAGGGAGTTCTCCATTTACTTTATTATTAAATAATTTCTTTTGCAAATACTTGACTTTTCAGGGCTTCTATATGACTCATGAGGGTTCTTCAACTTCATATGGCCATAACTCTCTAACCGTGAGGAGTTATGTGACGTTTCACATACCACCGAAAATGGCATGACAATCACTATCCATCTAGGATAGTTCACTGACAAATTCACTGACCTTCATCTCATTATTCCACAATTAATCATGGGTTCTCTAACCATACTTCTAGGATAACTCAATCCGCAAAGCGTCTTCCCGTGAGGGATTTCACCATAAGGGGACCATTTTGGAGTTCATCCATTTGAACTTCTTATCAACCATGACAAGACAATAATGAGTCATATTTACATCAAACAAACTTGGGTCCATTACCCAAACCTTTGTGCTACTAGACTTTCTTCAAGGGTTGACATCAATGACAACCAACCTTAATCAACACAATTTTCCTGCTTAGTAATTTTTTCTTTAGGATCTAATGCATAACAAGTAGAACCAGAAACTTGAATATGATTAACTAAAGGCTTGGTACCATACCAAGATTTATATGGAGTAATTTCATCTAAAGCTAATGCTACTATGTATAAGTTGCAAGCATCTATTTTCTCACCATATACTTGTGAGAGAATGATATCTCTTTTGTTTTCCAATGATATCTCATCCATGGCCTTATTCCAAAATTCATCCTTGATGGCCTCTTCAAAACAAGTTGGTTCAATCGTAGATGTGAGTGCTAGGTGTGTTTGTTCTGGTGAACGCATTCTTCTTCTAGTCTCAACTCCTGCATTTTTGTTTCCGATAATCTGATTTGAAGGATGATTCTTTTGTACTTGTCTGCTAGGTGTCTTTCGATTCACTTGCTAAACTTTCTCTCCTGCTTCTCTCGGATCCTCTTTGTCTTCCCCTTCTTTTTCATCTTCTGTTTCTTCTTCGTAAAGCTGTTCCATTGATTCATTTTCTTCTTCCTTTAATTCTTGTCTACCTGTTTCATCAATTGTTACGTTGATTCTTTCCACAATTTTTTTTTATCTCAGGTTGTAACACTTGTATGTTTTTTTTGTACTTGAGTAACCAACAAGTACTCCTTTGTCCACACGATAATCAAACTTTCCCATTCTGCGATCTTCTCTTTTGATGTAATATTTTTTTCCAAAAACTTTGAAGTGCTTCGCATTTGTTGGTCTTCCTTTCCATAGCTCGTAGGGAGTTTTGCCAGTGTTGTTTTTGAGCATTACTCTGTTTTGAATGTCAACTGTTGTATGCACTTCCTGTGTCCAAAAAATATCTGTCAATTTGGAATCAATTAGCATTGTTTGAGCCATTTCCTGTACTGTCCCGTCCTTTCTTTCAACAATTCCATTATGTTGAGGTGTCCTAGAAACGAAGAATTGCCTTTTTATTCCATGACTGTTGCAGTAGTCCATAAATTCATTTGAAGTGAACTCTACTCCATTATCAGATCTCAAGCATTTGATTTTTAAATCCATTTCATTGTCAACCATTTCCTTGTAGATCTTGAAGTTTTCAAAAGCTTCTGACTTATTCTTGAGAAAGAAAACTGCAGTCATTCTTGTATAATCATCAACTAATAACATAAAGTATTTCTCACCTTTTAAAACCTTTGTTGTAGTTGGTCCAATTAGATCAGTATGCACAATTTCCAGTGGTCTTGTCGTTGAATATTCCTTTGATTTGAACCTGGTCTTTGTTTGCTTTCCTTGTTGACAATGCTTGCATAAATTGTTGGTTGGTTTCGTGATCTGGGGCATTTCTCTGATTGCTTCTCTTTTGCTGAATTTGACAAGGTTATCAAAATGTATGTGACCCATTCTTCTGTGCCATAACCAACTTTCATATTCCTTTCCTTGACAACCCTTTTCATTTCCAATTTCACTTAACACATATATGCTGCTTGAAGTTCTCGCAGTTGTAGCAATCAATTTTCCTGAACCTTCTTTTCTTATCTCGCACTTTTGTGAATCAGAAGTAACTTTATGACCTTGGTCACACATTTTACTCACACTTATAAGATTATGTTTCATATCTTCTACTAGTAGAACATTTTCTGCCTTTGTATTCTTGTTCTCAATTTTGACTATGCCTTTTCCAATGATTTTAGCTGAATCATCATTTCCGAAGGAGACTGATCCATCTCTTTCCTTTTTTAATGTAAGAAACTTGTATCTATCACCTGCCATGTGTTTTGAACAACCACTGTCAACATACCAACCATGTTTCTTCTGCTTAGCTTGTAGAGCGAGTGTGCATTCTTCATTGCTGTATTGATTCTGCTTTCTTATCCATGTCCTTTTCTGAGGTTCCTATCTCTGATTTTTGTTGTTCTGTTGTGGTTCTCTAGGAGGGATTGTCATTATGCAATCTATGGCCATGTGTCCAAAGTTGTTACACTTGTAGCATTCCACTTCAGTGCTCAAAGATTCAAACCTGTTGTAACTTCTTCTTTGTGTTTCACTTGGCCTTCTTGGATAACCCTTTTGTGTATGACTTTCAAAGTATTTTATGTTTCTATTGGTAGCTCTGCAATTCATAGTTTTATGCCCAAAATTATTACATGCATAACATAAACCGAAAAAGATAGTTTGATACCTGGGAGTTGAAGATCTTCTGAAAGAAGGTGGTCTTATGAATTCTTCTTCTTCCCGAGACCTATCTATTTCTGTTGGTTGTTGATTCTGAAATCTAAATCTTCTCGGTGGAGGAGTGTCCCTGTAATTTTCTCTGTAGACCTTCCTATCCCCTTTGATTGTTTCTGCATAGCTTTTTGGATATGTTTCTTGTTATGTTGTTTTGGAGCTTGATCCGTTTTCTATCTAATTGTATCCAAGTCCAGACTTGTCATGATTAGGCCTTTGACTGCTGATAATATCATTCAAAACTTTTGAACTGTTCTGCATATTTTTCTTTTGAAGATCCTTTCTTAATTTGACAATCTCTGCTTCCAAATTTTCAATGACCCCGTCTCTTTCTTCTAGCTGTTCTTTGAGTGCTTCTTCAATTTGAACCTTCAAATTTGCGATCATTTGTTCTAATTCCCGAGTGTCTTCTTTCTTGTCTGGTTCCGCTTGTAGCTTCTTGTTTTTCCTCTTTTTTCTTCTGATAACTTCTATGACACTCATCAATTCCTCTCGGTAGTCAACTTCTGCCTCTTCAATTTCTTCTTCAGCTTCTTCATATTCTACTTCAGAGTCTTCTTTATCAGATTCTTCTACTGCCATGAATAGAACCCTTTCTGTCTCACTGTCACTGACTTCATCTTCATCTGATGATGAGATGTCTTGTTTGGTGCATAAGCTATTCTTGAAAACTTCCTTTGTGGTTCTTTTGCCTTTATATGTTTTTCTGCTTTTTTAGTCACCTTCATCATTTCTCTTTTTCTTATGAGGACAATTGTCGATTCTTTGATTTCTTCTTCCAATCCTATGATTGGATTTATTCTTTCATCGACTTGTAAGAAGTAAGCTGCAATATTCTCATCTTCCTTCATCTTTAGTTGTTCGAATTGACCTCTATAAGTTTGAAGCTTTGCTGCTTTGAATTTTGAATCTCCTTCATAAATATTTTGAAGTTTGTCCCAAATCTCTTTAGCAGATTTATAATGTGCAACTTTGGTGAATACTGTTTCACTAAGACCATTCAGAAGTGCAATTTTGTGGCTTTGGAATTATTCTGATCGAGTTTCACTGCCTTATCATTTGTTGGTGGAACTGCTGGTAGTGTGTATCCATCTACAATTGATTGCCAAATTTCAAATCCATGTGCTTGTATATATGTCTTCATCCTTATGCCCCAAAAAACATATTTCTATCCATCAAACTGTGGTATTCCGTTTTTATACAAGTTGTTGCTCTCCATGATCTACCTTTCAGTGGTTAAACTGATTTCTAAAGGAACCTGCTCTGATACCAATTGTTGGATTACTGAGAGGGGGGGTGAATTGGTAATAGAGCATTATAATCCTTTTTAACCATATAATTCAAGTGAAATATCAATGTAGCATTATCATCCAATAACTGCAGAGTAAATAAGCAATGAACAAATGACCAATCATACACATACACAGTACACCAGTGTTTTACGTGGAAACCCAAAGTGGGAGAAAACCACATAATGCTTTTTCTTATATGTCTTGAAGAATTACATTCATTGGAAGCACCAAATTCCTTTGTTTTCCAGCTGCAACTGGAAGGAGGCTCCAACCCCCTAGTTTCTCAGGCTACAACTTGAGGGAAGCTCTAACTCCCCAATTCTCTGGCTACAACTAGAAGGAGGCTACAACCCCCTATGTTCTTCGACTACAACTAGAAGGTGGCTACAACCACCTGTCCTTTCCCCGTCCAACCGCCCTGAAATATAAATACCAAATGTAGAAAACCTATCACTGTCACTGAATCAACCATTGCCACTTTCAACCTGTCACTGTCAACCTGTATCAATAATCTGTAACAACCTGTACCAATCAACCTGCACCAACAACCTGTACTGATAACCTGAACCAACATGTACCATGCATCAACCTTGACTCATCAAGATGTACCAACATCATCAACTATACACCTCATGTATGTGCCAACTCATCAACTACTAGTCTCAACCATGTACCTAACATGTACCTCAACCATATACCAAAGACATACAACAATATAACCATAAAAGTTTCATCACTCTATCCATAAACCAAATACCATAAACCCTTACATCAAACCATGTGCCACAACCTCACTGTTATGTAGCCTCAAGCTAAACCAACAACTTTAGCAACACATCACAACCAAAAGACCAATACCCATATGCCAAATACCAACAACAAAATACCAAATGTATCCCTCAACAAATATGATATATGCAGCAATACTGAACATCCAATACCATCTCAAGAGTTAAACCCTAGATCACAAAACATACCTCAAACAAGATGTGCCATATCTCTCATAAATAGACCTCAACCATGTTGCTATCGCGATTTTTCTGCAGCACTTTCTCTGCCGCACTTTTTCTGCCACACTTTTTCTTCCGAAGTTTTTCTACCACACTTTTTCTGCTGCTATTTTTTTGCCGCGATTTTTCTGCCTCACTTTTTCTACCGC
>JASDQU010100746.1:305748-318884 GCA_032191745.1 Picea mariana | reverse complement strand
TCATCACTCTATCCATAAACCAAATACCATAAACCCTTACATCAAACCATGTGCCACAACCTCACTGTTATGTAGCCTCAAGCTAAACCAACAACTTTAGCAACACATCACAACCAAAAGACCAATACCCATATGCCAAATACCAACAACAAAATACCAAATGTATCCCTCAACAAATATGATATATGCAGCAATACTGAACATCCAATACCATCTCAAGAGTTAAACCCTAGATCACAAAACATACCTCAAACAAGATGTGCCATATCTCTCATAAATAGACCTCAACCATGTTGCTATCGCGATTTTTCTGCAGCACTTTCTCTGCCGCACTTTTTCTGCCACACTTTTTCTTCCGAAGTTTTTCTACCACACTTTTTCTGCTGCTATTTTTTTGCCGCGATTTTTCTGCCTCACTTTTTCTACCGCACTTTTTCTACCGCGATTTTTCTGCCGCACTTTTTCTGCCATGATTTTTCTGCCGCACTTTTTCTGCGCAGTTTTCCTACTGCACTTTTTCTGTCGCAGTTTTCCTGCCACACTTTTTCTGTTGCAATTATCTCTATCAATAATACCTTCCCAAATAACCTTTCACAAAATATATATTCAATGATATTCAAGTGTGATTAAATGAGAGAGCTTTGCCTTTTATTTATACTTTCATGTAGCATTACACTTTCCTTATTTTAGGGAGATCTCCATTTACTTTATTATTTAAATAATTTCTTTTGCAAATAGTTGACTTTTGGGGGCTTCTATATGACTCATGAGGGTTATTCAACTTCATATGGGTACTTTCATGTAGCATTACACTTTTCTTATTTTAGGGAGATCTCCATTTACTTTATTATTTAAATAATTTCTTTTGCAAATACTTGACTTTTGGGGGCTTCTATATGACTCATGAGGGTTCTTCAACTTCATATGGCCATAACTCTCTAACCATGAGGAGTTATGTGATGTTCCACATACCACCGAAAATGACATGACAAGCACTATCCATCTAGGATAGTTTCACTGACAAATTCACTGACCTTGATCTCATTATTCCGCAATTAAGCATGGGTTCTCTAACCATACTTCTAGGATAACTCAATCCGCAAAGCGTCTTCCCGTGAGGGCTTTCATCATAAGGGGACCACTTTGGATTTCATCCATTTGTACTTCTTATCAATCATGACAAGACAATAATAAGTCATCTTTACATCAAACAAACTTGGGGTCCATTACCCAAACCTTTGTGCTACCGGGATTTCTTCAAGGGTTGACATCAATGACAACCAACCTTAATCAACACAATTTTCCAGCTTAGTAATTTTTTCTTTAGGATCTTTCTTTAGGATCTAATGCATAAAAAGTAGAGCCATAAACTTGAATATGATTAACTAAAGGCTTGGTACCATACCAAGATTTATATGGAGTAATTTCATCTAAAGCTAATGCAAGTGATTGATTCCTTAGATAAACAATTGTATGAACCGATTTTGCCCAATATTTTGTGCTTAACCCATTGAAATGTAGCATAGGTCTTGCCATTCCCATTAGAGTTCTATTCATTCTTTCTATGACCCCATTTTTCCGTGGAGTATAAGAATTTTCCAATTTCCTTTTTATTCCATTTTTTCTGTAGTAGTCATTGAATTCATTTGAAGTGAATTCTTCCCCATTATATGTTTTCAATGTGGTAATTTTTCCTTGGGTGGCATTTTCAACCAAGCATTGAAAATGTATGAATTTTCAAAGTCTTTTGATTTATCCTTCAAAAGTTTTACCCAATTCATCCTTGTAAAATCAACAATGAAAAAAATGAAGTATTTGTGTCTAGCAAAATAATATTCCATAGAACGACAAATGATACTATGTATAAGTTGCAAACATCTATTTTTCTCACCATATACTTGTGAGAGAATGATATCTTTTTTGTTTTCCAATGATACATGCTTCATGCTTGGTAGTTTCCTTTTTGAAGGAAGACAAACCAAGTCATCCTTGTAAAAATCATCAACGAAACGAATGAAGTATTTGCATCCAACAAAAGAAGATTCCATAGGATGACAAATGTCACTATGTATAAGTTGCAAACATCTATTTTCTCACCATATACTTGTGAGAGAATAATCTCTCTTTTGTTTTCCAATGATACATGCTTCCTGCTTGGTAGTTTCCATTTTGAAGGAAGGAAACCCTTTAACCATCTCCTCTAATTTAAGTTTACTTAAGCTTTCATAGTTCAAATGTCCAAATCTGTAATGCCATAATCTTAAGGAGCTAGGAGATAAATTTATTGATGTTTCAAAATCATGCTTACAAAGAATGATTGTGCCTTGTATTCTCATAGGTTTTCCATCTTCATAACCCTTTATTACTATTTGGAATTGTTCTTTATTGAATTGATTTTTATGAAGCCATCTTTTTTGATAATTTGATGGTCACCTTGTCTAATTAAGACCAAGGACAACAAATTCGTTTTAAAGTTTCAAACATACCAAACATTGGAAAGTAATACTTTACCAATTCCTAGAAGAGAGAAGTGGTCTGAGCCTTTTCCTTGAGGAGTATGGGTTGTTTCATTACTCAAATAAATTGGTTTAAGTTCCATATCATGATATGTTCAAAATTGATATCCAATCATCTTCATAATCCTTTCTCATCAGCTTCTTGGTGGCAACTAAATTTGCAAAATCTAATTGCTGATTAAGTATCAACACATATTCAAAACCATCCTCTTAATTATTTTCATACCTAGCTAAAGTTAAATCATGGGAATTAGATTGTTGTTTTAAGTTGAAAGTTTGCTTATTATTGGGGAAATTTTCTTTCAATGTTCTACACTTTTCTGCCACATGCCCAATGCAAAGACATATTTTGCACGTTACTTGAGTCAACTTTTCATGATGTTTACAGAGAAGGGAATGGGGATGCAAACTACCTCTCAAAAGATGGATTGGAGTTGGATGAAGGAGTGTGGCACATTCAAGAGTTGGTTGATGGGCAATCTTCTGAATATTTTCATGCACTCTGGAAAGAGTCTCAAAAGGAAGACCAGACCATGGAGTGGACGAGTATCTTCACCTTTTCCCAATTTATTATTGTTGATACGAGCATATTGAGATCTCCTAAAATGTTGTTGATTTTGATTGTTTCTCTCTCTTCCTTGGCTTCCACTATGACCATGACCATGACCATGCTCTTGATTTCTTGAATAACTGAATCTTCCTCTTTCTCTAGAATTTTCAATGTGTGCCTCTTCCTCTCATACTTTCATAATATGTGTCTCTTCCTCTTGAGCTTTCTCTTTTCTTGACTTGGTAAAGATAAGATCTTTTCTTGAGTTCTTCTTCTTACCAAAGGTTTTGTACCAATAAGTTACTAAGATAATCAAAAGTTTGATTCTATAATTTGCTAGTAATTTGTAAAGTTTCCAAGAGATGTTGATAAGAAGGAAAACCTGATCAATATTGAGCTTATAAAACTTAAACCATTAATCAATATCGAGGTTATAAAACTTTCTTCCACATCCTTAAATCCACATTTTATTATTTCCTATATGATGTTTTTAAAATGAGATATGTACTCCAAAACATGTCCGGTGCTTGTATAATTTGTGCGTCTCGGTACATGTATTACTTTGTGCACCGAAGGGTAGTGAAATTTCGAATATTCGGGATGAGATGTTAATGTTATTCTTTATTGCTAAGGACCAATGCATATATTATATTAAACACACTGACACATATATTATATTAAACACACCGATTCATATATTATATTAATAAGCATCGGTGCATATATTATATTTAAAGCACCAATGCATATTATAAACATGCACACCATAAAATGTTGAAGCGATAAATATAATCGTATGTTATATTGTTTAAGGAATAATGTTTTTTCTCAACATTTGGCACTGGTGCTTAAATATAATTAATATGCACCGATGCATATAAACCGTTAACGCACATCGAATTCTATATCATGGCACACATCGTTTAGTGAGTTCATAAGAATACAATGCACCGATATGTATGTATTTTAACTAATTGTACTTTTTACAAATTTTCAATTAATTATCTCAAAATCATATATATATATATATATATATATATATATATATATATATATATAATATTGTTTTTTATATTTTTGTTATTACACTTTGATATAATGATTGCATTAATGCATTATCCAACAGATTACAACTCTGTTATTTGTAACAATGTAAATCATCCACATATTAATTAATCAACAACACAACATTTTACAACATGCGACAATGCAATAAAATAAGAAACCCTTTTTATTATACATGAATAAGAGACCCATGGTCATACAAAATGGGACAATGTAAAGGTTCACAATAACCAAGATACATCCAATATGTAATTGTTACACTTATTGGTAACATGTTCTCATGCAATTGAGACAATATGTCGAGTACATTAAACAAAATACCTGATTTTCACTGATAAATATTCTAAAACATACAAATTAAAGTAACAATAAATTATATTGATTGTCATTCATCATTTGAAATACTGTCATCGCTTAAGCTGTGTGCATGCCTCATTTCTTCATTACTTGTAGGCGATATTGTACTTTGGTTATTTCACCTAAAGTTTTCTTAGTCATAATATAACCCTATGTTTCATAGGATCACCGATTATGATCTCTTCTTCTAGTTGCATTATATTGTAAATAATATTTTATTTTGCAAATGATTTACAACAAGAAATAAAAAGAAAAGAAAAAGAAAAGAAAAGAAAAAGAAAGAAAAGAAAGAATAAAAAATATAAAAAATAAAAGAGGGTATAAAAAGAGAAAATGATAAAATCCCATGAAATAAATTTGGCTTGATTCATACCGTCTAACAATGATCAAGCTCTTTCAATTTATGCAGATAGGATAGTGAATAAATTGGGCTAAACAATTTAATCTCAACCTAATTAGATAGGTTAGTGAATAAGTTTGGCTGAACAATTTAAGCTTAGACAAATGTCTTAGGTTAGAGAAATTGTTAACCCAACCGTTTAATCTGGGTTAACGTGCTAGATACTTAGATTAGGAGATAGGTTAGTATGTTTTGTTTCAATAAAAGCTTGCAAAAGTTGATTAAATGCTCTTGATTTGGGTTAATTTGGTTTATTTTTGACCCCTTGGTGACAAAATGAAGAAAGGGGAGTTGCAAAAACCCATAAAATGCTTTTATCCTAAGTTTTGCGATGACATGACAGTTTTGGTGCTTTGTGGTAAAGAGTGCACTAATCTCAACGGTTCATCATAGCACGCTCAGATCTACGGTCAGAAGAGAATATCAGACCCCTCGACTTTTCTGCCTTTAACGGTGGGGGGGGGGGTGTCCGAGTTGGTGGTTTTCTTAGCGTGGGCCCCTCATAACTTGTCGGATTTTTGTTAACTCAGACCCCCCTCACTCTTTACCACTTACTGCCTACCCCCCCCGAGTAAACTGCCAAACCACTCTTTCATACCGCCTCCGCACTCCACCGCCACACTCCATTACCCTGCTTACATGTCACACTCCACTCACCTGTCGCCCGTCACATCCCATCCACCCGTTGGCCATTCATTATCCTCCATGTCACCTCAATCCACCTGTTTTCCAATCAATGTCATCGGCCATGACCGTTACCCGACCGACTCACCATCTGCTCCATAACGGACACCCCGTTCAACCATTAAAACTCCGTTTTTCCGCATTTTCTCCACTGTTCATCGATCCAGACACAAGAGACGACATCGTTTCCCATTTTCTGGTCAATCACTATCAAGATTATAGTCAACAACCACCATTAGAACCTAGTAAACACAGTTATTATCATTTTCTGCTGCAGAGATCCATTTGACGATGGCACCCAAATCCAAATCTGCAGAGATAGAGGAAAATCCTTTCCTCCCTCCTCCCGTCGATCTGGATCATATCCCCCTGGTCGACAAAGACTATCTAATTGAAAATCCAAAGTGTGAATTTGACTTCTTCGAATTACACTTCTGGCTCAAGGATGTTTTTCTGGTTCAGAGCGACGAGATCGGACTCTGGGAGTCCAACCTTCCACTGTACCTTTTCCCCCAGACATACCATTCCCTGAATTTGCCTTGAAATGCCAAGCTCACTACCTTCCCGACCAAAGGGCCATTGCTTCTTCATCTGGAGAAACTCTTTTCACCATCACACCCGAAACGATAAATCAAATATTGCAGATACCCAGAGCTGACTCTCTCTCCCCCTTCTCCATTGAAAATTTGACCGAGCTATACCAAAAATTGTCTTTCCCGCAGAGAGCTCAAATCTTTGAACTTTTCCTACCTGAAAACTCTCAATTGCCTAAGAAGAATCCCCCATATCATTCATCCATCTTCTCAGTTAAAGGAAACCAGATCATTTCCTCCCTGTGATGTCTACTAGGATACTATTCAGATGAATGGACAGATGAACCCATTTTGGGTTTTCTGTCCATCTTCTCCATTGAAGAAAAGGCTACTATACAGTTTGACTACAACCAGTTTCTGGCTGACAACATCCATGAGAAACCCTTCAAGTTTTCTATAGGAGGTATGTTCAGGTATTCTTCAATATTGGCATACTTGTTCCTCTTCTTCCAGGCAGACAGATTCTCCTTCTCCCTCTAGAAGCTGGACAAGAGGGTAATCCTCAACCTATGACATCCTGGACATTAATAGTGAGGAAGAACTCTTCTGAGTTAAACTTCAAATAGTTCATTGACCATTTCTATCATCCATCGGTATGCATGCTCAGTGGAAGGACATAACCAAGGATAAATGAAGAAATTCAAAGAATTCTACACATGTCAGACCTAGCTAAAATAAGGGACTGGTACCTTTACCAGGACCATACAAAAATAAGGATATACGGATGTGAGTTACCTCCTTACAAGCTGCCCAAGTATTTACCTGTTAGGATATTCACTCTAGAATATATCAGACAGATGATAAATTCCGATGATATCCACTTTGTGGCATTCAAGAAGAAGCAACAACTCAGGATCAAAGGTCAGATAGGTTCTTTCATTTGCAACAACAAAGCTGCAGGAGAAGAAGAAAATAAGTTGTTAAAGAAAATGAAGTTAAGCATAAGTTTCCCATGGCACTATGACCCTTGTGGCATCATTTCAGAAACTAGGCTAAAAAACAAGATTTCTCCATATGCTCATGTGCCTAAACCTGAAATTGAAAAATTCATGAACCAGACAGAGTGGGAGGAAAACAATTTGCTAGACACTAAACAATAAATTTCTCCTACCAGCACTCCACAGGTACCAACGGAGAAGAGGACCATGAAAGAAGTATCTCCCTCAGTCACATAAGTCTCAGCATAAGACTTCCAAGTCTACAAGAAGAGGACCAAGACTAGCCATACACCTGACAGGTCTGGAGAAGAAGAAAATCAGTCCACCACAGTTATGGAGGGACCACATTCACCACTCTTCTCAGGTAGCCATCATACAATGTTCACTTCCTCCTCCAAGAAACAGACTGATACCACATTGTCAACTTAAGTCCTCACATGAGCCTGCAAGACTCAACATCTTTGAGAAGTATAACTTGATAAAAAAGAAGAATGAACTGTTGACCAATAGCACCTATGCACAATTCTAGAAGCATACATCGAAAACACAACATAGGTTACTTTTTTCCTTTGACATAGAGAAAGGAAGGATGCATATGGTGTTCTTGCAGGCACAGGTTCCTCATCCCAAGGCAGTTTCAAATTACAAAAGGGAAACATTTGAATTCGATGTCAAAGAGGTGCATCCAATTGATCAAATGGATATGCATAGACAGACCGACGGGATGATTTTCTCCATCCTGGAAAATACTTCCATGACTCCTGCAAAGTTGCAGGTCTCTTTAAACAATGTTCAGTCTTATCTTAATCTAGAAAAGATATCCTTCCTCGCTAAAGATAACAAGATCAAATCCTTGGAGGAGTTGGTACTCAAAATTGGATATGACCCATCACATGTTAAAGCAACTGAGGAGATACTAAAGAAGAAGAATGCTGATATAGCATCCTTAAGGAAACAACTGAAAATCCACAGGCAAAAGAAATAGCTGAGACTAAAAGCTACAAGGAGGAAATGCTGAAACTAATCATGGAGAAGAATGCACAGATTAAGGAGATGGAGGCTGAGTTGGAGAAGTTAGTTAAAGAGAAGGAACACAATGTGCCGATGGCTGTCGTCCCACTGAATGCAGTTCCTATCATAGGGATCAATACAAAAACAACAAAAACAACAATAGCCACGACAACATAAATTCTAGTAGCCATTCCAGTAACAGCTACAGATGCATCTGAGAAGTTGGAAAAGTCAATGGAGGACATGACCCTGCAAGGGGAGGAAATCAGAAGATTGCAAGAAGATATTAATAACCTCTAGAAGCTGAAATCTACATTTCAGTCTAGCTACAACACAGAGATGCACAAATCACAGAGTCTTAAGCAAGAACTATAGAAGTTGCAGAAGGAGACTGTCATGTCTAAGACACTGTCAGAAGCTAAAGAAAACATTTGGACAGACATCAACAAGTTCATGATAGAGATATGACCTCTTATACAAATTGTGTTTGACAGAGAGACAGACAAGCAATTGACAGGATAAAGGAAGAATTGGGAGAAAATCCTACAAAGGCCACATAAATCATCAGGTTATTGAATTCCAAAACCAAAGAAGAGTTGGAAGCATTGGAAATTGAGGATAGGACAAAAACAATCCTTGAGGTCAAGAAGGTTTTGACCAATAAGGGATTGATGCTGCGACTTGAGGAGAAATCTCAGACAATGGATATTGGAGCACATAGGTTTTTCAGCAAGGTCGACTCATTGCACAAGAAAGGTCTTCCATGTTTACTAGTGATCAATGCTAAATTGATTACTTTGTTAGACTACAAACAAAAGATCCTCATAGTGGCTAAGGATGGTTCCAAGTTTGCAGGCATACAAGGGAGCATCACTGGCAAATATTTCTCTGAAACTCTACAGTTGGACCTGAGCATCCAACATGAGATCAAGTACATCTTCGTCACAAAGCCAACCTTCACCAAGTACACAAAGATGGATGAAATTTACAGAAGGTTACTCAAGTTTTCCATCCCTATTCAAAAGAGATGGGAATACCTATGTGCTTTGATCGAGTAGAGATGATGTGGATGTCCAAGTCCGTAGGAAGGCAGTCAATGTCAAGTTGATGAATCACCAACTACTTACCCAAGAATCAACACCAAGGATTCGAGAAGATCATTAGCATTCCTATTATTTTGTAATCTGTAATCTAGTTAGTTCAATTTTCTTTACACAATATCCTGATCATTAATGATGGGATCAGATATAATTTTTTGTATAAATACTTCACACTTCGAAGTATTGAGAGTTGATTTTTGCACCCGGGAAGCTATCTATGTAACCTTTTTGAGACGATCAACTAGTAATAAAACGATTGATTCACAAGATTCTTGCGTTTGGATGTTGGTGATGTTATTCTTGCTCTGTTAATGTTTACCTTACTCTGTTATCATTTTGTTTTCCATTTCTAATTGTTAAAGAGAAGTTAATGAACAAAATTTGTCTCATGCACTCTGTCTCTGGCCTTTTATCGATTTGCATGTTATTCTTCTGATTTTAAGTTAAGAAATTCTTGATTGCTTCTTTACTTAATTGAATCTCTCATCTATTTTATCTTCTCACCACCTTTAATTCTAATCAATCCAACATTTTTACTATCTCGCCATGTGAAGAAAACTTTTAAAAGCTGTAATCTGATCTTAATCTTTAACACATACCCCATAGCCCAATGGATGTTTAATGCAATACTTTCATCCATGTTTATAAACAAAACAAACAAACTCGGATTCATTTAACTATCCTAATATCTTAAAACTCAAACAAATCCAAATCATAGAGAGAGATCCCTCTCTGAAATTGGCAGTGCTAGATCCCAGTTTCGAAAACGGTTTTGGTAAGTTAACTCTGTTAATTTATTCTACTCCTAACAACCTATGGGAATTACAGAGTGCTAACATAGTGGTGACTGTACTGGGGAACTGAACAAACTTTCCAACCTTATGAATTCTTTTCCCTAGATAAAGAAAACTTTATTTCTGAACAATTAAAGATCAAACTTTTAAGAGATAAATGTTCAGAGGTTATTGAAGTTTGTATATATTAATTTAGATTTCTTAAAGCTTAAAGTTCTGGCTCCTAAAAGAGTTCACACTAAATCTCATCCTGATCCAGAACCTGTAACAATTGTAGATAATCCCGAAAAACTACTCAGAAAAAGAAACACAGTAGAAGGTCATGGGAGTAGCAGTCCTCTTCTCAGGGAAAATTATCTTCCAGAGAAACTTATCACAATCTAGGATATTGAGTTTGACCTACCTTTTGAACACAACCTTTTCAAAACCAAGTCTGATAGTTTTGTGGGTGAGATAGTATTAGATCAAACCTTTCTCCAACCTAAAACCCCTGAAAGACTTTCTCCTAGAGCAGATTTTGATCAACGGTTTCTTCAAGAGTTTAAGAAGTTAGAAGATCTAGTATCAAATCTTGATCAAGATTTGTACAAAGCCCACTTCCTTTAATCAGTTGAACTTTCTGCCATTTCTATTGCTGCTTCTTCACTCAAACCTCAAGTAACTAAGAATATACCTCCTAGTCCTGCATCATCTACATCTTATGTCACTTCTCCTCCAATCACACAAGTTGTCTTTCAACCTCCTCCACCAATCATGGTAGTGAGATATGCTCCCTTGGTGTTAGTTTCTCCCTTACATGCCATGCCCCAGGACTATCAAACTAGACTTCCTTAGTTTGATGGTACTGGACCCCTTAACGCTCAACAACATGTGGATAAAATGAATGATTATTTTGATTTACAGGAAGTTGACGAGGTAGATGTCCAGATGAGACTTTTTGCACAAAGCCTAACTAGAGATGTACAAAAATGGTTTAAAGCATTACATGCTGCTAGCATTGTTGATATTGTTTCTTTTCACTGAAGTTTTCTCGACAGATGGGAGGTAAAGAAAACCCTCATCAAATTTTATTAGAATATGAAAATATCAAAAGGAATCAAGGGGAAACGATACAAGACTATTGCATTCGTTTCAATAATCTCTATAACGCAATTCCTGTTGATATCAAGCCTCCTTAATGTTTGTCCTTAATCAAGTTCCTTGATGGATTTGACGCTGATATGTCCTACCAACTAAGAGAGAGGAATTCAACCACTCTAGAAGACATGCAAAAAAGTGCAGTAAGTGTTGAAGCCAATCTGTTCGCTAGGAGAGATAGGCAGAGAACTGAAAGAAGAGTTACAATTAAAGAGGAACCATCCACTTTTACTTCTACTTTAGATGCCAGGATTGACTCCTTAGTTAGAACCGTGGGAAGATTAATGGAAAGACTAGAGATCGGTGACATAAACCGTCCCAGAGAGGATCAACCTGCTCCCCAGATTTGAAATCCAAATTTCAGAAGGAACCCTCCCTAGATCAGATAGAGAGAGCCTAGAGACCAAAGGGAACATAGAGGTCCTGATTAGAAGATTAGACCACCTCTGCAAGWAAACTATGCTGATTAAGAGGACGAGATAATTGAGGAGTTAGATAACATTCACATAAACCTTATGGGGGTCAATGACAACGATTCTATTTTTCTCACTTAGGAAAAACATGACCTATTTCGCTTGTCACAAAATGAAGTAGATGAAGAGGAGTCAGAGCAGCAGGCCTTCGAAAACGCAATAATGGAAGTCCACAGACAATACAATTTGAGAAGAAAGAAGTCTAACAACAAACAAACTAAAAAATTTGCTGAAGCTAAGAAAGCCTCAGATACTACTACTAAGAAAGGTCCAGAAAATAAAAATTCAGAGACTCCTGCAAAGAAGACTCCCAAATCTTCACCAAGAACAATTCAGACTGAGGTTTCCTCCACAAATTAGCCTAGTACTACTGCACAAAAAACCGTGGCTGATAAACCCGATTCTCAAAGCCAAAGCAAAACTTCTAATACTTTTATCTTGGAAGGTGAATTAGCCAAATTGAAAATTCCTATTCCCCTGTCAGAACTAATGAGTAAAAATGCTTACAAATCATAGGTGATCAAAGCATTAAACATTGAACCAGGAATAGGCACAAAAGCATTAAACATTGAACCGGTGGTATGCACAGATATTGTGAATGTTGTTGATGATCAACCTGAGTTGTTATTTGGTCCTGAGGTTGAGGGGCAAATTGACAATGGTTCCGTTCATCCGTTTTATGTCAGTCTGAATGTTCATGACAATACATTACACAATTGCCATGCTGGATTCTGGCGCCTCCCACAATCTTATGCCTAAGGTTGTGATGGAGAAATTGGGGCTTGACATTACCAGGCCTTACAAGGACTTATACTCGTTGTAAGTCTGATTAAAGATATGTGTATTACCTTGGCACAGATCCTAGCTAAGAGCATGGTCATAGATATTGTGGTTGCAAACATTCCTCCGAAATATGCTATGTTATTATCTAGGTCAAGGGGTGCTAAGTTAAATGGCACTTTGCAGTTAGATATGTATTATGCCACCATCCATGTATTTGGACAACAAAGAAGATTGTACAGAGAGACTCTGATGAAGTACATTGTCAGCAGTCAAGAGAAGCTGCATAACTATCCTCTGTACTCAGTTCATTATGACCTGGATTTCTTCATGATGGTGACTTGGATAATCAAATTGCACAATTAGAAGATGATGCATCTGGCCTGAAAGAAGGTAAAGCAACCCTTGAGGAAAGTGAAAAGGTGACAACAGAAACTGATGAATTAGCAGAAAATTTATGGAGTATGGATTTCGATGGAGCTGTCAACAAAGAAGGAGCTGGAGCTGTAGTGTGGGTACATAATCATAAACCAAGGTATTCATAAAGCCACTCTTATAAACTAAATTTACAGTGCACCAATAACATAGCTGAGTATGAATAATTGATGCTCGACCTAAAGTTGTTGAAGAAACTTGGTGCCAAAAATATCATGGTAAGAGGGGATTATGAACTCATCATTAAACAAATTAGAGGTGAGTATTCTACAAAACACCCTAGACTAAGAGCTTATAGAAATG
>JASDQU010100746.1:280961-292988 GCA_032191745.1 Picea mariana | reverse complement strand
CTGCCAATAAAGAAAATACCTTTCCCATCCTCTTTTTGGGGTATATTTGATTTTTTTGTTCTTTTTGATGATTTGGAAAAAGAATAAAGGAATATTACGTTACAATGGAGGAACGAGTACTGCAAACATACAAGCTCGAGGCACAAGGACAAGACTGATGTTCTGGTAAAATGATACTCAGGAAAAATCCTCTGGCGGCCAAAGGTGTTAAAACGCAGAAACAAACTGTCACAAGGCTGATGGATAAAGTAGGCAAATGCGGTTGATAGAACACACAATGGTAACGTCCTTCGATGTAAGTTTAACGAGCCCAGAGAAGGTAAGGTCGATGGTTTTTCATATTTAGAGAGTCTGAAAAAGCATAAAAGGAAACTCCATTGGGGTACCTTTTTCGACAATAGTCTAGTCGGTTGGAAAAAGGGATAAACTAGCACCGATTAGACGTCAATTCAAAACCATTTTAACGAGTGTGACAAGGACAAGATCACTCGGTAATTTTTTCACTTTTAAGGGGTCTGAAAAAAGCTTAACTATGGACTCCGTTAGGAATATTCTTCTGGACCAATTTAATGAGTGTGAAAGAATAAGGTCACTCGACGATCTTTTCAATTTTAGGGAGTCTGAAAAGAGCTTAACTATGGACTCTGTGGGGGTTTCTTTTTCATAAGTTTAGTCCCTCAGGCCCGAAAAAGGGATAAAATTATACCTGAGAGTACTCTTCTAAAGAACGAAAGTTCTATAGAGTATACCTTTGTTCGTACAGTTGACCGTCCGGACCGAAAAAGGGGTAAACTACCGCTGGACAGACGTGACTTCAATTTTCAGTTTAACGAGCATGAAAGGCCACAAGATCGCTCGACAATATTTTCATTTTTAGAGGGTTTGAAAAGGGCTTAAAAGGAGACCCGTTTAAGGAACGTTCTTCTGGACCAATTTAACGAGTGTGAAGAAACAAGGTCACTCGGCAATCTTTTCATCTTTAAGGAGTTTGAAAAGGGCTTAAAGAAGACTCCATAATGATTACTTTTCTTAGTTAATCTGGACGAGATCGAAAAGCATAAATGCAGTCTCGCCGGATGTTGCTTTCGGATCTCAAAGCGAGCTTGAAAAACAACAAAGTTAGCTCATGATAGACTCTTTGTGGGTCGATGTCTGGCATCTCCTCGGGGGAGATGTATGCTCCAACGAAAATGTTGTCTATGACGCTAGGGGTTCTGGAGATATTGATAGGTATCGTTTCAGCAACGGTTGCCATATTACCCTCAGCATATATCTTGTGTGTAGTTAAGGGATTAGTATGACAAGACCTATCTCCAGTCATAGTCACGGTGAATTATCCTGCTTTGATTCGGCTTAACTTTGGGAGGAAAGATGATCTGTGATGAAGATATTCCCAAGGTTTGTCCAGACTAGTCATTTCTTCAATTACTGCTTCGTCAAAAGGCAAGACTAAGTCTAACGAATCAACATTAGCGAGAGAACCCTGAGCCCAAATAGGCTCTGAAAGTGGATGCAACTCTTGTGCTGGAGTTGGATCAGGATTAGCTGAGGCTTGCTGGACTAAAGAGTACGCTACCTCAACGGCTGACAAGGGCATGGACATGCCGGGGTGCTCTGTCTCATTCATCATGGCTGATGGGGAAGGAAGAATCCAAGGATCCTCAAAGTAAGTCGTGCGAAATGACGAAACTTGAAAAATCTCAACCTTATGGTGATTAGATATAAGCTTGACATCATCTTGAGGAGGTGAGTAATCAAAGGTACCCATCAAGGATGGGCACAAACCAACTCCTACATGAACAACACCTGGTTGAGGATTATCAATCATGGGAACCATGGATGCCCCCAAAGCTGGGTCAGGTCTAGAGAAAGACAATTGATCAATGGTCACTATCCGACCCTCGTGTGGAAACAACAAGACTCAAAAAACTGTAGCAACCACAGCTTGCATAGCATAAGTCCAACTCCGACCTAACAAGAGGTTATAGTCGAGGGGAGCATCGACTACCTCTACTTCGACACACACGGTTTTCCCTCCTAACTGCACAGGGAAAGAAGGAATGATGCCATGTGGTCGGAATGAACGACCATTGAAAGCAGTGAGGAGAGTGGGTGATGGAGACAAAGCGGGCTGGCCAATGGCCTTCCAATATTCTAATGACATAATGCATGTCAAGGCACCCTTGTCGACCACCGTGCGAAAGATATTCTGTGTAAAAGTTTTTGTGGGGTGAGCCACTACTATTTGAAACGCGACATGGTAAGGCAGACGAGGTTTTAAGTTGGTTGTATCTAACATGATGGTACCCGGGTTACAAGTCTCATAAGAGCCTAAAGCAGTTAACAAGGCTTTCCTCTGAGCAGGGCAGCTTTGGAGGACCTCCAAAGCGAACATCGCACAAGGGGTTTGTGATAAATCTTCCACCACAGAGTAATTCTGGGCAGCCCTTGCGTTTGGGTTGTGAGAAGCTTTCTTAAATGCACCCTTTGGAATGCATGTCATTGTTTCGCCCAATGTCTTCTCAATCTGTAGAGGAAGAGATGGGAGCTCAGCTTCTTTTCCCTTCTCAGAACTCAGAAGTGCTTGGTTTACTATAGTCGTGCGCTCTAGTCATTATGAAAGCATCACCCCTAACCATATATACGTTCGCGGATGAGGGATTGTTTGGAGGAGGGCAGGTTTCTTGACTGCCCCCTTCGGCACTTGTAGAGGCTTGAGTTAAATTTTGCCCATGCTGAAAGGGATTAGTCAACACRGCTTGCTGTTGCTGTGTGAMAAACTTTTGGGCCTCTGCAAGTCGAGGAGAAAAATGGGTCGGGTGGTCTTCCGCACACAAGTTGCACGGATACCTCGCCTTTCGTTTTTCCGTGGTGCCCTCACCAACATTATCAGTGGGTTTTTTCTCCCCCTTACCCTTTTTTCGTTGTTTTTTCTTCCCTTCAGGCTGCTGGGTGGCCTTTGGGTTAGTCGTTTGCATGGAGTGTACTTCCGATGTTTGGGTAGGAGGAGCAGCCAAAGCAGTAGTCTGGCTGACCGCTGAGTGTTGTATAGATGATTTTTGCAATTGCTTTGTCAATTGATCAGTGGGCTTGGTTTGTGCTGAACCCACGATACCATCGGCATGTGGTCCAACTCTCTGTCTAGTTTTATCCAATATCGATCGTGGTGCATCCGACAGGATGTTGTATAATAAACTAGACTGAGAATAGATGAGCTCAAACTGTTGAGCCCTCATGATGGCATCTTCTTCAGAGAAAACCCCGAACGTCGTGACGTCTTTGGATAATTGTGGGACTAGAGACTTAAGGAACCACTCCAGCAGGAATGCTGGTGGGACTGGTACTTTGATTAGACTCTTTTGGTGTCTCCACTCTCAGATATGATCAGAGATATGGTCCGCTGTTGTCTGTTCGAAATTGGCCAGCAGTTCTGTGCCAGCGTTGTATCTCACAGGTAACTGGAAATGGTTAAGGAAAGCCATCGCCAGTTCGCCAAAGGAAGAGTATCTTGAGGGATCAAGCTCGATGTACCATTTCGCGACACTCCCGATAAGAGTGCGTTGAAACAATCGCAACTGTACGGAGTCATCTTTCAATGAGTTAGATGAACACCAAAGATGGAAAGTAGTCACGTGATCACCTGAATCTTTGTTAGGTTTGGCCTCGAACTTTGGAATGTCTGAAGGCAACTTCGTTGGCATAGGAGGCCAACGTGGATCGTGACAAATAGGATCATTTAACAACCTTGTCAAATTTGGCAAGTGTAACGTCGCCAGGAATGGTAGTTTGGGTTGCTACTGATAGCCTGGGAAAAAGGGTCCTAGAGTTTGACTGGCACCAGGTTGCCAGGAAAAGTTTGGCTGCTGGCCCGGATTCTGGTAGAAACCATGACCCTGACCAGCGTAAGGATTTTTCATCTGTGGAGACATCATTGGATGATTCCCCATAAAGGACATAGGATGTTGGGCATGCATCGTGTTTGAAGGACTTTGGGAAGGATTACCCCATGCCGGTCCTGATGGGAGAGGCATAGTAGTTTGTCCAGGGTTCCATTGACTGTGGAAAGAATTACCCCAGAACGACATTCTAGAGGAGGGAACGGATCCTTGTCCTGAGTTCCAAGGTCCTGCTATATGTGACCCCAACGCAGGAATAGTACCCTGCGCCGGAGTAGATTGTCCAAAAATGGGAGTGCCCCTAGATGGGAAAGCAGTGGATGCGAAAGTGTTGTTACAAAACGTCCCGTTCCAAACAAACGGTGACGAACCTACTGGCATAGTGTGCGCAGGTGTTCCTTGACTCCCGGCTCCAAATGAACTCGTGTGTGTAGGCTGCCCGGCGGACTGCTGATGCAGACCACCAAGCGAAGGGGACGAAGGAGAGATATGACCTCCAGCGTAAGGAAAAGCGTTGAAAGGGACAGGAGTTCCCCCAAGTTGACCTTGTAGAGGAGCGTTAGAGCTCCCTGCCCCCAGACCCAAAGTCTGTAAAGTGGAGTGAGTGAGTGTAGGACTTGTGCCCGAACTAGGCATACCGTATGAGAACAGAGGGCCTGTCGCACTAGGTGTGAAGGGAGTTGTGGCCGCCACGATAGATGGGATCGGTCCACTGTGTGACGTAGTTGTGGCCGAGACCATGGTGGCTCGGACCGTCGATGGCAAGTTAGGAGATGCTTCTCCTGTGGTAGCAACGGTGGTGGGAATGAAAGAATTCCCAGAGGAAGTAACAACATTTGGTTCCATAACTGTGTGAGGTACTGACAGGCGTTCGTAAGATTGGATTGGTACAATAACTGACGGCCAAGTATCAGTGGTTGGGGTTTCAACCGAGCCAATATTGGCGGTTGATTCCTCCGGGAGTTGTTCGGGCATAATGGTTTGTAACCTGGTTGCTTCGAAAGACCCTTGTTGGTCTAGCTTCCGCCTCAATGGTGGCGGGGGTGGCTCCAGTATAACCGGCGGCAGGCCCAGAAGCCTTCGTGACCGATGGAACTCGGGATCCTCCACTGTGTGAGAAGATCCAAGACACGCTAAGGTATTCTACATGTGAAAACAGTAACACACACTAAAAAAGAAGCCCCTAAAAGATAAGACAAGCAAACACTAAACTAGTTGGAAGAATAGTTACAACAACCAACACTAGAGAAACTTACCGGTGCAAGTGCAACTCGAAAACAGAAGCACCCTCCAGGTATACTCTGCAAAGCGTGGCTCGATGTCTGTCCTAGGTACCACGGTATACCTCCACAGTCACCTGTGTATGTCCCTAAAAAGATTGGCAACTAGTTTGCCAGCACGCGAACAGTCACCAGGCGGGTACAGTCGAAATTCGGGTAGACCACAATGAGCAGGGTATCAAGCCCGAAACCTGTCAAGGGTATCGAGAGCAAAAGCTCCGGAAGACAATTGAGGACCTTGAACGGATTCGAGACCCACGAAGCCCCGTGGCAAATGCAAACGACGGAATCCCAAAACAAGCCCTCGATATGTGTTCTCCACTACGCTTGGTCCAGCTTTGGAGGGGTTATCTCCGCTACCTTTCCTTACGCGACCTCGTGTTTATCCCCTGTGTTAGAGGGGGGTCCTGGATAACTTCCATGAAACTGGACTTCTACACTCCCTATCACAGACTCCAATGTTTGGTTTTGAGTGGCCTTGGAGAGTTTCCTCTCCAACCTAATCCAAGGCCCTAGTCCTGAACTAGTCTATGAACCCTACAAACAAAAAGTCTAATAGTTTTTAAATTAGCATTGCTTTTATGGGATTTTTTTTATGTCACGGGGTATGAAGGTGAAACTGATGATGTGTAAAGACTCAAAGCAAAAATGAATGAAAAAAGATGGAAACAAAAGACTTTTACTTAAAATGCAAAAATCAACAACTTTTTACAAAGAAAACCTTCTTTTTCTTTTCAATTTTTCTAAGATTTCATGCAGCAAACATAAAGGAATTTTGCTTGACTACGAGCTACTTATGCTCTAAATGCACTGCAAAAAACTTATGAACAAAAAGACTTCTCCCTAGCTATTGATGCAGAAACACAATCTTCACACAAAGAAGAAAATGAAAAGATTTTTTTTCTCTTTTTTTATTTTATTTAAGTGCTAATCAAGAAACAAACGGAAAATACTGACAAGCACAAAACCAAGAAAGACAAATTCTGGCTTAAAGCGTAGATCGCAAAGAATCAAAGTAAAGGCACACAATGGCGATAAAGAAACAAAGACTCTTAAGCTTGCCTAAAAACCATAAAATAATTTTTTTTTCTTTTTATGTTTTCTTGTCAACTATCAACTAAGAAAAAGCAGGCTAAAGGTAGGAGGACCTAACCTACTGACTGTTCAACCCCTAGACTCAAACACCTGAGAGGAATGCTTCTCGTCAAAGGAGGGGATGACTGCCCCACCCTGATTAAAAAGCAGCCTGTCAAGCACACTACTGTCACTAAAACAGCACACGGGCAAACGCGTTCTGAGCTAAAACAAGAAGCATGTACACGCGGGCTGGCTCTGTACAGGCCACCTGTATGTATAAATTCTAAGACAAAAATAAACACAGGCAACCCAGACCAGGAAAAGGCCACTGGTATTGATAACCATGGTATCTTGAAGGCTTGGATGCTTCTTCTAACATAAAAGAAAAATGATTGCAAGAGATAACAAAACACAAAAAGACAAATTGATACAGGACTGTAAACCAGCAAGACTCAGACAAGATCCAGAAAAACCCCTGAGAATGTATAATTCTGACAGGGAAGAGGAGGACTGCCTCTTAAAGTTCTCTGAACCTACACGCTACTAAAACCTCTACAACTAGCGTTCACACGCGGGCTGTAAGAGATTAGGGCGCAGGCACATGCATGCAGGCCTTCTGCAGGCCGCGTGTACCTCTGTGTGTCCCGATAATTACCGTCAAGCAACAGTCAAGGAAAAACTGGTATAAAGAACCAGGTTCTCTGCTAGCTCAGACCTAACAGAAAACAGACAAATAAAGAAAGACAGAAAATCTAATCTTTTTAATCTACCCCAAAACTCAACTAAATCCGGAAACCCTAAAGAGTATCTTCCCCAGTACGGTCGCCAACTCTGTTATTGGGAAAAATACCCTACGGACTAGCAAACTAGGGTCGGGCTTGCATGTAAATGTTGACCGAAAATAAATCACTTTTAACCTACAACCCAATATTAAAACCCCTCTTTCACAGTAACTACATGAAGAGAATCACTGACCTTTTTACCGGCGTTTGATGTAGATTCTCCGTTGCGCTTTGACCACTTGCTTGCGCTTCTCCTTCCACAGATAACCTGCAATCAAGAAAAATACCAACTACGCATGCATGCTACTGTCCTACTCAAGGGTTAGAAATCAAACACAAATTCATCAAATCATAGATAACTCGTGCATTAGGACAGGAAAAGTATTCTTTTTATTAATGAAAATGAATCAACTTACAATCAAAGACGAGACCGGCCACCACTCCTTGGACCTGATCCTGGGCTCCTCTTCTTTGTCCTCCAACTGCTTTGCATTAATTCTCCTTTGGCTTGAGGAAAGGATAAATGGTTGGGACAATGGATTACAAAAATGGGCAGAGTTTCTTCACTATAATTTTTCCTTTTTCCAAATGGTACCCCTACCCCTTCTTTTATAGGCTAGAAGGAGCTAGGGTTTTGGATGAACTCTCGGCCATGCATGGCCGGGAGTTTCAGTTAACTGACCCATTTCTTTTTGTCCCGTCGACAACTTTCCTATTTTTGTGTTTTTTTAGGTACACGCGAGCTGTAGTAGGCCTGCCAGCGTGTACCTACGTTCAGTAGTGGGTTAGAGCGCGTGGGCCTTGACCCAAGATGATTTTCAAGAGTTTGTTCAGCATAGTTTTGGCAAGGAAGGGATCTGAGTTGGCCTGATGCCAGGTAAGCATGTGTGGTGCAATTTAGGGTTATAACAGCGACTAAGATGTCGGCTACCACTCCTCGACCTACTTCTTCTCCCATGGGTTCTGTGTCTCTCCGTCGTACTTGAGTCTTTTCCCTTCTCGAGTTTCTTCTCTATTCTTTCAAGCTCTTCAAAAATTTTAAGTTTAATTCACCCTGCCGATCCCTGACTTTCATGAGCTTTCGGCTATCAGCTCGGCGAGCCTTGGCCTCTCTTTGCAATCCTTCAATGATTTTCATTATGTGTCCTTCCTTATCCTTCTTTTTTCCATGCCCATTGGAGTTCGATCCTTCCACTTCCACATTGACATCCTTTCCTTCCCATTCGTCTCCTGTTTCGGGGGTAATCTGCACCTTTCCCCACTCCATACTCGACGTTGGTTAACTGGAGTCATGAACTTCATTGAACTCTGCACACGCACTGTGCAATTAAATTCAGAGTTTATCAAGCCATCAAAACTTCACGAACAATCCACAAGATTTATAAGCCAATATGAACAACAACAAAAGACATTACGATTCAAATGAGTTTTCTGAGTTCTCGTTCGGCTCTGCAATTTTTTGGGTTTTCGAAACTTCCGTTTTCAGCACTTCGGGATTTCGAGACTTTGGGTTTCGGGGTTTCGGTCCACGAGGCTTTCAGACTTGCTTTCCCTTCCAACCCCCAACTTCCAAAATTTCGATTTACTTTACCCTCCGGGCCCATATAGCACAGTGGTCACCCACAACCACGGTAGCATGTGGCACATTCACGAGGGTCCACGTCACTTTTAATGACGTCATCGGGTCCCACCACCCTTGCTTTTCTTCTTGACCCAATGGCACGTGGTACATCTCCATGTGTCCACGTCCATTCCTAGTAAAATCCAACGGTCAGATCTTTCTCAGATCTACGGTGCAGATCCTTTCGGCATTTCGGGGTTTCGGGCATCGGAAGTTCGTGCATCCACACATCTTGAACTTCCATTTGCCGAAATCATGAAATCAGTGTCTACTAACTTACTTRATCCAACGGTCAAGTTCTTCTCCCCACGATCTACGGTGTAGATTGTTTCGGGATTTCGGGTTTCGAGGGTGTTCACCTCTTCTCACCTCCCATCTCCCAAAACGTCGATTTCTTCCTGGGAAATTAACGGTCCAGATCTCTCTTAGATCCACAATTACGATCCAATCATGAATTCACGTTTCATGAATTCTCATGAACTCACCCATTGACTAATTTCAAGTTACGAGTCAGCGAAGGGCTGATCGCTCTCCACGCGTTCTTTTTGATGGATGGTCCTAACTAATTCGGGATTTCCACACTCCCAAGCAATTCCATAGGGCTTTAAACCCCGCGCACACTTTCCAGATCTGACGGTCACGAGGGTTCACCTTCCCTCCCGAACAGATCCTAAAACTCCAGCACGTCTAGGGTGGAGTCCTCTCTCTCTGTGGACTTATACCGCTATACCTCCTGAGCTTGTAAGCACGGTCAAGTAACTACTTGACACTCCGGTGCAATCTAGGTTCTGAAATTGGTCCTCCAGACACAATTTCTCCTCACACCCTCGGTCCAAAGACCACTCAACTGGCCCATCTAGGCTCAGCGTCGAAACCTTGGCTCTGATACCAAACTGTAGCGCACCTGTTCGGCTACCCTAGCTTAATCGCTCTTAAAAGGTTACTATAACACCACTTGGTACATAACTCATACAAGCATTATATATATAACATGCATTTAATCAAGAGATTCAATTAAGCTCAGAGTAAACATAAGATTTTCTGCTGCATTTAACATTAATTCATACACACAGTGGAATTCATGATAACATAAGTAGCACAGTCATGCGCTACACATGATTAAAACATGATCATATACTTATCTTTTAATAGTGGTAGAATCCACCAACCAAGTGCAGGCCTTCCACGAACCTCCCAGCCTTAGACCACACTGCTCATCAGCTCAGCAGTGGGTCACCCCCGAGCTGGGACTAAGCTCCACCCCGAGACCAGGAATCCTAGGTTAGGCTGAAGTTACAGAGAAAATAGCACACAGCCACAGGAAGGGATTCTCTCCCAGGAACCACCCACACTCACTGCCCACAGACCCTCATTCCCCACATGCCTGTTCCACCCCAGGAGTATACACCTTCTATGTCACCAGGACAGTCCTTCGGCTACTAACCTCCCTTGCCTTGGGTTACAGCAACAGACCAGATCGGAAGTCTCTGGGCTCTGTGGCAGCTACAGGATTCCTTCCAGGAGTTCTCTCCTTCCTCTGCACACTCTCTCTCCTAGAGAGAATCGCTCACAGGTCAACAAACCCCCCACGCAGTCCAGCACTACGTGGACACACAACCAACAGAAAACAAACACGGCCTTTTCCATAGGCTCAGCTATGGCTCGAGGCCTCACAGTGATGGTTCACAGGAATGCATGATGAGTAATTCCCGCAGGGTTCAACACAGACTCCACGACTCAGAACGGAGGTGAAACCGGCTCTTCAAAAACAAACACAGGCTTCTCCTCTCACAGAATATAGGTGTACATGGATTTACAGAACCAAACACAGGCTTTCCAACTGGTTCAACAATGGTGGAATGGCTCAGGGTCACGGCTTAGGGACAGAGCCTCCACACACAGGTTCGATCAATCAGACAGAGGATGCACACATATTATCAAAGACAACACAGAATTTTCGACTCTCAGGAACGCACGATGATTCCTCTGCAGGAGTCGGGTTGGTCGTCCTATCTCGGGATCCATACGCGTTCAGGCAATCGGGTAGAATGGAGGAGGAATCCTTCTCACGGCTCATCCTGGCCATTTTATTCACATGCACCATGGTTGACACTTGTCACCCATGGAACTGCACGCGTTCCACCCGCACGCATCACCCTTGTACATCCTCCCCTTGCCAGAAACTTAGGATAAAACATAAATGGCACATGTTCTTTTGGAATAATAGTAAAATATTATTCCCAGGCTTAAGCCCCCTAGGCTTAGCCCCTAGGCTCAACACTTAGCCCCTTTCCCGCCTTCCAGCCCCTAATTCCTTGCCCACTCTATGGATGCTTAGTCCCCCTTCACTCATTCATCGTGGTCAGTCTGCACATGGCGGTGTTTACAATTTTTGTATAAATACTTCACTTAATGACACGATTAGATATAATTTTTGTATAAATACTTCACACTTCGAAGCATTGAGGGTTGATTTTTGCGCCCAGGAAGGTATCTCTGTAACCTTTTTGAGAAGATTGACCAATAATAAAAAAATTGTTTCACAAGATTCTTGCATTTGGATGTTGGTGATATTATTCTTGCTCTGTTAATGTTTACCTTACTCTGTTATCATTTTGTTTTCTGTTTCTAATTGTTAAAGGGAAGTTAATGAATGGAATTTGTCTCATGCACTCTGTCTGTGGCCTTTTATCGATCTGCATGTTATTCCTCTGATTTTAAGTTAAGAAATTCTTGATTGCTTCTTTCCTTAATTGAATCTATCACCTGTTCTATCTTCTCACCACCTTTAATTCTAATCGATCCAACATTTTTAGTATCTCGCCCTGTGAAGAAAACTTTTAAAAGCTGTAATCTGATCTTAATATTTAACACATACCCCATAGCCCAATGGATGTTTAATGCAATACTTTCAGCCATATTTATAAACAAAACAAACAAACCCAGATTCATTTAAGTAGCCTAATATCTTAAAACTCAAACAAATCCAAATCATACAGAGAGATCCCTCTCTGAAACTGGTAGGGCTAGATCCCAGTTTCAAAAGCGGTTTTGGTAAGTTACCCTGTTAGTTTCTTCTGCTCCTAACAACCTCTGGGAATTACAGAGTGCTGACAAGTCATTCATCCTCTTCACGTTCCATCTACAATAAAAAATAAAGTGTAATATATATATATCTATATATATCTATATATCTATATATCTATATATATGATTGCATAAATAAAAAATGCACCATAGCAACGAGTGTTTCATAAACAATACACATTCTTTCGAAGCCATGCTGCATGTCGTCTCTCAAAATATCTTATGTTGGCTGCACTACATACTTTGTTTCCTGCATGTTTAATACGCCATGGCAAAGAACAATC
>JASDQU010100746.1:237225-265593 GCA_032191745.1 Picea mariana | reverse complement strand
CATAATCTTTCCATATATGTACCTTGCCATATCCAACCATGTCCTGGTCTCATACATGACTAGCTTTCTTGCATTCATTCTTGTAACAAGTTCTTATCTTTTAATGCTTTGGTTATTACCCCATAACCAAATTAACATGACATTCTACTATGTCAATGTGTGCATTCAGAAGCTAAAAAGATTTGAATTAACACAGGCCTACAGCCTTTACCACATCCGATGGTATGCATTCAAATAATATAATCATGTGAGTTAATAACATAGCTCTGGTTGAGGAAATTCTTACCATAATTTCCTTTCAACAATTATGCAAAAAGAGTGATAAAACTCATACCTGCATGACTGCCATTAAAAAAAATTTATACTACCTGAATATCTGATAGCAGTAGAAGCTTTCATGCTTCTTTTATCAGAATTATAACCAGCTCTTCAGCTCTCTGTTGCTTCCTTCATGAGGTAGAAAAATTACCAACAACACCTGCGACATGCAAGCATTCTTTCTTTGGGCTGGCCAAACAAGCCATAACATACTTGCTGCCACAAATTGCAACAACTTCTTTCTCCCTATAACCCTTTTTCTTGCGGATCCCAGAAGCATTCAATTCTTCCAGGATTCCTACAAGTTTCTCCTACATGGCCACTGGCTATGACCACGCGCCTATCCAAAAGGCGTGTCAGGATTTCACGTATTGGGTGTTTTGATATGAGTCACCCTCGACTCTCTCTATCCCTAAAATATGAAACAAGAGTCTAGCGTGTCCTAGCTCTTCCTTTAACTTCCACCGGTGTGACCTCTAGTAAAATTCGAGGATTATCTCTCCTCCTTTCTCCTGAGGTCCGAACTCCTGAACCCCTGTTGCCTCAGATGAAAGGTCCACAGCTTTCCGGGTTCGACGGTCTCGGTCAATTCCTCGCGAATCGACAATTCGCGTTTCGGGGTTTCAAAAAACAGTTTCCCTTTTTTTTCTTCCGGTCTCTAGTTTTCCGAAATCTACGTGAGTCAGATCCAACAACTCAAAGCTCCTCATAATCCAATGGTGTGGATCCTTTTTCTCGTGAATCGGGACTTTGCGGTTCGCGAAATCAAAAAGCAGTTCTCTTCCCTCTTTCAACT
The DNA here is from genome assembly GCA_032191745.1 of Picea mariana. NCBI lineage: Eukaryota > Viridiplantae > Streptophyta > Pinopsida > Pinales > Pinaceae > Picea > Picea mariana. The sequence continues at coordinate 264,479 of JASDQU010100746.1, read as the reverse complement.
TCCGTCTTCATGAAATTCAAGTGTGTCAGATCAATGACTGACACTCACCGTGATTCAATGGTCTAGATCTTTCCTCGCGAATCGTAAGTTTGCGTTTCAAGATTTTTGAGAACAACCTCCTCTGTTCTCCCACTTTCGATTCTATGAATTCCCGATGAAAGGAATCAATGGTTCGATCTTCCCTGAGATCGACGGTTCAATACCTCCCGTGAGACTTTGAGTACTGAATGACTCTTAGCGTTATCTTCCTCACATTTGGCTAGATCCAACGGCTCACGGGTTTTTGGCACTTCTTCCTGGAAGCACTCCACCGTCTGATTCTATCCTTGTTAATCTCTTTTCGCAATTCGGGACTTGGAGTGACCAAGAATTTGGCCTGCGCTCCAAGTTCACGATCCCTGAATTTATGAATGATCCAACGGTTCAAACCAACCAAGATCAACGACCCACTTTATTCTGGATCCTAGAGTGGTGAGTTTCTCCATCCACTAACCACCTTCCAACTTTTGGCTATCTTACGGTCCCCACGATTTCGCGAGTTCTCCACAGAGAATTCTGACCGTTCGTTCAAATTCTAAATGACTTCTTTCCAAATATCTTGGCATCAATTCTTCTAGAATTGACTTCCTCCTTAACTTGAAGGATTTCGAATAATTCGAAGGCTTCGATGGTGTTTTCCATTCCGAGCTTCGGTTAGTGAAATTTTAACTTCACCTTGCTGCACACTTGCGCTCGGCATGTGAACTTGCTCTATTTCTCTCAGAGATTTTAACTTAATCAGTCTCAAAGGGACTTGACCCTTCAATGTTTTCCAAAAAACTTTCTGGTGTCCTCCCGACACCCTCTACGCTCGTCTCTTAGAGTCTGTCGAACTTAAAACAAGTTCCCTCTATAAGCACTCCTTGCGCTGGATATGCACACTCTTCATACCAAAAGTTCCACGCTATATCTTTTGAGCTTCGTTTTCTGAATTGGAAGAATTATGTGTCTCTTCCATTTCTTTGTACTTTGTGGCAATTCAAATCAGTTCTGGCACTCGTCAAACTTCTGCAATACAAATGCACAGTCGATTAGAATTTGTTAGGCCTTTGTTACTTGACAATTCCTCATCTTTCATAACAATCAATGTTCAGAAAATGTTTCAATTTCATGACTTTTCCAAGCTCTGCTCAACTCTGCAGTTTTTGGGTTTTCGAAACTTTCGTTTTTGGCATTTTGAGATTTTCGGCCTTCGGGTTTTCAGTACCCGGGACTTTGGGTTTTCGACGCCAGGAAGTTCATTTTGCAATGAATCCCAACCTTTTATCATTCCAGTTCCCGAATTTTGAAAATTCGGTTTCCTTACTCTCCGGGCCCACATCACAACTGTCGTCCTTAAAATCCGCTACGATTCTTCCATCTTCGGAGACTTCGGGACTTCAGGTTTCGGGATTTCAGTCCATGAAGCTTTCAGACTTTCTTTCCTTTCCAACCCCCAACTTCTGAAATTCCAATTTACTTTACCCTCCGGACCCACATAGAACAGTGGTCACCCACAACCACAGTGGCACGTGGCACRCTCATGAGGGTCCACGTTGCTTTTAACGACGTCATTGGGTCCCACCACTCTCACTTTTCTTCTCAACCCACTGGCACGTGGTACACCTCCATGTGTCCACATCCATTCCTAGTAAAATCCAACGGTCAGATCTTTCTCAGATCTACGACGCAAATCCTTTYGGCGTTTCAGGGTTTCGGGCATCGGAAGTTCATGCATCCACACATCTTGAACTTCCATTTTCTGAAATCATGAAATCACTGTCTACTAACTTACTTGATCCAATGGTCAAGTTCTTCTCCCACAATCTATGGTGTAGATTGTTTCGGGATTTTGGGTTTTCGAGGGCTAGTGAATGGCCAATGAGAATAGGCCTTTTCGTGCGGTTAAGTGGAGTACATGTGGCAGGGGGGTAAATGCAACACGGTAGCCGACATGATAGGAGGGGGCCCCACTTCACACGCCACCCTATTCCGGACCCTCCCCCCATTAAAGGCAGACTGGCAAGGGGGGTCCGGAATTCACCTGATCACCGTTGATCAAGGTAAATTAATCTCAACCGTTCGAGAGTTGCACGTCTGATTCCGAACCCCCCCTCACCACTAAAGGCAGAACAAAAAGGGGGCTCCGGAATGAAGCCTCGGTCGTAGATCTGGGCGGGTAAACTCTGGCCGTCTAGATCTGCTCGCTACTTACCTTAATGCGCATTCACACCCTGGCTTAAAGTTGACATTTCTTCTCCACATTTGACGGTCATTATAGACCCTGAGATTCCCCAAAGGAATCTCGTCCGTTCATCGGGACTTAGCCACATGCTAACGTCTCGATATTATAGGTCAGGATTTATCAAGGCAAGAGCCCGACCTCTTGTCATCGGAACTCCCGAATTCTCGATTTCCCAAAATGGGAAATCTCACGACATGTGGCCTCCGTCGTTCGAACGGTCTAGATCTATTTCGAGGCTTTCACCCCTATTCACTGGGGGTTTAACCCTCGGGTAACTCCTAACAGATCCAACGATTTTCGGGTTTTCCAGCCGAGATCTGACGGCTTAGATTGGTTCCTACCTGTGCATTCTTCCACGACTTCCTGGACGTGGAAAAATCAACGGTCCAGATATTCTCATGGACCTTGGGGATTTATGGTCCCGATTTCTTTCCTCCTGTGCAATTCCAAAGGGCTTTAAACCCTGCGCACACTTTCCAGATCTAACGGTTACGAGAGTTCACCTTCCCTCCCGAACAGATCCTAAAGCTCCTACACTTCGGGTGTGGAGTCCTCTCTCCCTGTGGACTTATGCCACACTGGCTGCGGTTTCATAACGCCACTATACCTCCCGAGCTTAAAAACTCATCTAGTAACTCCTTGACACTTTGGAGCAAACCAGGGTCCGAAATTGGCCTTCCAGACCCAATTTCCCCTCGCATTCTCGGTCCAAAGACCGCTCCACTGGCCCATCTAGGCTCAGTGTCGAAACCTTGGCTCTGATACCAAACTGTAGCGCACCTTTTCTGCTACCAAGGCTTAATCGTTCTTAAAGGAAGACTATAACACCCCTTTGTACATAACTCATACAGGCATTATATAAACCATATGCATTTAAGCAAAGAAATACATTTAAATCTCAGAGTAAACATATAATTTACTGCTATAGTTAACAATCAATAGTGTGTAATATTAATTCATATACACAACGGAATTCATGATAACATAAGCAACGTAGTCATGCAAAACATGATTAAAGCATAATCAGATACTTATCTTTTAAGTGGTAGATTCCACCAACCAAGTGCAGGCCTTCCACGAACCTCCCAGCCTTAGACCACACTGCTCATCAGCTCAGCAGTGGGTCACCCCCGAGCTGGGACTAAGCTCCACCCCAAGACAAGGAACCCTAGGCTAGGCTGAGGTTACAGGGAAAACAACACAGAACATCTGGAAGGATTCTTCCCAGGATGCCACCTTACGCCCACTACTACCAGACTCTCATTCCCCACATGCCTGTTCCGCCCGGGAGTATACACCTTCACAAGCACAGTCCATCGGTGCTAACCTCCCTCTCTGGGTCTTAGCAATAGGCCAGATTAGGAAGTCTCAGAGTCTGAAGCTGGTGCTGGACACTCTCTGGAAGAAACCTCTTCCAACAACATCCACCTCCCTCACCTAGAGAGAGATCACACACAGGCTCAATTACAACTCGCACTGGCCATCAAACCACGTGCAGTCCATCTCTGAGTGGTCACCATAGCCAACTGGAAAATACAAACATGGCCTCTCAAACAGGCTCAACAATGGCTCGAGGCATCACAGTGATGGTTCACAGGAATGCGTGATGAGTAATTCCCGTAGGGGACGACACAGACTCCACGACTCAGAACGGAGGGTGAAACCAGCTCTTTAGAAACAAACACAGGCTTCTTAGCTCACAGAATAGAGGTGTACCCATATTTACAGAGCCAAACACAGGCTTTCCAACTGGTTCAACAATGGCAGAATGGTTCAGGGTCACGACTTCGGATCAGAGCCTTCACGCATAGGTTCGATCAGTCAGATAGAGGATGTGCACAGACTATCAAAGACAACACGAGATTCTCCACTCCCAGGAACGCGCGAGGTATTCTTGCAGAGGTCGGACGTGTTCACGCTCCGACGGTCGGGTAGAATGGAGGAGGAACCCCCCAGCACGGCTCGTCTCAACCTTTTATTGCATGCGCCAGGGTTGACACTTGTCCCCCATGCGACTGCATGCCTCCTTCAGCATGCATTCCTCCCACCATTTGAAAATCACATTTCCTTCCAAAAGGACTTAGGTTAAAACATATAATGCACATATCTTTTGGAATAATATTAAAATATTATTCCCAAGGCTTAAGCCCCTTAGGACAAACACTTAGCCCCTTTTTCCACCTTCCAGCCCCCTAATCCCTTGCCCACTCTATGGATTATTAGTCTTCCTTCACTCATTCATCATGGTAGGTCTGCACATGGCGGTGTTTATATTTTATTAATTGTTCTGCGTGATTACATATACAACAACAGGCTCCTGGCCTTCAACACTCAGGCTCCCTGGCCTAACAAACACATAAGCCTCCAGCTTATATAAACTTGGCTCACCAGCCTACTAAAACATACTTACAATTCATAATGCAAGCTTTACATTAGGGCTTGGCCTTGGGGACATTACAGATATTATGTACTATCTCTAAAAAAAGTGGGTTGAAACTAACGAGCCTTATGTTTTCCCAAAACATTGCAACCAAGTGTTTTTTTATCTAGATGTGTTGGATGGGGATTGGTGTTTCGTACTGAGACATGATCCGAGATCTAAACATATTTTTGAGAACAACAATGTTATAATGGCAGGAAAGGAAGATAATGAGGGTGATGGCAACCAATGCTTTGTTTCGATAATTATATCGTGGACATGTCATTTTATTATGGGTATCTATAATGGTCAATTATGTATTTTTTTTTCTTCATTGTATAATGTTGGATATGAAAAGTTAAGAACGATTTACAAGCACCATGTTGAAAACACATTAAATAGTACACGCATAATAAATTGTTTTGATATATTTTATTGTCATATTTATTGTTTGTTATTGCAAATTTATGTTGTATTGTATTAACATATGTTTATGTTAACCTTTGAATCACTAAGTATTAATTGAGATATCACAAAGTTGGTGACATATTCGTATAGTAAAATAAGAAAGATTTATTTTAAAGTATATTTTATTAAAAAAAAATGATTAGGAGATTAGCATGCAGAGTTAGAGAGAGGTAAAGAGAGAGGTAAATAAAAGTTTGGATATAAATTATTAGCATTGAAGCCAAAGATTGAAAACAAAGAATGGAAGACATTATTATTATTGTTATTATTAATGAATTCATTTTCATATTTAATAAGTTAAATTTAATTAATTATAATTTTTAAATAATTAAAATTATTAAATATAACTATTATAAATTTAATAAACAACTATTATAACTTTATCAATAAAATAGATGAAAAATAAAATTTCATATGAGTAATTATTCAAATTGATTTTTTCCATGCATTAACCAAATCCAATATTTGCATACATTTTAATACAAAATCAACAAAATGCATTACTTATCATACTTTTTTAATAGAAGATTCAACTAATACTTACATACTTTTTTAATAGAAGATTCATAAAGTTATTAACATAGTAAAGAATTGTAGGGGTGTCAAGTGCGCGAGGAGTTATTTATGACTAAGAAGGAAATAAGATATTGGACTTCGCTCGGGGACTAGGGAAAACCACTAATAATCAAACAAAGATTCTTGTAGTTTACATGGGACTTCGTCTTCTTCTAGATAACAGATCTTCCCGAGACCTGATTATAAATGGTCTTCATCAAATTCTCAAGAAACCTCCATCCAATATTGCTTGAACTTTTCTTAGAATCAAAGATCTGGAGCACAAATTCAATGAAGTTTATTGTTTACATGTGTACAGATCCTAGAATTCCATAGACAACTCTCTTGCTAAAGAGGGAAAATGATTTAACCAAGGATTCCTTAAACATGGAAATGAAAAATTCTATGAGCCTATCTCGTAAGATTTGTTTTCCACCCTTATGTTTTTTTATGGATTTAAAAAAAAATCAATTTCTGGCATTATTTTCATATGCCCCTCTCATTCTTAAGCACTTGTTCCCTCTCCCCATCACCACGTGCCCTAGACATTTATCATGCGACGTTTGGATTCACGATTTCATTTCCTCGTCTTATTCATGTCCTCTCCGCTTCATGTTGATCTCACTTATCTCTTTCGACATGCTCTCGTACACGAGCTCATGTGGGAGCTGGCCTTTTGTTCGTCACACACACCCTCGCAGCAGATTATTGACGTCCCAGAGATACATGGAGAATATGACCCTAGCATCATCTCTCGTCACCCCCTCGCGTGGACATAATTCACCTCACTTCACGACACTGATTTTCCTCTCACGAGAACCCTTGTTCAATTATATGTTTATGAACTTCAAAGGTGGTGAGATAGTTTGGTTATATTGCATTGAAGTTTATTAACCAAATCTAAGCGGGTCGTGGGATCTCAGCTGGTTGTTGGATCAAAATTCACTCTCAGCAACAATGTGGCGTCGGAACAGGGAAGTTTGTGGGTGCTTTGAATGCACCTTAGGCAGATTATAGGAACAAACTCACACACAACAGAGGGAAATCAACGAGCTTAGAAATCAACACATCAAGCATAGGACCAAAGGCACAATGAAGAATTAGCTATAGTTATGCGCGTTGTCAACAAGAATTCAACACATATCATCTCTCTTCGTCGATCTTGACATCTCCCGAGCACTTAAGAAAATCATCGTCCAACTCCATGTGCTGAATCAAGGGCCTCAAATGAACCACTCCTCCTGCAAAAACACTTAAATGCCATTGTGAACTCAACAACATGGCATATAGAACAAATATACCCACCTGTAAACCATATTAATGAGGATCAACAAGAGAATGAGGTGGATACATCTTTGCATCTGCATTAGCATAACATGTTTTCTAAAGTTTTGTATCAACTCTTTTCATTTATAGCCATTTTTACATGGCAATTTTGTATAATGGCCACTAGGTCAAGGCAGAAACTTCAGCTAGTTATAAGGACTCAAAAGATAGTTACTTATTTTGCAATCTTTGAAGTCAATAAATTTTGTAAATATGGCTGAACTTGAAGCCTACCAATCTTTTTTCTAATATAAATATAACCGTTTCTGTTAAAAAAAAATAGAGTAAATAATTGTGAAACCATTTCATGGAAAGTGTATAGATCAAAATTTTTTCTTCTTATTTATATTTAATGTTTTAAATTTAATTAAATAAATTTAATATATTATAAAATTTATATAATATAAATTAATAAAATATTTGGAAAAATTAAAATACAATAATTGTGATTTTAGTAAGCCATTATATTATAACTTTGTTTTGTAATCTTTGAATAATAAAAATTAAAAAAAATAACATTATTATTATTAGTGAATAATTGATTCAGATTATTTTAGGAACAATATGAAGGCATAATTATAACAAAGAATTACAAAGAGATATGGCAAGGAACACAGTAATACAATAAATTTCGGATTCTATTAATGACCATCTGAAATACAAAAGACTGTAAAATGCAAACGCACACAAGCTAACTAGAATGGTGGTATCTTATCTCTAAGAAGAGATGTGTTGGCTACGCTCATTCGCAAGAAGTCAGTTACAATGAGGCTCCAAAGTCCTTTTTAACATAAAGCATAAATGAGAAAACCCTAAACATAAAAAACCCAACCCTAGGAGATGAAGCACCAAAATTCATGTGGGCCTTGATGGGGTAAGTTGGTACATCAACTTCCCAGGGTAGTAACTTTTGCATACGATCGTCGTTCTAGGCGCACAATAGCTAGTTGGAAAGAAATATCCGAGGAATACACATGTTGTTGTTACTCTCTGGCTAAAATGTACAAAGGGACTGTGGCAGGCCTAAAAAACGTTGTTTAGGGCCTCAAAACGAGCCCAAAAGTTTAGGACCTGAAAAACTAGAAAGAAACACTGCCAAAATAGAAATTGGTCTTTAATCCAATGGAATAGGTGGGTGGCCACCGATATCCACCTAGATTATTCATCCCCCTTTATGAAGAAATGGTCTCCATTTTGTCAAGTGCTTGCATTAGATGATGAAACTTCTGTTGAACTTGACTCCTGGTGAGCCACTTGCCCCGATGAAGAAATTGCCCTACTTTGACGACCCGATAGAGTTTGATAGTCTGTTGGCGGGTGTCCTTTGTCTTGGTGTCCATGATATGACCAACTATCGCCTGTTCGATGTAGGAAGGATTGATTTTTGTAGGGGCCAACTTCTTGGGTGCATTGGAAGTGTCCAGGAGAGGTGGGAAATATGGCTAGAGTAGTTCCACATTAAATACTGGTGAAATCCAAGGGAAGGTGGAATACTTAACTCAAAATCATTCTTACCGACAACCTTGGTGATTGTGTAAGGCCCGTATCAGAGTGGGAGCAACTTTCGATGGGGTCCTGTGAGGCACTCTTTTTGCAAATGCAACTAGACCTGATCTCCCATCTGAAATTTGTGCAGTAATCGATGTTGATCATGGTGCTACTTGTACTTGGCATTGGATTTCTACACAATATCATGAACTTGTTGTTGGATGTGCTAGATGTTCTCAACAAATTTGGCTGCCCGGTCATCTTATGTCTGAGCATGGGAGGACTCTTCGTGTGCGATTTCAATGGGAAGAGCTATGTCAATGGGGGCCAATGGTTGGAACCCCAAGCACATTTGAAAAGCGTTGTGGCCAATAGAGCTACGCAGGGCTCTGTTGTAGCTATGTTGAACATAAGGAAGGCTTTCAACCCATGTGCGTGGGTGTTTGGAATTATACATTTGTAAGATATGGACAATCATCTTGTTGACTACATGTGTTTGTCCACCAGTCTGTGGGTGGAAGGCAGTCGATTTGGTCAGCTTGGTGTCCATCATTGACCATAGGCTAGACCAAAAGGTTCTCAGGAACCTACCGTCTCGATCAGAGATAATAGTTTGTGATAGCCCAAAATGAACCCAAATATGTGTGAAGAAGAGCTTGGCGGTGGCCTCGGCTGTGATGCTCTTCTTGTAGGGTGCCAAAATTTCCATATTAGACAATCGATCGATGACTATGAAGACACAGTCATTCCCATGCTTGGTTGAAGGAAAATCGAACATGTAGTCCATGCTTGGTTTGCCTTCAACCAAGCATGGGAATGACTCTGTCTTCGTAGTGGATTGACGACTATGAAGACACAATCATTCCCATGGAGATGGAATCCCAAGGCCTATCCAGAGTAGGTAGATGGATGTATAGCTCATGTCTCTTGATGGTGGGATTGACAATGGCTTAGGTGGTGCATGATATAATGTAGTTGTGAACATATTGTCGAATCTTCGACCAATAAAAATGCTTCTGTAGTATTGCCACCGTCTTTTCTACACCAAAATGTCTTTCTGCTCAGCTGTAATGAGCTTCCCAGATAAAATTTGCATGCTCTATTGAAGGAACACCGAGGTGGCTCAGATGGCACAATAATACACACTAGAGATGAAAGTTGGGAATTATTTTGCCTGCTCTCAATGTATGATAGGAAGTAACAAAGTCAGAGTCATTATTGTATAATTGTGGCCATCCAAATGTCTCATGTCCATAGGAGTTGCGAACTGTGGTTAGCGCTACCACCAAGGGTCGACTGAGGCAATCTATGACATGGCTGGTGCTACCCTTCTTGTACTTGAAATTTAAGTGAAATTGCTACAAGTACATGGACCACTTCTGATGGCGATCATTTTGTAACTTTCCTTGTGTCTGCATGGATTGTAGAGGTCTGTGATCAGTGTGGATGATCGTTTCCTTCCCCAGAATGTAATGCTTCCACCGTCGACATGCCTGCAAAATGGAGTACATCTCTTTGTGATAGGTGGGGTGTTAGCACATAAAAAATGTTAGGTCAAATAAGCTTGCTAAAGGTTTACTTAGGCCTTTAAATAAAAATTGTACCTTTCTGACTTGCAACAAATTAGTTTAAAGCTCAATGCAAAAGATCCTAGCATTTCGTAGAGCCAAATTGTCAACTGTCAAATCGCTGCAAAATTGCCTTATCTCCATAACGATAAGAAATCATGGGTTTTAAGCATGGGAGTCATTCTTGTACCCTTGGAAAATTCATCTAGCTATGAATCAGGTTTTAAAAGTTGTTATTTCCATTTTTTAAAAAATCATCTAACCCTACTCACTGCAAAATTCTGGTCACTGCAAAATTTCATGTTCCTTAGCTAAACCCTAAGGCTTCCAAATCTCCTGCATACTATTGAATCTTTGTTGCTATATAAGCTCCCCATTACTATTCTACCCTCCATATACAACCATGGAACCTGACAAACAAAAGAAAAGGACTACATTGAGATCTAATAAGAGCATTGGCCTTTTGAAAGATTCTTGATTGACAAGCTCTACAGGTTTTTCCAAAAAAAGTGCAAGTCTACTATGTCTACCTTCCTATACCACCTGCACAATTACTTCAAATTGGAAAGAAGGAATCATTGATTAAAAACAACAGTTTTGGTATTTAAACATGTCTTTCTTCTAAGCTAGAGTTTCATTTTATAGAGGTTTTCTTCAGTGTTTGATCAACTTAAGGAGTCCATGCTTGGTTTTCCTTCAACCAAGCATGGGAATGACTGTGTCTTCATAGTTGAATGAAGACTACGAAGACACAATCATTCCCATGGAGATGGAATCCCAATACCTATCTGGAGTAGGAAGAGGGGTGTATAGCCCTTATTTCTTGATGGTGGGCTTGGCAATGGCACAGGCGGTGCATGATCTAATGTAGTTGTGAACATATTGTCGAAGCTTCAAACAATAAAAATTCTTTTGCAATACTGCCACTATTTTTTCTACACCAAAATGTCCTGCTGCCCATCTGTAATGAGCTTCCCATATCAGGTTTGCACGCTCGCTTGAAGGAACAATGAGGTGGCTCATATGGCACAATAATCCATCCTAGAGATGAAAGTTGGGAACTATTTTACCTATGCTCAATGTCTGATAGGAAGTATCAAAGTTAGAGTTATTATTGTATAAATGTGGCCATCCAAATGTCTCATGTCCACAGGAGTTGCAAACTATGGTTAGCACTGGCATCGAGGGTTGACTAAGGCAATCTATGACATGGTTGGTGCTATCCTTCTTGTACTTGATATTCAAGTGGAATTGTTGCAGGTATGTGGACCACTTCTGATGGCGGTCATTTTGTAACTTTCCTTGTGTCTGCATGAATTGCATAGGCCTGTGATCAGTGTGGATGATCATTTCCTTCCCAAGAGTGTAATGCTTACACTGTTGACATGCCTACACAATAGAGTACATCTCTTTGTCATAGGTGGGGTATCTTCGAAAAAAATCATATATAGTTTCAAAATGATAGGCTACTTGATGCCCATGCTGAGTGAGGACTACACCAATAGCATAATATGAGGCATCTGTCTCAATCTCAAATGACTGTTGCAGGTCTGGTAGAATGAGGAATGGTGTTGAGCAGAGGCGAGATTTCAGATCCTCGAATGATTTCTGTTGGGGCATGGACCAAACAAAATTGGCCTTCATGCCACCCTTGGTCACTTGGCTTAAGGCCTAAGCGATATGAGAGAACCCCAAAACAAACAGTTGGTAGAAGTTAGCAAGGCCCAAGAAACTGCAGAGCTTAGTCATTGTTTTCGGGGCAGACCAATTGCAGATGACTTGGATCTTGGCTGGATCCACATGTACACCCTACTCATCCACGATGTATCCCAAATATTGGATTCTTTTCATGCCGAAGAAACACTTCTCCAAATTGGAATATAACTTGCACTGTCTCAGAGTGCTCAATACATGCTGGATATGCTCCAAATGTTCCTCCCAAGTTTGCTGAAGATGAGGATGTCATCCAAATATACAACCACAAAGGAGTTTGTGAATGGTCATAATATATCATCTATCATCCTCATGGATGTGGCCGAGACATTAGTCAAGATGAAAGGCATGACCAACCACTCAAATAGGCCTTCTTTAGACTTGAAGGATGTCTTCCACACATCAATTTTCTCAATCGACACTTGGTGGTAACTTGACATCAGATTAATTTTACTGAAAAATTTGGCTCCCTTGAGTTGATCGAGAAGATCGTCAATCCAGGGAATTGGGTACCAATTCTTGACTGTGATCTTGTTCAAGGATCTGTAATCAATACAAAGTCACCATGTCTAGTCCTTCTTTTGTACTAGAATAATTAGGCTCCCGCAAGGTGAGGAGCTTGGTCTGATGTGGCCCTTCAAAATTATCTCTTGGATTTGGAATTTGATTTCTTCATCTCCATAATAGAACACCTATATACATGTCCATTAGGAAGAGGAACACCAGGTTTTAGATCAATTGAGTGCTTAGGCACCCCAGTAGGCAAGGAAAATATGTCTTTGTACTCCTCGACTATGTCGTCCACCTATCGTTGGTGGGAAGAGAGACCTTGTGTAGAGGTTTTGGTGGTTGCAATGAGCTTTCATTCACCTTCCAATTGAACCATACAGAGGAAAAATCTCCCATTCTGATAAAACACCTTTCTGCATTTCTTTACAGAGATCAAAGAGACCGTAATATTTGGGATTTCCTCCAGTACCCTATAGAGTTGATCTCCCAAAGTAATAATGACACTACAAGTCCTAGATTCATAAACAACATGACACTTCCACATACATGGTTTTCCTATAAAAACATCACAAACTTCAATTGGGGAAACATCACACAATACCTCATCTTTGAAGGGTTTGATGCCTTAGTGTAGGCGACATTGCTGGTTGACGCGAATGTCCCATCCCTGGTTGAGCCAACAAATGGTGTATGGATGAGGATGCTGCATCATTATCAAGTTAAACATCTTGAAAAACTCTGCCGAGATCAAGTTCTTCTGGCTACTACTTTCAACAATGAAATGGAGTGGGGTTCCCTTCACCCACATCTATGAGTGGAAAAGACACTGATCTTCTTTAGGCTCTGCTGGTTCCTCTGGCTGAAATTTTGTGGTAGCGATGGTGACACTAGGTTCTGCATCATTGATACATATTCCCTTTTATGGCTCAAAATCAAAGTCCGAGTTAGCATCTGACCCTGGGGATTTTTTCTCAGCCAACAACGACTATTTGGAGTGACATTCATCAGTATTGTCCCAAGGGATTTTGTGGAACTTGCACCATTTTCCAGTGTCCTTCGACTTCCCATTACCCTTCTTTGTTGGTGGATTGAGTTGGTTATCTTGGGGTTGGCCATCCTTTCTCTGTCCTTTGTCCTGGCAGTTAGGACCACCCTTATCATACTTCAACTATTGCAGATTTACAGACCCGAACTCCCACTTGTTCTGCTGCTTGAATTTCTGCTCGATTTTGATAGCATATTGATAAGTGACTCGCAATGACGAGATGTCCAGAAAATCAATTTCGGTTTGGATGTACCTATGTAGAGCCCCACAGTATTTTAGGACTAGATTCTGCTCGAAGTCTTTGATACCCAGATTGGTGCACAAGGTATGGAAATTTTTTGTGAACTCCTGCACCATTTAGCCCATCTCTTGGCGTAGTGTGGCCCATTTCATGTACTGGTCATCATAACTTCCAACAAGGTAATATTGTTCCTTGAAGGAATCAACAAAATATGCCCAATTGGGTCATGGTCCAAAAATTCCAGACTCATCCTTGACATTTTGGTCACAGTAAGTCTCCCACCAATCTTTGACATGGGGAGGGGATTTAAGGAGCATGAAGGTGATCTTTTCACTGTTGAAGAAATTGTGGATAGAGAAATAACCCTCTAACACATTTAACCATTTTTTGAAAGCGTCGACATCTATATGGCCTTCAAATAAAGGAATATAAAAGTTCACTTGTACCTTCAAGGGATTTTCACCTCCAAAGTGATTGCTGGTTGACGGTGCCTCTGTTGTTTCCAACAACTGTCAAAGGATCTAGGATAAATTATCCATCATCTTGTTCCTCTGTCACGCGAGGGATTCCTCGAGAAACAATTTGAAAGGATATGATATTCTATCTTCCCTCTTTTTTTCTGCCATGGAAGTTCACTTGGGCATGCGAGAGCGGTTTTACTCAAGAGATACAAGCTCAAGACCCAACTCTCTATACCCTGACCTCATCGAGGACATGCACTGAGGATGACAAGGAGCAGATCGCTTTGATACCACTGATCTAGATTATTTTAGGAACGATATGAAGGCAGAGATATAACAAAGAATTACACAGAGATGTGGAAAGGAACACAATAATACAGTAAAGCTCATATTTTATTAATGTTTTTCTGAAATACAAAAGACTTTAAAATGCAGAAGCACACAAGCTAGCTAGAATGGTTGTAGCTTATCTCTAAGAAGAGATGTGTCAGATACATTCATTTGCAAGAATTCGGTTATAATGAGGCTCCAAAGGCCTTTTTAACATAAATCAGAAATGAGAAAACCATAAACATCCAAAAACCTAATCCTAGGAGATGAAACGCCAAAAGTCATGTGGGCCTCGATGTGGTAAGTTGGTACATTAACTTTTCGGGGTCGTAACTTTTGCATACAATCTTTGTTTTATGTGCATGATAGCTCATTGGAAAGAACTATCCGAGGATTACACATGTTTCCATCACACTCTAGCCAAAGATTATATTGTGACTATGGCGGGCCCAAAAAATGTTGTTTAGGGCCTCAAAACGGCTCCAGAAGTTTAGGACCCGAAAAACTAGAAACAAAAATGCCAAAATGGAAATTGGTCTTTGACCCAGTGGAACAGGTGGGTGGCCACCGATATCCACCTGGATAAATAATTACATTATAATGTTATTATTAAAATATATGAAAAAGACATAATTATTCAAATCATAATCATTTCACTCATCATATTTAGGTATTTTAGTTTCTAAATACATTTAATAAACATATTGTATCTTACTAGACAACAAACAATTCCCCTTGAAGAAGAGTTAAACATTATATGACATTAATGGTTATAAATTTTTGCAATCACAATCCAAATTAAACGATTTCATAAAACTAAATTTAAACATTATAGGGAAACTATAAATTTAAATGAGTGATACATCTCAAATTTAATTTAAAAACATAGAAATTATTAATAATGTTAATCATTATCATCTCATAATACATTTTATAAATCAAATAACAACAACCACAACATTATATGAAAAACATAATATACATGAGTGATATACATATCGAACATACATCTCTACAAAATCTGCAATAAACATGTCATATATACATCTCAAGTCAAATATAAAACAATCAATATACATATCAATCAATACCACTACTAGCTAGGTCCACCACCAGAGCCAGATGCATTAGTGTCTCTACTACTAGAGGTAGAGGGTCTATAAACACCTATGCCAAAAAGAAATGTCGACAAAAGTACACTATCAAATGTCTTTTTATCAAGATCAACCTGTGCAACAGTACCCGATGTGAACACAATGTTCAAAATATCAAAAGCTTGTGACACATGTGGAGGAGGAGGAGGAGGAGGATCGATGGATGATGACACATGTGGAGGAGAACAACAATGATTGGTGGATGGTGAAACAAGTGGAGGAGGAGGAGGAGGAGGATCAGTGGATGGTGATGCATGTGGAGGAGAATCAAGAGGATAGGTGTATGGTGTAGACACATGTGGAGGGGGAGGAGGAGGATTGGACATGGTTGGAGAAGACACATGTGGAAAGGGAGGAGGAGGAGGATCAGACGAGGATGGAGAAGACACATGTGGAGGGGGAGGAGGAGGAGTAGGAGGATTGGATGTGGATGGTGCATACACACATGGAGTGGAAGTAGGAGGTTTAATGGATGATGCAGACACACATGGAGTGGAAGTAGGAGGATTAATGGATGGTGCAAAATTATTTGGAGGAGAAGCAGAAGGAGGAGGAGGAGGATTAGACGTGGATGGTGAAGACACACATGGAGTGGAATCAAGAGGATCAATGGATGGTGTAGACTCATGTGGAGGAGAAATAAGAGGAGGAGGAGGATCATGTGGTGGAGTAGAGGATGTGGATGGGTATGGTGATGAGCTAGATGGAGTAAAATCATGAGTAGGATTCCTCAACCCCTTGATGAAATTGATGACACTGAAAATATCATGCATAAAAAATGTCATGTCATGAGGCAAAGTGATCCATATAGAGATATCTCTACCTATAATATGTCTCTAACCAGTGCGGGTACCACTCCGTGATTAATCATGATACCACATAGGCAATCCACCACTTCTATTCGAACTCTCTGATCCACCCTGCGTGGCATGCTGGGTCTATGTACTATAGGATGGAATGCTGCCTCCTCCATCTCCTCATTCCGTTGGGGAGGTTCATCCCCAACACATGCGTCAATATCCGCATAATAGATAATAATAATAAGATAATTAAAACAAAGTGTTACAATAAATTACATGTGCTCTAAATAAGACATAAAAATATGCAACTAGATTTACCAAAACATAACGATAATATTACCTCTATGATTTGGTGGCTCGACTACTATAAATAGGATGTTTTGACATCCTCTCCAATCCATCCCCACGTATATGTACTGTACAATATCGAAGACAATATTGTGCTCTCTAGTAAAAAAATCACATACATCCCTCCCTACCGGAGTACACGACAACTCTAACTAGCCCTTCTTGGGAAACAACTACCCCTACATGCACATAGACACATAAAAAATAGGCCTAGTAAGAAAGTGGGGTACTCTTGACCAAGTGGCATGAACCCTCTAAAAAAATAATGTAAATAACTCTTATGCAAATGGGAAGAATCTCCTCCCATTTAAAACGACGTGACAACAATCTAATGCAAAACAAAACTGTCTCAAAAAAATATGCAACCACCTAATTAATCAGGGCCTCTGCACTAAACTATCTATATAATGCATCAAAGGGAAACTAATGCTTTTACCATCAGAGCTAGAGTGTGATAGTGCCGAGATAATAGAACACAAGAACCTAACATCCTCTCTATGAAATGAACTCATCCACATCTGACCACTAGGGACCTGGAATCTCGAAGGGGAAAGAACGTCCAGACTGACATATCTCCAGGTCTCTCTTGCAACACTAGGTGATGTATTATGGAACTAGGGACAATCCTCCCCCCTTATAGACAACCTAGTGATGAAATAAACATTCTCCTCCGTGGGATTATAACACAGATTGGGGCCAACCTTGAATGCTTGTCGACCATGATCCCAACAACATATCAACTGCTGTAACAACAAAGAGACCCCCAAGAGGGATGTACTCTCCTCATAAAAATTGAGGAGACCAACATCCATCAAAGGGGTATGTGTCTGCTGTGAAATAGGGAAAACAAATAACACCCTCTCCCTCTCTAGCCTCCCACTCATGTACAAATGTGTACTTTTCAAACTGTTGTTGTTGCTGCTCATCCCCTCATCGTAATATTTGATTCACATGCAAATATTTTTAGGAACATATATATAGACAAAATGAATTTAAATTATAAAACATACACATATATAAATAAATTGTATTTAATAAAAACTAAAATTATTTTTATTTGCAAGAAAATGTAGAAAAGTAACTGGTGCACCTAAAACATTAACTATGCACTGAAAATGGTGCTCTATATCATATTCACACTACCACTTATTTTACCAATGTGTCCCATAAGATGCACCACGCTGTTAAATTGTGAAGTATTCATCCCGGTGCAGTGCTATTTACAACATCAGTGCGCTATTTTTACCTAAAGGCTTCGCTAGGTTAAATTGTTTTATTGCAAATTAAGCAGTGCGATGTGTTAATATGGACGTGCCGGTGCTACCATGTTATTGGAGAACCATAATTTTGTTTTGCGTTGTGTTGGGTTGGGTTGTGTAGAGCATCGATAATAGGGCATCCAATGAGATTCCCTGACATTCCAAATCGTTCAATATTTTTCTTGGTGCGGTTCTCTTAACAACACTGATGCATTTGGTTAACAAGGATGCACCGCTACACTAAAATTTATGGCATACAAATTACCAATGCGCTTTGTAAACTGAAAGCATCGGTGTGTCAATTCTACCAGAGCATCCATAAGTTATTTAGTACTATGTTTTCTTTCATAACGCACCAGATACGGGGCCTCACAAAATTACACACCACTGTGTTTGTTTTTTAAAACTTACTGCGATGATTTTCCTTTAACAACACCGATGCACAATATTAGCGCTTACACACATATGATCCTCGTTTATTGTCGCACCATCGCGTGTTTTAGTCTTGCATCCCATATGATGCACCACATGAATAGATTGTGAAATATTTTGTCTGATGATGTGCTCTTTACAATATCGGTGCATTTGTTGGACCCATGGGAATTGCTAGGTTAAATTTTTTTATTGCAAGTTACGTGGTGTGATGTGTTACTATGAACGTACTGGTGCTACCTTGTTATTGGAGAAGTTGAATTTTATTTAGCGGTGGATTGTGAACAATAGATCACCAGTAACATGGTGTCCAATGAGATGCCCCGTTATGAAAAGTCGGTCAAATTGTTTCTTGGTGTAGGTCTTTAACAACATCGGTGCATTTGGTTAAAATGATTTCACCGCTAAGTTAAATTTTATGGGTCATAAACATAGCAGTGCGCTAAATTAAATGGAACGCACTGGTGCTCCAATGTTCCAAGATCACCGACATGTTGTTAAGCGAGCGTTGTCCTTTATAATGCACTGGGTGAAGGGCGTCACAAAAGACGCATTGGTAGAGGGGCATCACAAAAGACACATTGCTTTGTTTTTAAAATTTATCGCAATTCTCTTCCTTGAACGAGACTAGTGCATACATTTTAGATTAGACACATTAGCGAGGGTGATTATTGTGAATTTTACATAGAACGTACTGCTTCGGGCTAAGCCGAAGGGTTCAGGGGCATCGTGCAGAATTGGAAAAAAATTGAAAAAATGGCAAAATTTCAAGCTAAATTCAAATTTTAATCGGATGAAAATGGAAATAGGAAGGTAATAAAAAATTTAATTGGTTTCTTATGTCCCGAGGAGGCACATGTCCACTGTTGAGAGAAATGAAAATTCATGGTAATTTCCAAAATTTGGAAATGTGTGGAATCTACCAGTGCAGCTCTGCAACTCGATGTAGAGCACCAGAAACAAGGCGTATTTGGAAGGAGAGTGATCACCAATGTTTACATGATATTTTGGAAGCACGATATGAAGTGTAAAAATGAAAATAATTTTGGTAATTTTGCTTTATTTACCCTACCGTGGTGTGCTTTGATCGGTGTTTGTTATTTTTATTATAACTTATGACTATGATTTTGAACATTTAAGCACTGGGGCATTTATTTCATGTGTGCACCGATGCATATGTACCTTACATGTGCACTAGTAAAAAAACCTCCACAAAAAACTCTATCCACCCTCCTCTGCTATAATAGAGAAGGGATACATTTCTTAGGGAAGTTCCATAAAAACCTTCGCTATAAGGTGTTCTCCTTGTAGTGGGAGTTTTCTGAGGAAATGGCCAGATCAACCTCCAAGGTTACCAAGGCCATGAAACTAATCATTGGTGTAAGAATATATGTAGCTTAAAATATTGATAAGAGGATCGACATTATGAGTGAGGCCTGGGAAATAACTATTGAAGATGGTGTCATAGCCGAAAGGATCTAGGCTCTCAAGGAATATCTACAAAAGGATATATGGAATGATGAGCATTTCTATAAGAATTCTATGATGACATTCTTGGTGAGAATATCAATTATGGATGACCTAGTGAGATGAAAGAAAAACTTTCCTTCCAAAATAAGGCTGAATCAAATACAAGGGGGTTGACTAGTGAGAATATATGCTTTTCTACAATTTATCGCCACATGTGATTCTTTGATGGAAAATAAAAGTTCACTATTCTTGAAAGTTCTTGTTGTTATAAAGGAGCTGGAAGGTCCCTTATTTATAAAGGATTCAATGCTGCTAAATAAGGACCAGGTTGAAATGGAACTGGGCACACTTAGGGACACATGGGGAAAGGAATTTGATGACCTGAAAAACTTATTTGAGGAAGAACTGCGGTGATGGATGGTTGGTTTCTTAAACGATAATGAAGATCAATCATCCACATTGCATAAAAAATTGGATACATTGAAGAGCATTGAGGATGAGTTATTCAGAATCAAGGTGAAACAAGATATAATTTTGGCACCATTACGTGAATATATTTAAGAATGGCTCTTGCCTTAGTCTTGGAGACCAAATAAATGGCTACGATGGTTCATCTAGACATGATCCTCTTATATAAATAATGCAAGATAAATACATATGCCCTCTTCTTCCACTTTTGTGAGTATACACTTTGTCTAAAAGCATTTCCCTTATTCCTTTCTCGTCCCAGTTTGCAAATCATCTAGTTCTTGTCATTCTAATGTTACTGTTTGCAAGACCAATTTATAACTATCTCCTTCTATCTTCTAGGTTGTATCTGCTTGATACATGGTCCGTTGGAGCCCCATCCCAACCCATTAGGGCGAACACATTTATATTTTCTTGTTTAAATATCATAAATATTGTGTAGTTCTGATTTGATGCACACATTTTATTTGATGTTCAAACACTCATTTTGTACTTATTTTTTGAGATCTCACAGAGAGATATTTTGGAGGATCATAACTTTTGTGGTTTTAGAATTCTATTTTAAGCATGAAATCTAGAGAATGATTTTCCTGTGCGTCCGTCTGATATGAATGTGGTCGAATCATTTAAAGTTCTTTGAAAGGACCATCCTTGCTGTCCTTTGTTTTGTTCATTTTGCTTCATATAGATTGTTGTGTCCTTCTGTGATGTGGAAGCATATATGACAAAATATTATGAACTATTTTCCTTCATTATATTCAAATATTCTTTTTTATTTCCAAAATGTTCTTTGCCTTTTCCATTCTTAGGCATTGGTGTGATGAATGATAAAATCATGGTTTATTAATCTGAACATAATCATTATTTGAGTGAGAAATAGAGGAGAACCACCTCTTTAAGAATGCAGAGGACGTTATTGAATACTCATAGAAATACCCTATGAAGTTGTATGTTATCATTGACAGGAAAAGAGATCAACAACTTGCCAAAATGAATAAGCTTCTAGAGGTTGAAAAAATATCAAATAAAACATTATGATTATAGCTCTCAGCTACTGAATAAAGGGCTCCAAATATAGCTGTTGATAAAATGGAAAGGCGATGAGATCAATGGTTCTTGCGTTTATTTGTCACATGTTGAGTTGATTAGTTTAATTGCATCAGACTTAATTCAAATGAGAATATCTCATCATTTTAATGGATAGTTTTGGATCATCCCTCCATGATGTAGCTACTCAGGAAACCTTGATTTTTCCATCAATTTATTAGGTGTTTGTTGTAGATTTAGAGAAACTTGAACATTCATTTTGCTGAACCTTGGGTAGAGCTAACCTAATTAGTTCGATTATAACTCTTATTCACATATAATTGTTTCTCTATTGGTCATTTATTCTTCTTCAAATATCACATAGATTTTCAGGGAATCTAACCTTTTTCAAGCCAATCTATGCTGTAAATGTTCATTATACTAGATTTGTTCTACACCGTTGCAACAACTTCAATCTAATTCTAACAAAAAATGCAATTTTATGGATAAAAAAGAATTGCTAGATTTTTAAGTATCTCAATAAATTTACATTTGAATGAGCCTTTTAATATTTCATTTTTTTAAAAATTGTTTTTATATTTACAATAAAGATCTATCCATTCTCAGAATAATGAGGAACCAACAAGAACTTGGATTCAAATAAACTCAGATTTGGGTGTTGGATACAATAGATCTTGTTAGTACTCTGTAAATTTGTTCGGCTGATAAAACAAACAACATAAGTAATGTACAAACCAACTCTAGAGCTGGGTACTAGCCTGCTCAGCTCAGAGAGGGCTCTCTCATGTCACTTCGTGTTTCTTTGACAATCAATGACTAGGTTTTATTTTTTGGGGGGATTTTTTATAGTTTTGCTGGAAAGGAAGGGGAAGGACACTTAGGGCTATGGAGTCAAACTTCTGAAAATGAATGGAAGCATTGACTAGCCAGTAGAACTCTCCAGAGGATAAAGGATAAATGAGGCGATAAATCTGAGTTATAATTTGTAAATTTGCAGAGTGTAGGAAGAAAAGAAAACATATAAATGCATCAGAGCATTAAATAAATGAATTCTAAATTAGTTAGGAAGAAATTAACACAATTTAAATTGCTTTAGACGAGAGCATCACAAGATGCATTCTGGGCCTTTGACTATCGAATTTAAATAGAAGACAATGAAAATGAAATCAGAAATATAGGAAATACATACAAAGAGAGGAGACAAAACTCAGATCACCACCAGTAGAATCTTTTCATGGAAAATTCAAGACTTCTGCATGTGTATTCAATTTAGCTTCAAAAAATTACAATTCAAGTTCCAAACAGTTAAAATCATGCCCTTGCACTTCTTCCAACACCTAATACATTTGGAACTCCTAATATTTATACAAGTTTGAGTTCCTTCGGTTTCGAACTGATTACAATGATTGAAACAAAACGTTTTAGTTTCTGAAACTAACTACAATAATTACAATTGACAGTTTCGGTATTGGAACCGATTACAATGATTAACAAGAAACATTTGATGATTTGGATTTTAACTCCTCTGACGCTTTAGCTCCTTTGTTTTCCACTTGTTATGCTCTGGTATTCTACGTGACCTGCTATCTTTAGTGACACATGGACATCATCTACTGAACCCTGGAAAAATGTACTTTGTCTTGCCCAACTGTACTATATCCTTCCATTGCAAGTCATAAGGGATATCATAATCTATCATTTCTTTGATCAGGATCTCTAGGTCAATGCAAAAAGCATATGACATGACTGGCAGTCCAAGTTTGACTATCTTGAACTAATTCATAATCTCAAAGTCTATAGTTAGATGCTCCACTAATGAGGCTCCTTTTAGATTTTCTTCTAGGGCTTCAAACTTGGAGTGATTCATTCTGCATTGAGTGAGGAGAGCATTGTATTCCTCCTAATCATATAATTTTATCTTTCCATCCCAAAATGGTGGGAGGCCTTTGATAAACAACTCTTCAAACAAATATTTAAACTCTTGTATACTTTGCTCCATATGTGTTTCCTTGGTTTGAACTAATTTTAATAGGTTATGTTTAGCAATAACTCTCCTAGCCCAGATAATCAATGTGGTTTTGTCCTTAACCCCAATAGTTTGAAGTTATGCAGTAGGAATGGAGTTGAGTATATTGATGGATTTTTGTGCCCATTCTAATGGCTTCTTTGCTAAAGTCTCATTTACAACAATGCACTTGCTCTTGGCTATGATGACCATGTTGTTTTTATCATTGATGAAGTTCAAATACACTTTGAACTTGGCAGCTTCAACAACTATAGAGTCCCATATGATGTGCTTGGCTCCCTGCAACAGGCCTTTTCCCTTTAATCTCATCTTCAACTTATCTATCCTTTCCTGCAAGGTTCCATTCTCCTTTTTAAATTGGGCCATCCTTTCATCCTTTGCTTGCATCTCTTGCTTCAATTTCTCTATGCTCCCCTTTGGCCCTTTGATTTCTCCTTCTTTTAGGCTAACCTGTGACATGGCCTTGACAAGCCCTTTAGTATTTGGCCTAGCTTGTGCAGCAGGAGGTACAACTACAACCTTGTTGAGCAATTTTGTTTTCCCTTGTGACCAATTCACCTTTTCTTTTTCTAGCTGCAATGCCCTAGCCTTGTGGTCCAATGCCTCTTGACAAAGTGTATCATTCTCCTATTCTAGAGAAACCAATTCTGCTGTTTGTGGATGCTCTGTGGAAATTTTTTTTAGTTTCTTCTTCAAGCTTTGAATCAATTTGTCCTTCTCCTCCAATGAGGATTTCACCCCTTGGGGGCCTTTAGATTCCAAACTCTTGACCCGAGTCTTCCAAGATCTGCTAGATGCTTTTTCCTGCCTCAGCTTCCCTTCCAATTTCATTGCATAAGATGACAACTTTGAATTAGTCAAGCTCAAACTCAAGTAGTTAGAGTACAACATGTCTGGTGTTCCTATGGAATTTGACTTTGTTTGGAGCACTGATGTTGTCATAACTTATCTTGACCTCAAATACTTTGTCTTCATCTGCAACTGCAATGTTAAAAGTCCTCTTTTCAATATCCTTTACTATGAACAAGGAAGATTTATGCTGAGATATATTTTCCACTTCAGGGACTAATTCCCTCATCTCACCTAGGGCCATATTTTCTTTCTTGACATAATGTTTTTCCAAGTCTTCTTTGGATTGATAAGCTACCCCAGAAGTTTTATCAAAGATGTATTTTTTGCTGCTGAAGGTTCTTGAGTTGCCTTTACTTTGGAGTTTTCTTCCCTTTTCAACCTCTACAATGCTGGTACCACTCTCCACCATATCCAGATTTACTTGTTCTTTAGGCTCTTCCTCCTCTAAATCCACTATCTGTGGAGACTGCATAATCTTCATATTCTTAGGAGAAGTCTACTGATCATTGGTGCCCATGGCCTATGAACTGCTTCTTTTGATGTAAACACTCATCTTAGGGATTTTTACTATCAGCTTCTGGGGAGCTTGTTGTGTTGGAATTCTTTGCAGGGTTGCCTCGAATTGATGTATCTAACTTCGTTGCAGGGTTGCCTCCACCTGTTGTGCTTGATTTGTTTGCAAGACTTCTTCCATATCAACACAGACTTCTAGGTTTTCCAGTTTATCAAAACCCTCAACATGTTTATTTTCATAAGGGGCTTGTTTGTTCATCAATCTTCTCTTGGATATGATTTGGTGTGGATCATATATTCTCCCTTGTAGATGTGCAAAACCAAACTCTTTAAGATTTATTTGAATCTAATATAAAAAATATTTGGATTTGACAATGAAAGGGCCAATGATAAAAGGGAATTTGAGGTTGGAGGATTTGTGCAATTTTAGGAAATTCTTTGTCTCAGATATGATTCTTTTCCCGATGAATTCAAGGGAAAAGACTCCGTGGGTCAGAAAAATAGAAAATAGATAGGGGGACTCATGACAACCATAAACCCAAATCACTGTTGAGTGCATGAAAAATACCCAATCCCCCACTCTGCTTTATAGATTTGGCTGTAAATAACTCCTCATGTCATCCAAAACTCTAGGCAGGTTGGTGTTAAAAATCAAACTGTAATCCATGGACATGACTTTGTTGATGAAGATCAACAATGTAATCCTCTTACATTCAGTTGATATGGATGCTTCTTCAGGGAATTCTCTCTTATTGGTTTCTAGGATAATCTTCAACAAATAGGTGTAATATCTGAAATGCCTTAGAGAGCGAAAATTCACTAGTTGCTTATGGATGTTATCAACTATGAATTGATAAAAACTAATGTGGACTAACAGACCAGACTCTGACTAAAAAAATGTCAACAAAAAACCCAACATGACTTCGACCACATGTGTGTCATTATCTCAACCTAAAATTTGACTCAATAGGGAGCAAACCCATTGGACCTCAATAACCGTTATACTCACATTCATTAGCAAAGACAGACTCTCTGAAAAATATTTTGGTTTGAAAATTGTCTGTAAAAATAGATCTCTGACTTATGATGGACACTCTCTGTATACCCTAATTATCTTTTCTTCATTAAAAGGTTCAAACACCGCAGAGAAAGACTCTGGTATACCATGGGCATCTCGAATTGATATACTCTCTACCCTACACATGACCTCAGACCCTTGTTTATTTACGACGACCTTTTCTTCATGTGAATACTGCTCTGCACACCAACCTATGAATTCGGGAAAAGGGAAAGCGACTTCGACATCATAAGGGACTATGGTGGCTTGGACTGCTTCAAGGAATGGTATACACCTTCCTACATTATCAAATAGATTTCTTCTGGACACAGATATGGGAAAAATGGTGATTTCAGTGTTGAAAATGTCTGAATCTCGGTCAACTAGGGCTTCTTCATTCGACACAGGGTCTTACTCTGTTATTGAAGTTATGATAGGGTCCATGATGATGATGAAAAATACCTAGAAATGAGCGAAAATTACGTGCAATGGCGCACTGTTGAGCTGCAGTCGAACAAAGGTGGTCGCGCCAAGTTTCAAACGGTCCGATGTTTTGAAATAATAATAAAATACATGAGACATATCCTTTATATACTTTTCCAAATTTCAGGAGCGTGAGAAAGTGGTTTGGGGCAACCCACTTCTCACCCCGAAATGCTCTCGGTGGCGCCACGTGGTCCCGACTGAAAACCACGGTTTAGATTTCAACCCGCTTTATGAAATTGTCCTTCACACAACTTATCCCCCCGAAATGATCCTTGACCGTTGATCTGGAGTGATCACAATATTTGATGTATCGGGTACCATCACCTTAGCGTCCTTGCCAGACTTAGCCTCTTCTTGCCATATTTATCCCCTTCCGCTAGTTTGTCTGACCTCCAACCCAATTTAGCACCTTGCTAAGTCCTGAAATCTTGATTTCAAACAAAATTTTTACTGGTGATAACATGGGCTGCAACTGGGGATGCTATCCTCCCAGTGAGGTAGAAAAGAACGATAGACCAAGTGCCTACCCATTGGTCTTTATTTTACTCCTGCAACTAAATCGATCGACATCTTATTCACAAAACTCAAATTATGCTCAACATAACTTAGGGCCTTTGCTTCGGGTTTCAATTTTTGTTGATTTGATTTCAATTGCTTCAATTGAAAAACAAAGATGGTTATGTTGGGTATGTGTTATATTCTTTGCATGTGTGTGTGTGTGTGGGTGCGTTAGATACGACAACTGCGTTTGACGATCCCTTCACCTAGAGCTCTACCGTGTGCACCGGGCGCTTTCCTAGGGGGGTCCCAGGGGGGGACAGGTATGCCCCCCCCCTGGTTATGCGTAACGTTCGGCAACGGGCGGTAGCCCGGGGCAACGCCCTGATTTTTTTTTTTTTTGGGCGGTTTTTGCTATTTTTAGTGGATTTGTAAATTAATCCTGGATTAAGGGATT
>JASDQU010100746.1:206391-229811 GCA_032191745.1 Picea mariana | reverse complement strand
GCTGTAGTGGCACTCTCAACTACAGAAGCTGAATACATGGCAGCCACTCATGCAAGCAAGGAAGCAGTATGGTTACAAAGATTGTGTTCAGGTATTGGGTTGGTACAACAAGTAGTGAGATTAGACTGTGACAGCCAGAGTGCAATATTCCTTGCAAAGAACCCAGCTTATCATTCAAAGACAAAGCATATTGATGTTCAATATCACTTTGTGAGAGACATGGTTGAGGAAAAGAAGGTGTTGTTGGAAAAGGTTGACACTTTGAAGAATGTTGCAGATTCATTGACAAAGTCTGTGAGCACAGAAAATTTCTCCTGGTGTAGAGTAACAATGGGCATTGCTGCCCTGGATTGTTGACTATATAATCCCCTAGACCCCTGGATGCAAAGAAAACAACAAGTGAGAGAATGTTGGGTATGTGTTATATTCTTTGCATGTGTGTGTGTGTGGGTGCGTTAGATACGACAACTGCGTCTGACGATCCCTTCACCTAGAGCTCTGCCGTGTGCACTGGGTGCTTTCATAGGGGGGTCCTAGGGGGAGTAGGTATGCCCCCCCTGGTTAAGCGCAACGTTCGGCAACGGGAAGTAGCTCGGGGCAGCACCCCAAATTTTTTTTTTGGGCGGTTTGTGCTATTTTTAGCGGATTTTTCTATTTTTAGCAGATTTGTAAGTTAATCCCGGATTAAGGGATTAGGGTTTTGGTATCTACGGAATACCTAAAAACATTGTATATATTGTATGGCGAATGGTGAAATTCGATATAATGAAAATAAGAAAGGTTTTCCCGGTTGAGGGTTTCCGGTATAAAATCTCTGTGTACTCTGTGTATGAGCCATTGATTAATTTCTGTATTGCTTAAGAATCTATATGCATTGCTTTACTTCATAGGTTTAAAAATTACAGGTTATATACAATGAATGGAAAGGGTGAAAATTCTTTTAAGCGATATAATTCTTGAGAAACCTGCCATTCACAGGTCCTCCACCAATGAGATCTCCATTATGTTCCTGTAGCAGATATGCATTATTTCCATGGTATGCCACAATTTTGAAAGGTCCCAACCACAGATGGTCAAATTTCCCATGCTTTCCTCTGTCTTCATTTATGGTATCCCATCTCAACCCCAAATCCCCCACTTTGAAATCTTCTTCCTTAGTATGCCTATCAAAATCCTTTTTAATCTTGTCTTGGTGCATTTGAGATTTATTGAAGGATTTCTCTCTTGTTTGCTGGACATTGATTAGTTTATTTGTCCTCCTTTGAATAGCATCTGGTTCAACATCTTTCTCCTACAACAATCTCATCACTGGAAGTCCTAATGAATTAGGAAAAAATGCTTCTGTGCCATACACAACTTGGAAGGGTGAAGTGGAAATAGACCTTTTAGTAGTTATCCTGTCAGCCCATAGTGCATGGATGGGATTTTTTTCCGAAGCCTTTTTGTTATCTTGCAACAACTTCTTGATGATTTTGGTCGAACTCTTATTGGATGACTCAACCAATCCATTAACTTGAGGGTAATAAGATGTGGAATGACCAAGAGTTATATTGTAATTATTGCATTTTTTTTTCATCTTATTGGACTTAAATGCTGCTGCATTTTCTGTAATGATTTTGATTGGGAAACCAAACCTGGAAAAAATATTATTCTCCAAAAAATGAATGATAACACTATCCGTGGCTTGCCTGGTGGGACCTGCTTCAATACACTTAGTGAAGTAATTTGTGGTTGTCAGTATCCACTTGTGCTGTGTTGAGGACTGTGGATGAATTTATCCTATGAAATCAAGGCCCCATTGTCTAAAAGGTGCTTCAACAAAGATAGGATTCAAGGAAAAAGGCTACAGTTTTCTCTTCCCATCGAAAATTTGGCATTCATGACAGCTTGAAACTTCTTTGTAAACATCAGAAAGAATTCTAGGCCAATAGAAACCAACCCTCAATATCTTGTGCACATTAGTTTTCCAATAATGGTGCCCTCCACAATCACCTTTATGAAACTCTTTGATGGTTTTTTCTACTTCTCCCTCCAACAAACAACTGAGCAAGATCCGTCCTGGATCCTTCCAATACAAAGATTGATTTAAAATACAAAACTTTGCTGATTTTAGCTTCAAAAACCTGGCCTTGGTTTCACTCATTTTAGGAGGAGCTTCCAAATTTCTCAACACATAAATAATATCAGCATACCATGGGGAGTCAAGGAATTTTTGAGATACCCGAGAGACCTTTTCTTCTTCTGAATCTGCTAACAAATAAGCAATGAAATTAATTCCCAAGATCTCACAATTTATCTGTGCCATTAGCTTGGCAAGTCCTGCCCTTTGATCAATTTTGTAGGTTTGATCTCAAGGTCATATTCCAACAACACATACATCCACTTGCCCCTTTTTCCCTGAGGATCAGGCTGAGTTAAAATTTCCTTCACAGAACTGCTGGGCACATAGGCAATGGTATGAGAATGCAAAATATAAACTCTAAAATCCTTTAGGGCCTTGACTAATGCATACACATGCTTTTCCATGATATCATACTTCAATGGGGAATCCCTCAATGTCCTGCTATAGTATGCTATATGCCTCTCAAAATTCTATTCATCCTTTTGTAATAAAACACCAGCAATGGCGTGCTCTGAGGCAAAAGAAAACAATATAAATTCTTTTTCAAAATTAGGACTTGCCAACACCGGGGCTTTGGTCAATGCCACTTTAATGTCTTTAAAGGATTTTTTGGCTTCAGGCGTCCACTTTATCTCACTTTTTTTCTTGAGCATGTTGGTGATATGCTTTATGGTTTCATCCAGGTTAGGGATGAATCTTCTCATAAAATTTACTTTCCCTAGGAAAGATTCCACTTCTTTCTTGCTTCTTAGTGTGCCAATTTTTAGTATTCCCTCAACTCTATTGGGATCTATCTTTATTACCTCCTTTGAAATAATGTTCCCAAGCAGCTTCCCCTCTTCCATGCCAAAATTAGACTTTTTGGGGTTCAATGAAATGCCAAACTTCCTACATTTTTGAAAATCCCTTCTTAGATGCTTAAGGTGTTCTTCATCAAAAACTGAATATATAGTGATTTCATCTGAGTAAATAACAATAAATTTATCTTTCTCATCAGAAAAAGCTATATCCATAGCTCTTTGGAAAGTCCCCCCTACATTCATGAGCCCAAAAGGCATCTTGGCATACATGAAGGTGCCCCATGGCATTGTAAAGGCTATATTTTCTTGATCATCAGGATGTACCATGATTTGATTGTACCCAGAGAAACCATCCAACATTGACATTTTTTGAGAACCAACCACTTTCTGTAGAATGTGATCCATCTTAGGCAGTGGGTAATTGTCCTTGAGAGATACCCTGTTCAGATTTATGAAGTCTACACATAATCTGATCTCTCCACTCTTCTTCCTGACATGTACCGGATTTTCCACCCACTTAGAAAACCTCAGAGACACTATGATTTTGGCTTCAAACAACTTCTTTATCTCTTTCTCAATCAAGGGAAACAACAAAGTATTGATTCTTCTTAATTTCTCTTTGAAAGGTTTATGATCCTCTTTGATTGGAATCACATGTTGAATTACCTTGGTATCATAAACTTTTAGATATTCATAACCCGAAGCAAAAATATCAGGAAATTCTTTCATCAAATTGATATACCTTTGCTTAACCTCTGGGCTAAGTGTCTTGGACAACTTGATAATATTGGGATCTTCCCGAGTCCCAATGTTGCCATCTTCAACATCTCCATCATTTGTAGTAATTTTAGGACTCCTGGCCACATCATTGTTGTCAAAGAGTTTTTCTAATGGGACCAGGCCTTTGGGAATGATGTTATTTTTTAGCTGCATTATATCCTTGCCAAAAATATGACTTTTGAAATAACCATCATTTGCAAACAAAACTACATCTTCTTCTTCACAACAATATTCCTCATCAATATTCAGATTTGCAAAATCACCATCCATCTTAAGGAAACTTTCTATTTGTTTATCATCTTCAAAAACCTGCCAGTACTTAATATTTTCAGGCACTGTTGGTCTGTGCTTGACCTCAATCTCATATCCCCTATTAGGAAAAATTGGAATTTTGAAAACCGAGGCTGAAGTAGCTAGAGCATCAACAATATGATTCTAACCCCTTGGAATCACCAAGAGACTATATTATGAAAATTCTTCAAGCAGGTCAAGCACTATATTCCTATATGCTCTTAATATGGGATGCTTTGCTTGATATATTCCCTTCACTCGATCTATGATCAATTCAAAATATCCATGAACAAACATCCTCCTAGCACCCATTTACTTCAAAGTCTTCAATCCCAATACTAATGCCTCATATTCATAATCTCCATGAACAACTATCCTCCTAGCACCCATTTCTTTCAAAGTATTCAATCCCAATACTAATGCCTCATATTCAACCATATTATTTGTGCACTCAAAAGCAAGCTTATAAGAAAAACATTTTGTGGCTAGTCTGGGGGTTAATCCACACACCAACTCCTGCTCCTTCTCTGCTGACAACTCCATCAAAGCTCATCATCTCATTTTCTACACTATCTTGTTGTTCTGAAACTTTCTTAGTCTGCTGATCAGATTTGTCTTTGACAGTCATATCAGTGTCTGGCACCTTATCTTCAAAAATAAAATTATTAAATAAAATAGAGGAATCAATATCATTTTCCAACGAATAAATGGGATGGTTGTTTGGCTGGGCTTTGTCACTGACCATGTATTTGAGCAATACTTCCCCGTATAACCTCCTATCTTGACCAAAAACAGGGATAGTGGCATATGACATATCAATTTGCAGAGTCCCTTTCAACTTTGCATCCCATGATCTAGATAACAACATGCCAAACTTAGGAGGGATATCAACAACCACTACATCCATGACCATATTTTTTGCTAGAATTTGAGACAAAGATACCACCAGATCTTTGATTAGGTCCAGGCGCTTCACCTTCCTTGAATCAAAGGAGAAAATATCTTTGTAGGGCCTTGTAATGTCCAAGCCCAATTGGTTCATGACCACCTTGGGCATCAGGCTATGGGATGCTCCTGAATCCAACATAGCATTGTGCAAAGTCATATCATGAATCTTCAGACTAACATAGAAAGGGGGGACCTCATCAACATTACTAATCTCCTATACACATGGGCCAAACAAAATGGCATGATGATCATCTTCTATATTCAAAGTATCAGAAGTCTCTTCCATCTTGAGCATCTTAATGATCTGATTTCTATNAATGTCCAAGCCCAATTGGTTCATGACCACCTTGGGCATCAGGCTATGGGATGCTCCTGAATCCAACATAGCATTGTGCAAAGTCATATCATGAATCTTCAGACTGACATAGAAAGGGGGGACCTCATCAGCATTACTAATCTCCTATACACATGGGCCAAACAAAATGGCATGATGATCATCTTCTATATTCAAAGTATCAGAAGTCTCTTCCATCTTGAGCATCTTAATGATCTGATTTCTATATTGACTGTTCTTTATCAACTCATTGAATGAAACATAAATTTTAATTTTGGCCATCTCACTTTCAAATTTAAAGGAAGAAGGGGTTTTCTCTACCTCTTTGATGACTGTATCCTTTCTTGTTTTAGGTGTTTTCTTTGGAGGTTCTTGCTTCTACTTTCCTTTCTCGTCAACATCCTTTGCAACATAGGCCTTCTTAGGCTAACTTGAAGAAGGTATATTATTTTGAGATTCTTTGGTAAGATTTCCCTTTGGAGAATTTACAGGTACCTTTGTATTTCAAAGATTATATTGCTTCAGGAATTGCATGATGACATTCTGCAACCCTATTTTATAATCTTTTTTTTTTCGCTGACAACCTTTCCTCATTTTCCTGCATGAATATTTAATTTGCATCCATGAATGGATCATGTTCTTCCTTAGTTAAAAACACCTCTGTTTCATCACCATCACAACAATGCATATTGTCTTCAAAATTTTCATCAAAATTCTCATTTACATAATTATTTTTAAAAGGAGGTCTTATTTGCTGATCACCCTGGTTTCTCTGATCTCTTTGTATGATTTGTTAAATTGTTGGTCTCCTCTGATTCCTGGGTGGAACATCAACCTTCTCTCTGGTGTTAGGATTATTATCTAAAGACATATTTTCCATGAGTTTCTCCATGGTCTGCATCATCAACTCAAACCTCTCTTCTGATGACTGTGAGGTTGAAGGTTGTGCCTTATATTGAACCTTGTTCATGTCCCTGTCAGAATTACCTTTGATCTTTCCTGAAGCCATTAGATTTACTTCAACTTCTATTGCATCACTCATCATATCATCTAGTGAAGAAAATCTTCTTTCCCTCAACAACAAAGCAAAATCAATTTCAAAGGAATCAAGATATCTAAGTTAAGCGGCTCTAGGAGGAGGTTTTACTTCAGTAGGAATTGAGTTGTAGACCTTTATAAATCTAGCTGAAAACTCCTGCATTGTTTCATCAGGTGACCTTCTCATGTTGTTATACTGGGTTAACAACTAAAGGGGTTTTTTCTTGTCACCCCACTTTGCAAGAAAACTTGTTTCAAATGCTTCAAAATTTTGGATACTTACTGCTGGGAGGGATTTGAACCACTTTCTGACTTCTCCTGCAAGACTTTGTGAAAACAAACTCATTTTTGCATCTTCAAAATATACTTCTTTTAAGTCTGCAAAATCATTGAACCAGTCTAATTGTTTTTAGGCTGACACATTGCCTTCAACATCGTACAACTTAATCGTCGGATTATATTCCCGAGGCAAATCATGTAATTGAGAAGGTAGAACAAGAGGGGAAAACCTAGCTGCCATGGATGCAGTAAGAACTTGAAGTGGCTGTTGGTTCTGAGTGGGAATCATAAGAGGTTTAGTAGAGGCAGCTAAAAATAAATCTTGGAATCTCTTCTTGTCAAAGATGATCTTGTTGAAACAAGACTCATATTTAGTTCTGAACAGAGTTTGCTCAATTTTTAAATCAAAATAAAGGTCTTCAATGCTTGTCACTCCATCTTTGGGAAAGGATAGATATCTATCTAGACACAGAACTGGGTTTATTGGCTTTTATTTTCTTTTGTGTACAATTTTCTCAGGATTAGACACAGGGATTACTGCTTCTGGGTCTGGATTTCTCCTGGTATGAATTCTCTTGGGAGCCAAGACTTCTCACTCAAACTACTTTATGCTACTGGTTTCTTTATAATGGAGTCTCCAAGGTAAATTTATTTTCAGCCAATAAGGTGTTTGATTCACTGTCACCCTCATGAATCAAATCTGAAGCTTCAAGTCGTTCTTTTCCCAGGGAAGATTTCACTTTCGATCCCCGATAACGGTGCCAGAATGTCAGCACTCTGTAAATTTGTTCTGCTAATAAAACAAATGACATTGGTAACCTACAAACCAACTTTAGAGCTAGGTACTAGCCTGCCCCGCTCAGAGATTTCTCTCTTCTATCACTTGGTGTTTCTTTGACAATCAATGGCTAGGTTTTGTTGTTTTGGGGTTTTTTTTATAGTTTTGCTAGCAAGGAAGGGGAGGGACACTTAGGGCTATGGAGTCAAACTTATGAAAATGAATGGAAGCACAAACTGGCCTGTAGAACTCTCCAGAGGATAAAGGCTAAATGATGCGATAAATCTTAGTTATAATTTGTAAATTTGCAGAGTGTAGGAGGAAAATAAAACATATAACTGCATCAGAGCATTAAATAAATGAATTCTGAATTATTTAGGAATAACTTAACACAATTTAAATTGCTTCAGCCTAGAGCATCACAAGATGAATTCTGGGCATTTGACTATCCAATTTAAACGGAAGACAATGAAAATGAAATCAAAAATACAAGAAATACATACAAATAGAGGAGACAAAACTCAGATCACCACCATTAGAATATTTTCATGGAAAATTCAAGACTTCTGCATGTGTATTCAATTCAGCTTCAGTAAATTACAATTCAACTTCCAAACAACTAAAATCGTGCCCTTGCACTTTTTCCAAACCCTAATACATTTGGAACTCCTAATATTTATACAAGTTTGAGTTCCTTCGGTTTCGAACCAATTACAATGATTGAAACAAAACCTTTCAGTTTTTGAAACTGACTACAATAATTACAATTGACAGTTTCAGTATTGGAATCGATTACAATGATTAACAAGAAACGTTTGATGATCTGGCTTTTAAATCCTCTGACGCTTTAGCTCCTTTATTTACCACTTGTTCTACTCTAGTCTTCTACGTAATCTGCTATCTTTAGTGACACCTGGACATCATCTACTGAACCTTGGAAAACTATACTTTGTATTGCCCATCGGTACTATTTCCTTCCATTGCAAGTCATAAGGGATATCATAATCTATCATTTCTTTGATCAATATCTCCAGGTCAATGTAGGAAGCATATGACATGACTGGTAGTCCAAGTTTGACTGTCTTGAACTGATTCATAATATCAAAGTCTGTATTTAGATGCTCCACTAATGTGGATCCTTTCAAATTTTCTTCCAGGGCTTCAAACTTGGAGTAATCCATTCTGCATTGAGTGAGGAGAGAATTGTATTCCTCCTGATCATATAATTTTCCCTTGCCATCCCAAAATGATGGGAGGCCTTTGATAAACAACTCTTCAAACAAATATTTAAACTCTTGTATACTTTTCTCCATTCGTGTTGCCTTGGTTTGAACTGATTTTAACAGGTTATGTTTAGAAATAACCCTCCTGGCTCAGATAATCAATGTGGTTTTGTCCTTAACCCCAATATTTTGAAGTTCTGAAGTAGGAATGGAGTTGAGTAGATTGATGGAATTTTGTGCCCATTCTGATGGCTTCTTTGCTAAAGTCTCATTTACAACAGTGCACCTGCTCCTGGCTGTGATGGACATGTTGTCTTTATCATTGATGAAGTTCAAATACACTCTAAACGTGGAAGCTTCAACATCTATAAAGTCCCATATGATGTGCTTGGCTCCCTGCAAAAAGCCTTTGCCCTTTAATCTCATCTTCAACTTATTTATCCTTTCCTGCAAGGTTCCATTCTCCTTTTGAAATTGGGCCATCCTTTCATCCTTTGCTTGCATCTCTTGCTTCAATTTCTCTATGCTCCCTTTTATCCCTTTGATTTATCCTTCTTTCAGGTTGACTTGTGACATGGCTTGGATAAGCCCTTCAGTGTTTGGCCCAACTTATGCAGTAGGAGGTACAACTACAACCCTGTTGAGAAATTCTATTTTCCCTTGTGACCAGTTCACCTTTTCTTGTTCTAGCTGCAATGCCCTAACCTTGTGGTCCAATGACTCTTGACGAAGTGTTTCATTCTCCTATTCTAGAGAAACCAATTCTGTTGTTTGTGGATGTTCTGTGGCAGACATTTTCAGTTTCTTCTTCAAGCTTTGAATCAATTTGTCCTTCTCCTCCAATGAGGATTTCACCCCTTGGGGGACTTTAGATTCCAACCTCTTGACTTGAGTCTACCAAGCTCTTATAGATTATTTTTCCTACCTCAAGTGCCCTTCCAATTTCATTGCATAATATGACAACTTGGAATTATTCAATCTCAAACTCAGGTAGTCAGAGTACAACATGTCACTGGTGTTCCTATGGAATTTGACTTTGTCTAGAGCATTGATGTTGTCATACCTTATCTTGATCTCGTATACTTTGTATTCATCTGCAACTGCAATGTTAAAAGTCCTCTTTTCAATATCCCTTACTGTGAACAGAGAAGATTTATGCTGAGAGATATTTTCCACTTCAGGGACTAATTCCCTCATCTTACCCAGGGCCATATTTCCTTTCTCAACATACTATTTTGCCAAGTCTTCTTTGGATTGATAAGTTGCCCCAATTTTTTTATTATCAAAGATGTGTTTTTTGCTGCTGAAGGTTCTTGAGATGGCTTCACTTTGGAGTTTGCTTCCATTTTCAACCTCTACAGTACTGGTACCACTCTCCACCATATCCAGATTTACTTGTTCTTTAGGATCTTCCTCCTCTAAATCCACTATCTGTGGAGGCTGCGTAATCTTCATCTTCTTAGGAGAAGTTTTCTGATCACTGGTGCCCATGGACTTTGAACTTCTTCTTTTGTTGTAAACACTGTTGGCATATTTTACAAGACGAGTGTGCTTGTCATTGATGGTAAGATCAACAACGACGATGGAAAGCAGGAAAAACATAAGCTCAGGAGGAGAAGTGTTGGTTTAACTCTTCTCTCTTCTACTATGAGATTCTTATTGACCTAGGGTTCATGTCTTACGAGTTTCCAACAAAGCCTCTAAAACTATCGGCCCACCTGGTAAACTAGAAGGAAACACAACGCACAGATGCGCTGCACAATCTCACCCGAGATATCTTTAATGGGTGGTTGTAAGACTCAGGTGTTTACTGCCCAGGATTGAGTATGAGTTATGAGATCTATATTTTGAACTATTTACTACAACTTGTGATTGCAACCTACTATTATTCGTGACTATGCATTACCTTCAGTAGCTTATTCATTTAATAGCGCAACCACATTTCATAACAATATAATAATTCATTCATTCATTAAGCACAACAATTAACTACTGAAAAGAGGGTAAATATATGAATGCATTCATCACATTAACATATATTACCATGGTTCACCCCCTCTTGGGCTACGTCCACAAAGATTTGGCTCTTGGCTCTTGATAGTTCTACACCTATGGCACCATGTGCTTACAATTCCCCTCAGATGGGTAATATATATATGAGGTGAACTAGATCGCACCAGGCTCCTTAGCCTACGATCTAATCCTCTAGATCTACCTTCTCTAGTCTCCTCTATATCAACAACTTATATAAAAATAGATTGTAAAACCATTGCATATTAAAATACAAAAATCCAACCCCTATGATACCTACGTATCTATATTCATACATTTCGGGCTCTTCATCCGTTTACAATACATTACCAAAACCCTAACCCTACCGAGGTTAGGTATTCCTCTCATGTGCGCGTGCTGTTCTTCCTTCCAGCTGTCGCTTTCCTTGTGCATGCTTTCTTGCATGTGCGCATGTTGTGTTTCCTTCCAGCTGTTGCTTCACTTTCTGCATGCTTTCTTTCCCCATGATCATCCTTCTTTCCACTTTGGCTTGCTTGTTACACATGATTTTGGTCACTCTGGTGATGTATCTACAGTTATGTGATTAGGCTCTCATAAGGACATTTTTTCTGGGAAAAGTGACTATTGTCTTCCTCTACAAAGCATATTTTTAAAGTGAGTTCATAGACTGCATATGATGCAGAGTGCAAAAATCCTCATTCTTGCAGGTTGCTCTATACCTGGCCTGCGAGGATTTCATAGTTTGCTCTATAAGCAGGGTGCGAACCTGTTTCAAGGCTAAAAATGGAAGAAGAGGTTACGAAGGTTCTAGAAGAGGATCTTTTAGAAAATGAGTTGGCATTCGCATGGTTGGCATCCTACTGAATTCTCAGATTTAGTGGGATCATCCTCATCCATTTAACCATCTCTCCTTCTCCTATATATTGGAAGGTTTCTCATGGAAAAGGTTAAGTAAGATTGAATGAAGAATTGGTGAAAGAATTGTGTGAAGAACTCTATTTGGATAGAAGATTGAAGACTCTATTTGTCTATCAAGTTGTACTGGATCTTCTTCATGCAAGTGTAGAGCAAGTGTGTGTGTTGGAACCAAGGGTCACTGAAAGGAAGCTTGCGACATCAAGGACATCTGGTTGTATCTTCTACTTTCATTTAATATAATACAACGACATGTCCCTTTCCCATAAAATCACTCTTATTTTATTGCATAACTCCTTGATCATATGCATAGGTTGACATTGAATATACTTTACTATCTTCACTTTGGTTGGTTTGTGTTGTCTTGGACCTGATTTCACAAGAGCGTCGGAGCGAAGTAGGAACAACAAAGACCTAAGGAAGCGATATAAAGGTATGCCACTCATTCCTTCTCGGTAGTAGATTCAATGACTGCAACTTAGAGAAAGAGTCATGTCCTGTCCTATTTTGTTCTAGATCCAGGTGGATCTAGGGAGGTCAGTTAGTGTCCGCACCTACCGATTTATCTAGTAACAAAATTGACGACTCCACTAGGGATACAACCCATTTCTGTGGTTTTTTCTTGGCCATTTGCTCTTGACCTACCCTTTTTCATTCCCAATCAATCTTTGAGTCTTTAGGAGATCCTTACATACTCTTTGGATCCAGAAGTTCACTCAAAAGTTTTGTCCTTTTTCCAATTTTTGCTTGATTGCAAACCTTCTCGCACTGTACCTTTCTGTGACCTGCGAGAATCACTGAAGTTCACACCCTAGTGTTCAGTTCAGTGCGACCTTCTCGCACCCTGCTTGTGTCTAGGCTGCGAGAATCCTTAATTATCGCACTGTACCCCACTATTAGACTGCGAACTCACCTGTAAAAACTTTGGATTAGGTCTTTTTGTGTCTTCAGATTCCCAGATTTGTTTGTTTGTCTGGGAAGAACTTCTTTTGCCAGTGATTGACTATTTCTTGACTACAAATCTTGCGAATGATTAGTTTTCGGAAATCGAAAACTCTTTTGGATCATTTTTTTCTCAATTTTTACCTCTCGACCTTTTCTTAACAAGAGTATAATATCCGATTCTGAAATCTGAGTGATTGTTTGGTTGAGAGCCTTTGATTGGATTAAAAGTTGGGATTAATTGTCCTTTTCGAGTGCTTACTACTTGGAAAATTGTTTTCCATGTGCATTTGAAGAGACTGGTCTTGTAAGTTTGTTATTTTTATCTTCATTGAAAGATCGATTTGGATGTTTGTTGAATATTTCATTTTCATTGGTTTCTTACTTTTTCTTAGTTCCATCCCTATTGCTTGGTTTCTAATAAAAAAATTAAAGTTTTTTTTCTCTTTTTCTTTTTAAGAAATCATTTACTCAAAAATATTGGCATTCAAATATTGAAAGAGAACGAATAGGGAATTTGCATTGTTCATGATTGTTTGATATTACATTTCAAGAAAGATCATACATCGTAGGTCGCATTGTTCCAGAAAACTCCTCTTTCCCTCCCGTAGATAGAATTCATCGAACGAAAATTTGTATCATTCATCCCTATTTACACATTGTTGGGTCAGAGTCTTACACAACATTGGTTTCATTTCTGTCTCCTTTTTGCATAACAACAACCTTTAATAATATTATGCGACTTTAAAATTCAACTAGCAATTTTTCTAGGGCTCTTTTGCACCAACATTAGCTAGGCTAGAGCTTTGGAATAGGCAGTGAGACACACTCTCCAAAGCACAAAACACAATATCTTGTGATAAGGAGTGTAAAATTCCATTTGCAACATTTTGTCCTGGGAAGCCCTTCTCACACAAGGGTCAAACTTGAGGTTTCATTGAGATTGACAGAGTTAGTCACACTGCTTTGTTGATCTCGATGTAACGTATTACGAGGGTCACTTGAAGGTATACCCACAATGATGAGTGGAAGCCTCTCAAGTTAATTTCAGGCTAGATACCTTGCCCTTGCGTGTGGATTGGACTGTCGACTGTTTCCCCAGGCATCATTGTTTTTTGTGGTAACCTTAGTAGCCTATCTTCTTAGGGTCTTACACAAGGTGACTGTGAAGGGGTAAGTCTTCATGGTACCTGGAATTGACGTTGGCCAGACTCACTTGGGCTCCTTGGAGGGTATACCCACGATTATGTGTGGGAGCTTACACCAGGGTGTAAGTCCGTTAAGCAGGTTGTCAATGTAACTTTTCCACCCTAGCCCAACCCCTTCTTGTCTCATCGTCGTGACGTTGTATTTCATCACCAACTAGTGATTTCAGAATTGAAAGGTCTTGTTTTCTTGGTTTTGCTTCCTAGATTTTACTAGCGCGTGCTGTTTGTTTACCCAAGTTGGCCATAGAATTTCTTTCGTAAGATTTCAACTCGATCACAATTGACCCTCCATGCCATGCACGTAGAATGCAAGACCTACCTCCAAAAGATCTGGAAGGTTCTCAACCCTTGCCTACCTTCTCACCGGAGAGCTCTCCTCAACAGAGTGAAGTTCAAGATGTTTCCACTCCACAAGTGGAAAGGACTAACTCTTTAGAATGGTTCCGAATTACCAATTCTCGAGAGGACTTCCGACTTCCTCTCGGCTCTGAGAGACATATTGTTCGAGTGAATTCTTCTGGAGAAATAGTTGTTGAGTCTTCTGGATTACCAACCGGACCTTTCACAGGACCTGAGGGTCAAGATCCTTTTTGGACTACTGGCATTTTTAGACGGGATCTCTTTGGCTCAGGAGCAGGCGTTGATATCACTGTCACACCTGAGCTTCCTGAAACATCCGATCCAGATGCAATACCTTCTACTACGGCCTATTATTTTCCTGGTTCAGATGCTCCACCAGCCGACCACATCTTGAATATCCCCCTACAAACGGTCCATTACACAATGGTCCCAGATACTATGCATCCTCACACCAGGATTACGGTGGCTAGCCAAGCTCCCATTGGCACGCCGCTTTCACCTAGATTCATCCCAACACTTCCGCCCAGATATCATGCGCTAAATGCTTCTATTCCTGCTCCTACAAAAATTCCATCCGGAACTCCTGGCATTTCCACTCCTTCTGAGCACCATCTCATTCCTGGTTTCATTCTGACACTTCCTCGACCCCCTTTCAGAGGACCTCTTCCATCCTCTATCGGAGGCTCCGACCCTAGTGGCACCATCCCATATTTCACACCTAATTACTAGATTATTGTCAATGGACAATTTCACCAAGGAGGCCAAACCCAATCCCCTTTTGATGGAAAAATCCCAATTGGGATGCAACCCCCACCTAACCCAGCCTATGGACAAAACATACCTCCATCCTTGGCCCAGTATTGGAACTATCTTATCCAAAATAATCCTCACTCGACTAGGGGGCAACAACTTCAAGCTAGCTCCTTCATACCCCCTAGTACAGGCCAACCATATCCAGGTACGTCCAATCCTATTTGGGGCTCGAATGCTCAACCCCACGCCCCTATTCAAAGGAACAACCCCAACCAATACAACCCTATAAATTACTTGCCTCCACACCAACAACCGAATCTGCCCGGATCTTCACATTATATGCAAACTGCTTATGGTCCCACTGGTCTACCGACATGACTCCCTCCCCAAAGTCACCAGTACCCACACATGAATAGACAATTACCATTTTTAGCCACCTTGGACCTCCTTGATCTGTCGAGAATTTTAAATGATCCAATCCGTCACTCTCCTTAATGGCCTGCGATACCGGCCAAACTACCATCCGACATCCTTAAATTTGATGGTAAACCAGGAGAAGACCTGAACAATCATGTAATTTCACCTTTGGTGTTCATCCAACTCTTTGATGGATGACTCTATTTGTTTACGCCTTTTTCAACGAACTGTCATAGGTTCCACCATGAAGTGGTATATAGAATTACCACGAGGCTTCTTCATCGACTTCAACACCCTTGCTATGGATTTCCTCACCCACTACCAGTTACCGATCCACTACGAAATG
This sequence comes from Picea mariana, assembly GCA_032191745.1. Classification (NCBI taxonomy): domain Eukaryota; kingdom Viridiplantae; phylum Streptophyta; class Pinopsida; order Pinales; family Pinaceae; genus Picea; species Picea mariana. Next base: position 214,264 of record JASDQU010100746.1, on the reverse strand, counting down.
AGAACCAAAATTTTGAGTTCTTTCAAACAAACCAAAGCCACCCATATCTCTGATCACATTCATGAGTGGCGATGAATACGACGTCTCATCAAACTCGAACTTCCCGATCAGTTGCTGGCAAAGTGGTTCACAAAATCATTTGTGAATGACATCGCTTGTGACATTTCCATGGGTGGAGTTGTCACAGAAGAACAAGCAATCAGTCATGCTCAATAGCTCAACCTCATTTACTCACAAACAGGTACTCTTTACGACTTACTCCCTGACACACCTCGTCCTTCTACTTCTGCTACTTCAACTACTCTTGTTTCTTCTCATGCAGCTGACAGTGTGATTGGCACTTTCCATGCCCAATCCCATTCCATCCAAGCCTATAGCAACAACCCTAAATCCGTTGCTTCTAACGTTCAAAATGCTCCATCTCCTACCCCTCCCACCGGCAAGACTTCTGAGGTGAAATCTGTTCAATCTACCCCCGCCGGAAAAAATAAATCCAAAAAAGGGAAGGGTAAGAACAAGGAGGATAAAAATAATCTGCAATCTGAGAAGACCAAAACACAACCTGTTGATGATAAGGATAAGCGCAAACCCTGATACCATTGTCTTATCTGTGGTGATGATTACTACACTAAGGATTGTCCAAGACGAGCCGAGGTTACTAAGTTCCTTCAAGGGACCCTGAAATCGCCTACTATGACCATGTTGTCACAATCCTTCCCTTCTCAACAACATGCCCAATTGGTCATTTATGACCAACCTTCCCCCTCCACTACATCCTATGTCTTAATGTGTACAGATGATTCAAATAAGAATGACATCACACTTACCACTCGAGCCAAAGATCATTGTTCCTCCAAAGAGAAGGTTGATGAAATACCTCCTTCATTGGTCCAACCATCTCCCACGACTCCACCTACCAATGGTCCTCTTCATCTCGAATGATCGAGCCTAGATACAGTTCTTTTCCCTCCCCCAAAGGGTGTTGTCCGAAAATATGCTTTCAATCCTCATGCACGTGCTACCTAGAACTATAGTATTGTCGAAGATCTGGCCCAAGCACTGTCTGCGATGTCAGCCCTCGAAGTCCTTCAGAGTTGTCCTATACAATAGAAGGCACTGTTGAAAGCTATTGGTGGAATCGACCCTACCGATACAAATTTAATAATTTTTGACTTGGAAGATCACATTCCACAATTACCCCCTCAACTCGCATTCCAAATACAAGTTATTATCTCCGAAAAGAACATTTGTAGAACAGTTATTGATGAGGGTGCCTCGACATGTGTCATGTCTATTACCTGCTGGAAAGCCATCGACTCTCCTCCTTTAACTGAATCCCACAACACGCTCAAAGCCTTCAATGGCTCTGGTTTTAAGCCTTACAGTGTCCTCCCATCATTGCCTATTATGTTAAAAGGCAAAACGGTCGACGTTGAAGTGGAGGTCTTTGACGCTCCTCTCGATTACAACCTTCTACTTGGCCGTAGCTGGATCGATTCCATGCATGCAATTGTGTCCACTGTTTTCCGCGTCGTATGTTTCCCACATCAAGGAAAATCCATTACGGTGGACCAATTGGCCTTCTTCAACTCTGATACACGTACCGACAACGTCCCTTTCATTGCAAAACCCCCCCCTGGATATGAGAATGTCGATGTGGGTCTTCTTAAAAATTCCTCTTTGATGGGTACTTTCCCCATTCCACCACTCGATGTTCCACATCCATTTTTCGCCTCGATCAACATGATCTCCACCTCTGTTCACGAAACCCCTGTGTCTTATGACCTGTGGATAGTACCCAACCCTGGTGATCATCTTTGTGATGGCGACCAAATGCCTTTGAGTCTGGTCAAATCTGCTTATCAAGACATTCAATTGACAACCCCTTCTACCCCCTCTCTTGGTGATTTATCTCCGGATCCATTCCGCGTCATTTTTCCTATGAACAAGATGATTATGTCTGTTATGTCCATTGAAGATACCCCTTGGGACGATGGAAATCATCGTTCCATCCTCTTCCTGGAAAAAAACACCATTGAGAGTTACCAACAGATCTCGACCCCGTCGATCGTTGTCGTCATTTATACTGTTCCCGAGTCTACACACGATATGTTCTACGAAGGGAACTTAAGTAATATCTCACCCACCATCCCCCTCAACATATCCATCATATCCATAAAACCTGGAGTTGTCGAAAATGTGCATATTGGAGCTTCGTGTTCCAATGATGAAATTGCCACCTACAAATATCTTTTTCAATAATTTTGTGACGTCTTCGCTTAGAGCTATGAAGAAATTCCGGGTATTGACCCCGACATTGTTGTACACGAGATTAAGACATACCCGGGTGCTAAACCCGTCTGACAACGACTTTGTCCGATCCACCCACGTAAAGCAGCCGCTATCAAGCTTGAAGTTGAGAAACTTCTCAAAGCTGGATTTATTTACCCTATGGCTCTAGCTGAATGGGTTTCCAATCTTGGTCCGATTAACAAGAAACAAGGTACGATCCACATGTGAGTTGATTATAGATACATTAATAAATCTTGTCCTAGAGACAACTTTCCTACCCCCTTCGTTGACCAGATCATCGCCAATTGTGCTGGAAGTGAAATCTTCTCTCTGATGGATGGTTTCTCTGGATATAATCAAATCAATATCGTACACGCAGACCAACACAAGACCGCTTTTATTTGTCCTTGGGGCACTTTCGCCTATCGAAAACTTCCATTTGGTTTAAAGAATGCCGCCGCAACTTTTCAACGTGCTATGTCTTATGCCTTTCATGATATAAAGCACATTGTGTATCCATATCTCGATGGCTTACTAGCTCATTCCATGCGCTGTGTAGATCATCCAACACACCTCCGCGCCATTTTCCTTTGCTGTTGGTTTTACCATATACGCTTGAATCCCCACAAATGTGTTTTTTGCATAGAATCCGACTGAATTTTGGGCTTTATTGTTTCACATCAAGGGATCAGGGTATAGCCTTTGAAGGTCGAGGCGATTCTCAATCTTCCTCCTCCTTCCTCACTTCACCAGCTACAAAGTTTGCAAGGGAAGGCAAACTTTCTCTGTTGTTTCATCCTAAACTATGCCGAGCTAACTCTTGGCTTTACTCGACTACTCAAGAAAGGTTCCGAGTTCGTATGGGATACCACCGCTGACAAATATTTTGAAGCTTTGAAACTATCTTTAACTCGTACCCCACTACTTTCCCCACCTGATTACAGTCGGGATTATTTCCTTTATCTCGCAGCCTCGGACTATACCATTGCTATGGTTCTCGTTCAGGAGGATGATTCTCATGATGAACATGTCATTTATTATTATATTTAGAGTCTCACGACTACCGAAACCAAGTATTTACATGTTGAAAAACTGGCCTTGGCCACCATCCAAGCTATTCAATGTTTCCAACACTATATCCTTTTACGCAAGACTACTGTGATTTTCAACTGCAACCCTATGTAGCACATTCTTACAAGACAATTGCTAGGGGGAAAATACTCCAAATGGATCATAATACTCCAGGAGTTTGACTTAGAATTCAAATGCGTTAAGTCCAAGAAATCCTTGGTGTTTGCCGAGTTGATATGCGACCTTCCCTATTCTGAGATGGAAAATGTAGCAGAGGATTCATTACCCGATGAATCCCTTTTCCTGATCAGTTTCGACGACCTTTGGTATGGGGATATCATCATATATCTCGAGACCCATACTTTCTGACCTGATTTGTTTAGCATTGACCGCTGTCACATACACTACCAAGCCCGTTAGTATATTATTCTCAGTGATACTCTTTATCGTCGTGGGATTGAATCCATTTTTCGACCTTGCCTCACATTTGACGAAGCCAAGAAAGCCCTGAATGATTTCCATTCTGGAGCATGTGGTGGTCACATGTCTGGGTATGCTACTACCCAGAAGATCTTATGAGCGGGGTATTTTTGGCCTTCTTTATTCAATGATTGTATAATCGCTGTCCAAAAATGCCACGCTTGCCAAACCTACAACAACAAAATACAATCACACCCTGCTCCTCTACACCCTGTGGTCTCCGTTGGTCCTTTTGCGAAATGGGGTATTGATTTCATCACATGTCACCCTCACTAAGCCGGGGGGCATAGATACATTATTGTAGCTGTAGATTATTTTATGAAATGGGTCGAGGCGATGCCAACATTCAACAATACCAGAAATACTGGAGAATTATTCATATTGAATCACATCATTGCTCGGTTTGGTGTTCCTCAAGCTATCATTACTGATCATGGTAGCCACTTTAGAAACTTCATGATTTCTGAACTCACTGAAAAGTTGGGTCTTCGCCATGAAAACTAAACACTGTATTACCCACAAGCCAATGACCAAGTTGAAGCAATAAACAAAATTCTCATTACCATGCTTCGACAAATGATAGGGATTCACAAAATGAGTTGGCACATGATGTTGTTTTCAGCATTGCGGGCTTACTAGACATCCGTCAAGTCTGCTACCGGGTTTACACCTTTCCAGTTAGTTTATGGTGTAGAAGCCATCTTGCTGATTGAATGTGAGATACCTTCTCTAAAAGTAGTTGTCGAACTTCTCCCAAACACTTCTGCCGAAGAAGAGCGTCTGTTGTATCTCATGCAACTAGACGAAACCCGTCGCGATGCCACCCTAGTTATAGAAGCCCAGAAGAAACGCGTCAAAGCCCAATACAACAAACATGTCAAGCCATGCGTTTTCTCCGAAGATGATATGGTTCTCCTTTACAAACAAGATTGGGATATGCTAGGAGCCGAAAAATTTGAAGCTATGTGGCGAGGTCCTTATATCGTCAGACGAGTGTTAGAGAAATGAGCTTACGAGTTGGTGGATTATGACGGTATCCCTTTGAGTGAACCCATAAATGGGTTGTACTTAAAGAAGTACTATGCTTAAGATCACTTGTGCATGAGTGCTTGTATTTTATTGTATCATACTTTTTGTATGTTACTTTAGTATGCTTTTTCGTTATTTGGTCTCTGCCCTCGACTGCTTATCTTACGTTGTGCTTGGTTTCCAGATGTCAGAGTCTTCGCTACCCCACATTGGCTTCACTGATGGCGCTAGTCGTAGTACTCAGAACCTTGCTTCTGCTGCATGGGCAATTTACACACCTACAAACAAACTTATCAGTCTACGAGGTGTGTGCCTCAGTCGTGCGATCAATAATATCGCAGAATATAGCGCCGTCATCGAATTGTTGATTGATGCTATTTCGCTTGATATCCACCACTTGGTTATACGACTTGATTCGCAGCTAGTAGTACTATAGTTAAGTAATGTCTATGCTATTTGAAGTCCTACTTTATTATGGGTATATTTACGAATTCACCTCTTGGAACGTTATTTTGATTATATCGAATATCAACACATTCCTAGATGTCTAAATACATTGACTGATGCCTTAGCTAATTATGTGTTAGACAGACATTTGGGACATTTATGAACCAATCACACATCACATGTATTATACAACACAAAATAAGCCATTGAAGCCGCATATATGTATATAACGATCAAAATTTTTTACAAAAAGTTTCTGTCCAACGATCAAAATCTCAAAATATGAAGCCCACAGCTTCTACAAAATAGAATCACAGATGACACTCATGATAACATACAACTACTCAGGATACCCTACGGAGTAGTCGACTGAGAGACTCGGACATGCCAACAATATGGCATTGATAACGTCTCGAGATCTCCCCAATAACGATGTCCGGGACATCCACAATCAACCCCTCTAAGTTCTGTTCCACTACCTCGTAGTCCTTGGCATCCCATCTCACCACTGGAGCCGCTTCTCCTCGCCTCTGAATGGGAGACATTCGTGGAGGTCGATATGGACCCACATCTGTGTCGTCAAAAGAATTTTTTTGATTAGTCCTTGGATAAACATAAAAACATTTTATATAATAAAATTTGCAAAAACATTAAAAAAGAACAAAATGTGCACTGCTCACCTAAGTCACCCCACTGAGCATCCTCAGGCAGGACCAAATCCGGATCTCCTCGAAAATCCAAACCGACATATGCGTAGTCATCGATCATCAGCATCTGGGGCCTCAACTAGTCAAAAAATGAATCATTATACTTGATTATAGGCCCTGCTACGTGTCGACCCATGAGGTTACACCACCTCATCATCCTCGGATCCTGTGGGGCCGGTAAACCCCAATCTACTTGTAGTCATAGCAGTGGGACCCTCTCGAGGAAGAATGGCACCAAAAGTGACCTGTACCCAAACTGCTTCAGGTTACCCCTTCTGCACTTTGTCAGTTGCCTCTTCATACTGTGGAGAACCATGTCCGACCAGTTGAAAACCCGAGGCTCTGTGCACTCTATGGCGTATTGGAAATAGCTCCGGAGAGGCATGTGTGGAGCCATGCTCCCAGCCATGCGTGCAATAGTAAACAAGATAGTCTGTAGGGTCAAATCTTGGACCCCCAAAATGGCAACCTTACCCTTGCTTCTCTCTACCTCGGGAACACAATATCGGCGAACATACTCACTCATAGGAATTCCGTCGCCTCTACCTCCGGTCAAAGTAGCATGGTATCCATGTTGTGACAACTCCGTCAGAAAATATATATCCTCGATATATAGTGTTAGCATGTGGAACCCTACGTGAAATAACTGTTGATCCACATCCCACATGTGGACCAGGTATTCTAACAGTCTAAGTTGGCTCTCATGCCCAGGATCCTAAATTTTTTTAAGAGCCCACATTCCTGGAGGGCAGCGACTATACCCGAGTCATTCCCAAGAATGGCATCCTCCTCCTCGTGTTCTCTTTCCATCCATTCCAATATCGTGATGGTCAACACCTGCAATGGAGCCATGAGAAGGAAGTCAACAACTTGTTTTAACCTCTTGCATAATTTTTTTATTGAGCAAAACCACACACATAAATCTATTTTTCGGCCCTCGCATGTGAAGCTTTTTCACAGTGCGAGATTCTCGCAGGTGCACTGAAKCCCACCTGCAAGAATCTTATATTCTTGCAGGTCCCGAATGGCCCACCTGCGAGAATGCTTGAGTGCACCCCCGACCCTAAAATGGACTCAAAATTCTAAAAATTTCCAATAAAAATCAAAAGTAAACCATGGAAAAGTTGGAAAACCAGGAGATTACCTCGTTGGCTGAAACYGTTTGCCGAATGATCGCTTGTACCTCCTACAATTGAGTAAAGAAATTTTGGGAAAAATGAGGTATGTTGGACAAGTTTTCGGGAAAGTAACAATGAAATGGTAAAAAAGGCTTTTTCACCCATATTTATTCACTTTTTACTATTTCTTGTTGATTTTTTATATTATTTTTATTGCTTTGATTAAAAAACCTAACACGCTAATAGCCTTGTGAGTATGGTTTTCGCAGGTATAGTGACTTCGAAGTCCGAACGACGGTGTACGAGTATTTTTTTTTGTCACATGTACGACTACTTTTTTTAGGGTTTTTGTAGGAAAAACCTCGAGCTCAGTCTTCATTCGTTTTCACGCTAAAAAATACATGAGAACGCAACCGAGTATACTTTTTCTCGTCTTTTCGTACTTGGCATGGTAACATGAAAATGATGAAAGTAAGGGAGTACCCTTTAAGCTCTTTTCACGCTCCATAAAAACGAAAAGATTGCCGAGCGATCTTGTTCTTTTCATGCTCATTAAAGTATTTGAAGAAAATGTTCGACGGGCGATAGTTTATCACTTTTTCGGTCTCGTCGAACTCATTTATGAAAAAAGGAACTGGGAGAGTTCTCTTTAAGTGTTTTTCAGACTCTCAAAACATGAAAAACCCTCTAGTTTTCTATCCTTGGACTCGTTAAACAAACATCGAAAGA
>JASDQU010100746.1:135000-206371 GCA_032191745.1 Picea mariana | reverse complement strand
AAAGTATTTGAAGAAAATGTTCGACGGGCGATAGTTTATCACTTTTTCGGTCTCGTCGAACTCATTTATGAAAAAAGGAACTGGGAGAGTTCTCTTTAAGTGTTTTTCAGACTCTCAAAACATGAAAAACCCTCTAGTTTTCTATCCTTGGACTCGTTAAACAAACATCGAAAGAACCATAATGGGACTGAACCACTCCTTCCTAGGGTTCGTTAAATGTACTTCGAGGGACTCGTCCGAAGGATGAGCTTACATCGACAAGCATATGTTATCCTTCTCAAGCTTGTGTAAAAATAAAGAGGTACTCGCCATAAATGGTGGGGGAAATTTTGGGAAAGGGATGTGTTTTGTATTCGTATTAATGGCAGTAAGCGTCGCTCTTGAACATGACACCCCCTATTCGTCATTTGAATCCGGGTTGGGAAATCCATTTGTCTCTCGTCCAACTTGCTACAAGGTCATATCTTGGGCCGTCTTTGAGTCAATGCTGCGAAGTCCCTTGTCGTGTCGTTCATATGTTCAAGAGAAGTTCAAACGAGCCCTCCATTGAGTCGGCCATATGCAGTTGTCCATTCTTACTATGTCATCCTTCCCCGTGTTCGTTTCAAACCATATTTGTAATTTGACTTGCCCTCAAAATCTTTTACTTATTTCGTGTCATTTATGGGGGATACATCAAGGCCCTCCTGTGATGAGTCTTTTTCCATCGACTCCAACTCATTATCCAGAAATAAGACTTAGAAATCATTTAGTACCTCAGAACCTGCATGCCTTAATGGCAGGTCTCTTCGCTTTCGACAGGGGTTTTACATCATTGGTCCCTGATCAAGAGATTCCGACGAGTGTTTGACTTCAACTCATTCATTCACATTCATTCGGATTGTACTTCGGTACCTTCGAAGTCATTGACATCAATGGTGATTTCCCTCGCACTTGTTAATGATTTTCATCAATGACCGGTAATCGAGTGGTTTCTACCATGTTTGACTTCAACACATGTAATCACATGGCTAGATTCGTACTTTCAGGTGACGGGATTGAAGACCCTGGGTCTCATATCTTTGATCCAGGCTGCGATGGAGTATGTATTATTTGTATCGACACATAGATCCACTTTGTATGTCGCATGGCTATGTCTTAATTCAAGTCTTCTAACATAGATCCACAGTGTATTCCTGGTGGCTATGAAGCATTTTGGCGACATGGATCCACGGTGTATGATTGGTGGCCATGGCCTACGTTTATGATTTCATTCATTTGTGATCTGAGCATGGGAATGCCTACCTTATAACCGGTATTATATTCTGTAGATGCTTGTTTGTTTACAAGTTTCTAATTAGGTGTGCTCCTTGTTCCTGACACACACATAGATTTTACAAAGTATTTCAGCTATCAAAAGTTCCAACCTCATACTTTGGGGGGAATTCTGTTACACATGATTTTGGTCACTTTGGTGATGTATCTACAGTTATGTGATCAGGCTCTCATAAGGACTTTTTTCCTGGGAAAAGTGACTATTGTATTCCTCTACAAAGCATATTTTTAATGTGAGTTCGTGGGCTGCATATGATGCAGAGTGCGAAAATCCTCATTCTCGCAGGTTTCTCTATGCTTGGCCTGCGAGGAGTTCGTAGTTTTTTCTATAAGCAGGGTGCGAACCTGTTTCGAGGATAAAAATGGAAGAAGAGTTTATGAAGGTTCTAGAAGAGGATCTTCTAGAAAATGAGTTGGCATTCGCATGGTTGTAATCCTACTGACTTCTCAGATTTAGTGGGATCATCCTCATCCATTTAACCATCTCTCCTTCTCCTATATATTGGAAGGTTTCTCATGGAAAAGGTTAAGCACGATTGAATGAAGAATTGGTGAAAGAATTGTGTGAAGAACTCTGTTTGGATAGAAGCTTGAAGACTCTATTTTTCTATCAAGTTGTACTGGATCTTCTTCATGCAAGTGTAGAGCAAGTGTGTGTGTTGGAACCAAGGGTCACTGAAAGGAAGCTTGTGACATCAAGACGATCTGGTTGTATCTTCTACTTTCATTTAATATAATACAATGACATGTCCCTTTCCCATAAAATCACTCTTATTTTACTGCATAACTCCTTGATCATATGCATAGGTTGACCTGGTTCTTCTGGCGGTGAATGTCAAATGTTAGTTGGAATCGGACGGTCTCAGTGATCTCTGTGAACTCACTCTATGTTCTTTATCCTCTGTCACTCTCTATCTGCTCTGTCTTCATGAATATACTATGGGCTCCCACGTCTGTTTGTTGTATGTCTTTCCCATGAAGCTTGTCGAGGATGCTTCCTTGATTATGGGTTTAATGCACCTTGATTACCGGTTCAATGCATCTTCGACGGTTTCGTACTTTCCATTACTCTTGCTTTTCCATCCTCTATTGGCACGATTAATGTGGTGTCCCATTGGTCCTTTCTGTCCTTTAATTCCACCTTGTGTTGTCATGTCATCTTGCTTTTTCTGACTTTCCTTTTCCCACTTGTTTCCCTTGGTATGTAGCCGTTGTCCTTTTGCTCGCCGAATTTGTGTTTCTAAATTTGTGTGGCCTTTTTACCTTTGGCGCACTGTTCCCTCTTTGGTTTTGTTTCCTTTTTGTTCTTGTTTGATTTTTTTTTTTTTTTACAGTGCAATGGATGGTTGGCTATCCTTGTACAGATTCAATCAACTCCCATTGATCATTCCTCTGAGTTCTGCGCCTACTAAATCTATTAACTGTACAACTCCTCCATCTGTGATAGATTTTACCTCGTACGGTCCTAACCAATGCAGTCTGAGCTTTCCTGGGTGCTGAAATGATTTGCTGTCATACATCAATATTATATATCCTTCTTGAACGTTTTCTTCTTGACGTGTCTATCATGCCAAGCTTTGTCTCTTTCTTTCTGAACTTGTTGATGGAATCCTGCTAGGATTCGGTCCTCCTCCATGGTTAGTAACTGATTCAATCTCTCTCATGTATTGCGTCTCGTTCTATCATTTGTGTGATGGCTGCTATCCGCAAGATTGGTACTAAAAATTCTAATGGCACCACTGCTTCTTGGCCATAAACTAGTTTAAATGGTGTGTGGCTCGTAGCTCCCAGTCATCCCTGTTGACGTTATAGATCTTTTTCAATGCGTTCTCCATAATTTTGTTGAAGGCTTCCACTGTGCCATTCGCTTGTGGATGATACAGTGTGCTCTTCTGATGATGGACTTCAAACTTTCCAGTCATCGCATGGATGGTGTTGTTTATGAAGTGCGTGCCTTGGTCACTCATCAAAACTCTTGGGCACCCAAATCTAGTGATTACTTGTTCAAACAAAAAGTGCGCTGCTGTTTCTATGCTACAATATTTTACTGGTGCGGCTTCCGCCCATCTTGTTAAATATTCCGTCGTGGTGATAATGTACCAAGCCTCTGTTCTTTTTGCGGGTGGGTTGATTGGTCCCACAAAGTCTATTGCCCACTTGTCAAATGCCTGTAATGTTATTTGTGGTCGTAATGGCATCTCGTCCCTTCTGTTGGGTTTTCCTACCCTTTGACAGACATCACATCTTTGATAGTACTCCTTCAAGTTTCTGTGAATTGTTGGCCACCATAGTCCTGTAAGCAATACCTTATGCATGGTAGCTTTACGTACATAATGCCATCTTGCTATTCCCTCATGAGCTTCTGCTAAAACTCTTGTTCTTTCGTTCTCTAACATGTATCTTCACAAGATGCTATCTACGCCCATTTTGTATAAATGTCCTACAATTAGTTGATAGTCAGTAGCGCAGACTACCAAGTTTTTATTTTGCGCGGTGCTATATTCTTGTGGCGCAGTACATGTACTCAAGTACTGAACGATATATGTGAAGTATTCATCAGAAATATGTACTAAGAATAATTGTGCATCCATAAAGTTGTCTTCGAGATTCGTAGGTTATTCTCCATTTGTGACCCTTGACAGGTGGTCAGGCCCTGCCTTCAATTTTCCTGGTTTAACTATTACTTCAAAGTCAAATTCTTGAAATAGCAGTAACCATCGACATATTCTCCCCCCCAACACTGGCTTGTTGACTAGGTATTTCAGGGCTGAGTGATCTGTGAACATCTTAAAGTGTTTTCCCAATAAGTAATGCCTGAACTTATATAGTGCATAGACCATGGCTAGGCCTTCTCTCTTTGTAGTGTTATAGTTCTGTTCTGAGTCTGATATATTTCTACTTGCAAATGCTATCAGGTTATCCAAGTCTCCTACTCCTGGCTGCGCCAAGATAGCTCCAAGTTCTATCGCTCCTGCATTTACATGCACATGGAATGTCTTCTCCCAGTCTAGAAATACTAATATCGACGCGGTAACCATCTTTTACTTCAAGATATCCAAACCGTGTTGACACTCGTCGTTCCACTAAAAATTTGTATCCTTCCTTAGCAACTATTCCATCTGTGCAGTGATCTACGCATATCCTTTGATAGATTTCCTGTAATAACCTATGTTTCCTAACGTCGCTCTTTGCTGACAGACTGTTTTTGGTGTTGGAAAGTTGACAATGACTGCGATCTTTGCTGAATCTACTAATAACCCTTGTTTGCATACTATATGGCCTAATGGTATCCAAAACGGTGTTCCAAATATGCATTTCTTTATATTTAGTAATATCTGAAACTGTCTGCATATTTCTAACATCAGCCATAAAAATTCCACATGGTTTTTCAACAGATTATAGACTGTCCAATCATCCAGGTATACTTCAAGAAACTGATGGATGAATTCTTTAAATGCTGTGATGACCACTCTAGAGAATATTGCAGGTGAATTCTTCAGTCCAAATGACATGACTGTGTACTAATAAGATCCCCATTCTGTCGCAAACGTGGTCTTGTATCTGTCCTCCTGTGCTATCTTAATCTGATGGCAGCTTGAGAATCCATCAGTGAATGAGTAAGCTTCATGTCCTCCCACATTCTCTAACACTTCATCCGTGAACAATGTAGGGAATGGGTCGTGTAGGAATGCATCATTCAACTTCCTCAAGTCGACGCATATCCTGATCCCTCCTTGTTTCTTGTCCCGTACTACCATTGGACTTATCCATTCTGACTCCTCAACCAGTTCTATGATGCCGGCTTCGAGCATCCTGTCGATCTCAGCTTTGAATTTCTGTTTATATATTGGGTTCAATCTATATGGTCGCTGTCTAATAGGTCTCGCTTCAGGTCTAAGTGGTATCTTCATTTCTCCTAGTTCTCTGGCTATACCCTTAATCTCTGTAAATGTTGTGGAAAATAGGTCACTGTATTCGCGCAACAACTCTGTGATGATTTCCACTGTTTTCTCATCCCAGTAATCTCCAATGCTGGCCATTTTGGGCTGCTCCGTTGTCTCAATGTTAACTTTCTTTACCTTGATCGGTGCATAAATGACTTATGATTCTATGGGTGGTCCTTCCACATCTCTTTCGCCTTCTACTTCTTTGATTTGAATATCGCACGGATCATCTTCATCTGATGCTTCCTCCTATACATGGTAACATGAAAACAAGTCCTTGACTGTCTGTTTATTCCATTGCTACTCTTCTGTGATCATTTCTAATTCTGGTTCTTTGATGAATATTACTCCTCTTATCTGTTTAAGAGCTGCATCTATGTTGGGGTTTTCATGTTCGAATGAAAATGTGATGGTAAAATTCTATCGCAATGTCATCCATGTCACAGTTTCTTTGTGCAACTCTTGGTTTGTGTACCAATTCGCTGGTATGCCCTCTAGAGTGTGTATGAAGTGATGAGGCCATTCCTATGGGGGTGTCAATTTCCATAGTGTTCTACACTTCTCCAAGTGTTCTGCTGGTGCCCCTTGTCCTTCATACCTTTGTTGTTTGTTGTTTTTTTTTCTCAGCATCGAACCTTATGCACAGTAACCGCTTACATTGATACCAGTATGTGATTATCTCTTTGTGTGTGCCCCACCATCTTGCCGGTGTGGCCTTTAATGCTAAATCAAGTGATAACAATATCTGGTTCTCTAACACTATGTCTTCATACTGTGTCAAGAATGTTTCCAAATCGTTTAGTCTGTGGAAACTGGGTGGTTATCTGATTTCTGTGCCTACCCATCTTACTGCGTGGTCTATTCTTGCACATCTTCTCATGGAGACTTTGTGTAGCCTCTACTGCCAGTTCGCTAACCTGATGTCTGAGTCTGTTGCACATGAAGTAATGCTCCACCAAATGAGTACCCCATATGCAATTGGGTTTGCGTAATCTTCATTGCGCATAGTTGTTATGTACAACTGGCTGATTTCCTCTAAGTCTAGGCAAGTAGGTTCTACAAACCTCTCCCCTTCTGATGGGTCCAATGGTGCGGTGACCCTATATTCTCTGGACTCAAATGTCATTTTCTTGGTCTTCAAATTGATTATGTCCTGGTTGTCAAATGCCCAATCCAGAATAAGCAACACTGGGTAAGGTGTTGTGCCATCCACTATTTCAATGACTTCAAAGTCTACTTTAGTGCGCACTCCATAAAGATCTACTGTCACTCCTTCTAGTCTACCGATTGGTAGGACTCTATGCTAGTTTGCTAGTTTCAATTGATCAGGTGAGTATCCTAATGTTGGCTCTCCCATGCATTGCCATGTCTTCTTTGGAAATACATTAACTTCAGATCCTAGATCCAGTATGATGTCTCCCATATTGAAATCCCCAATGTTAGCATTCAGTCTAAATTCCCTACTGGTTCTTCTTCTTGTGTGTAGGTGATTAACTGTTTTTGGGTCTAGATTTTCTTCCGTCTCGCTATTACATTTTTCTAGTATGCTTTGCAATATTTTCACAGATGATGGATCACTCAATACCTTTACACATGATTTCAAAAAGCCTTTGATTGTACTTACTTGTCCCATGGGTTGCATCCCATTGGTATGATCCAATGATGGAGGCATCTCATATTCTGGTGCTTCCTAGTTTTGCTGCGTAGTTGAATTCAACACCATATCGTCCTTCTGAAATTCTTGTTTGGCTTGCTTGAATATATCCTTCTCCTTATGTGCGTTGAACTAATTCTTTGGTTCGATGTTCTTCTTCACCCACTGATTTTGTTCTGGTTCCTGTCGAGATGTGTTAGTGCCTGTTTTAGCTCCTCCATGAGCGACTATGTTGATATTCCATACTTCATCCCTCGCTTTAGCTGGAATCCACTGAACATTTTGGTTGTTCTGGTTCCTCTTTTCCTAAATTTTTTCTAGTAATGTCAGACATTCCTCCGTATCATGGTTTGATGCGCGACAATACATACAAGTTGCTGGTGGAAGTGGACATTCCCTTGCATAATGTCCTGCTTATTGACAATTGTGATATGTGACTAGTCCTCTACCTCGTTCGAAACATCCTCTGGCTCATCCTCCTACTCTGTAGCCTACTCGATCTCCTCTCGGTGTGTTATACTGAGGCACTTGCTTATACTACATGATATTGTACTGAGGCTGTGCTGGGTTGTACTGCGGATGCACGTTATTGTATGGTTACTGCACAGTATTATACTTTTGCTACACAATGTTGTATGGAGCTGAGACTGGATTGAATTGTTGCACTGCTTGCCCAGTCATCATTTCAGCCTGTACTCTGTATGCATCTGATGTCCTTTCTCACATCAGATCCATAGTCCTGCAATATTTATCAATGTGGCCCACTGACTTGTAAAAGGTGCAATATGAACTCTTTGGGACTGTCTGGTATTTTTGCATCATCGTGCAGTGATAGGGGTCGTGACCCAGTTTCTTGCAGATTTCGCACCATAGTCCTCCTGGTGGTAATGGATTTGACATTCCTGCTGCCATATACTGCGTGAACGTTGGGCATTTGTTCTTGTGGTGTCCTTCCATCCTGCATGTGGTACACCAAACGACTTCTTGTTTGTGCTTGTTATTATTTTGGTTTAGCTAAAATGTTAGATTCTTCAAATCCTCCTTCAATTCCTTGATAGTTGGGTCTGTCTGTTGGTACTAGTTCTCTTCCAGGTGCAAGGCTGCCTGCAGAGCCTCTGTCTGCAT
Organism: Picea mariana; assembly: GCA_032191745.1. Lineage (NCBI taxonomy): Eukaryota > Viridiplantae > Streptophyta > Pinopsida > Pinales > Pinaceae > Picea > Picea mariana. The sequence continues at coordinate 198,334 of JASDQU010100746.1, read as the reverse complement.
TTGGAATTTTTGTTATCATAAAGGGTATTTTAAGTGTGGGAGTAGTGAGTTGACAAACAGGTGCCGATGCTGCATATCAGTCATGAGGTATTTTCACTTTCCCTTTAGTCGCTTAAATCTCTGATCAATCTCCCATACAAAATCTCTCGATTTCTGTCTTATTTCGATCATCTCGTTCATGTACTGATCCTCTGATCTCGGCTTATGGAACTCATTTATCAGTAACTTCTTAATGTCAACCAATGTCCTTGTCATCCCAGAGGCACTGTTTGTGTCTAGACTCATGTACCAGTCTAGTGCGTGGTCTCTTAGCGTAATTGCTAGCTGTGAAATTTTTGTATCTTCATCAGTGATTTGTTTTGATTCCCAGATCTTTGCACAAATGAACAAGTGATTTTCAAGGTCTTCTGCTGCTTCTCCTTGAAATTCTGGTAACTTGATGGTGGGATCATGTCCTGCCATTCTGAATACTAAACTACTACCTCCTCTGTGCACTGTAGATACTTGACTAATTTTGCTTGAATTGGATCCTCCAGTTGTTGCTCCTTGTGTATATGTAGTTCCTGCTGTCGGACTTCCTCCAAACTTCGGTTGTCTAAATGGTGGTGTTCTCTTTGGTGTATTAGTCGCACATGGGTTTATGGGTTCCACACTAACATTAATATGGATAGGATGGCTACCTTCTCCTCTCACTCTTGGACCTCTCGTCTTCCTCTCATATGTTGTGCACATGATTTCCTCAATCTTCTCCACAACCTGGAGATCCTCTACCTCTTCCTCATCACTCACCAAGCCTTCCCTCACGGCTACGACTCTCTTCTTGGTATTCACCTTGTATTGGTAGGATACTCCGCTACGCGTCCTTCCCGTTGACGCCAAAATCCACTTGATCTGGTCGTCATCCATCATGATCGGGTCCAAGGGTTCCTCATCCTTCTTGCCTTGATCCTTACCTCCTTCCATTTCTCCTCTCTCTGTTAGTGCTTCCCCCCTTCCCCCATGCATGCAAGAAAGTTTAGCTGTCTGATTCCATTGTCATTACACCTTTTTTATTTAGAAGTATCTTAATAGAAGTATATAGTGATCGAATGTACCTTCCTCGAGGTCCATGTATAAATTCTTGCTCCGCTGTGCTGTATGACTTCCCTGTGTCGACGAAAAACTCTGTTATGAAGCCTACCACAATACTGTTAAGCCAAAAGTCTACTACGTGGGTAATTTTGTTGTTCACCTATTGTAACTGCTCAATCTCTACTGGGGTCCAATCTAACTGTCGAATCTAGTTTTTTGCGTGGTTATCCTTTAACCTTAGTATCCATTCCTGTAGTAAATGTGGAATATCACAGAAGAATACTTCATGTAAATCAGTAAACACGTATTTCTCAAGATATTTGTGAGGTGTTATTCTAGGGTTTCTATTGTCTTTCTGTGCAAACTCTAGCTCTTTGGTTCTCAACCAGCTTTCGATTTCTGCTTTTGTGGGGTTCCATGGTCTCAACATTTCCTTCTAATGGCTCATTGCTCTCTTCTTTTCTTCGCTCATTTCTCGCTCAACCTATCTCATCTACTCAATCTGCCTCTGTTCCTACCAATGACAACAAAACCATTTGTTGGTTTAACTCTTCTCTCTTCTACTCTGAGCTTCTTATTGACCCAGGGTTCATGTCTTATGGGTTTCCAACAAAGCCTCTAAACTATCAGCCCTCTTGGTAAGCCAGAAGGAAACACAACGCATGGAGGCGCTGCACAGTCTCACCCGAGATAGATTTAATGGGTGGCTGTAAGACTCAGGTGTTTACAGCCCAGGATTGAGTATGAGTTATGAGATCTATATTCTGAACCATTTACTACAACTTGTGATTGCAACCTACTATTATTCACGACTATGCATTACCTTCAATATCTTATTCCATTAATAGCGCAACCACATTTCATGGAAATATAATAACTCATTCATTCATTAAGAACAACAATTAACTACTGAAAATAGGGTAAATATATGCATGCATTCATCACATTACACAGATATTACCATGGTTCACCCCTTCCTGGGCTACGTCCACAAAGATTTGGCTCTTGGCTCTATTATTATGATAGTTCTGTACCTATGGTGCCATGTGCTTACAATTCCCCTCAGATGGGTAAGATCTATATGAGGTGAACTAGATCACACCAGGATCCTCAGCTTGCGATCTAATCCTCTAGATCTACCTTCTCCTGTCTCCTCTAGCTCAACAACTTATACAAAAATAGACTTTAAAACCATTACATATCGCAATACAAAAATCCAACCCCTATGATACCTATGTATCTATATTTATACATTTTGGGCTCTTCATACATTTAAAATACATTACTAAAACCCTAACCCTACTGACATTAGGTCTTCCTCTCATGTGCGCGTACTATTCTTCCTTCCAGCTGTCGCTTTCCTTGTGCACACTTTCTTGCATTCACGCATGTTGTGTTTCCTTCTAGTTGTTGCTTCACTTTATGCATGCTTTCTTTCCCCACGATCATCCTTCTTTCCACTTTGGCCTACTACCAACAATAAGTGAACAATATGCAGAGATCAAATCTCAGAAGGGAAAGTGCAGTACTGAAACGTGGTTAGGATCAAAATCTGCATACCCGAATTGAGAATTCGAATACCCGAATACATGATAGTCGTTGGATCACTTTTAAGTGGAACGACAGGATAAGCTAGAAGAGAATCACAGAAGATATATCGAGCCATCAATCTAAGAACATGATCGAAGAATAACATTTGGTTCACATCAAAAGTTGCAAGAAGGTTACCGTTCAGGAATCTCACTTCAGAATAATTGGCAACTTGAAAGTTGAATTACTCGAAGCTCGAAAATCCGAAATGAATAAGGAGCATCAGATCTGGAGAAAATTCAATGATTGTTAGATCAGGGAGAACCACGTTAGTAGACCATGTCTACAAGGACATGTGGCATACCAAGTTGGTATACCACGTCAATTGTTGGATTGAATTAATGGAAGGATAGGATAAGCAAGGGATGAGATCTGAGATATCGATCACCCAAATATCCGTCAGCCGTCAGATTGAATTAGTGGAAGGAAAAGATAAGCAAGGGCTGAGATCTGAGATCTCAATCACCTGAATATCCATTAGCTGTTGGATCAAATTAATTGAAGGATAAGATAAATGGGGCACACGGTTTTAGAATTCGAGTATCCGAATCTCTGTCAGCCATCGGATCACCTTAAGTGGAAGCACATGATAAGAAAACATGGAGAGACATTGGATTTAATCCAAAGCAAAAAACATCGCATACAAATCAAGCCGTTGATCTAAGACCTTGATCAAACGACTATCACTCATTTTGGGTCTAAAGATGTGAGGAGGTTACTCTCCAGAAAAATATCACTTCAAGTTTCAAGTTGAGAACTGAAATACCCGAAGCCCAGAGAGCCGGAGAGATGAAATACATTCTCGACCGTCGGATCATCCGAAGAAGATTGCAGTCATCAGATCATTTGAAGAAAACCTCAATCCTTAGATCATCTGAACAAAATATGGGTCGTCTGATCCAAAGCGTCAGTTTGAGATTTGAAATCTCCAAAGTTCAGAGAGATGAAATACATTCTTGACCATCAGATCATCTGAAGAAGATTGCAGTCATCAGATCATCTAAAGAAGACCTCAAGCGTTAGATCGTCTGAAGAGAATCTGGGCCGTCTAATCCATAACGTCAGTTTGATATTTGAAATCTCTGACATCCGGAGAGCCAGAGATATGAAATACATTCTCGACCATTGGATCATCTGAAGAAGATCACAGCTGTTAGTTCATTCGAAGAAGGTCTCAAGCGTCAGATAGTCCAAAGTGAATCTGAGTCGTCTGATCCAGAAGAGATGTGTTGACCATCAGATCATCCGAATTAAATCTCAGTCGTCAGATCTAGAGCGTAAGTTTGAGATTTCAGAAGTCCAGAGACCCAAAGGAGGTCTCGACTGTTGATCGAGAAAGGGGCCACAGAACCGTTGATTTGGTTGAAAGGTCAAATTCCCGAAGTGGAAGCAGAGCCGTCGATTGAGAAGGACAGGTGTCTGCGGATCATCAAATCTGGAAGATTGGCGTATGAAAGAAAGTAGGGTTTGATATTTGAAACTCCCAGAGCCTAGATCACGAAGTAAATCTCAGTCATTGATTTAGGAAGGTTATATATGATCCAAATATTGTGAAAGGACAGATCTAAACCATCTGTTTAGGAGCACCGTCAAGATTGTGAGATCGACGGTCCCGTTGTATTGTGGGAATAGAAGGTGCGTGAACTTTAAAAATTTGAAGGAAAGCCACAATCAAAACCATGGTTTTGGAGAAAGGACACGTGGAGGCTCGAGGTAGATTGCAGGGCGAAAATCAGTTTTTTCTAAACCACCTTTGGACACGCCCGCAATCACGTGGTCACATGAGCTCATCGCCCAAGGTCATATCGAGGGAGGAGCTAGCATGTCGCTAATATCCACTTTAGAGTTCAGGAGATCGAGAGTTGGGAGAGTTGGGGTGACTCATGACAGATGACTTGAAACACGAAGTCTCGAAGTGATTGGCCCCAGGTCACCATCGAAGGTCATGTGAAGGAAGGGACTTAGGAGCCAAAGAAGCTAGAACCGACTGACTGTAACTGACAGAGAAGACGAAGAGTTGCGACTGCCAGAGAAGCCAAAGAATCTCAGGAAAAAGGCCATTGATGATGAATACATTCAGTATAACCACTAGAGAAGATGAAGAGTTTCCATGACGATCATGCAGAGGACATAGCGTGAGAAAGATATGCAGAACAAAGAAGAGGGATTTTTTTTTTTTTTTTTTCCTGGTTAGCTATGCTGTGGGGAGGACGAGATGCATTGAACAACTTTAAGGGAATATCAATGACACAATGAAGAGAATGTGGAGGCATAGTGCATAGAATGGACATGACACAAAAAGGATAAAATGTAGAAAAACATAAATCGCAAGGTATGCGAGCAGGAGGACACTGATGCAGGTAGAGAAAAGTAGTGTAGCATAACAGTGATGAGTCTGGTAAGCCATTGATAAACACTGTATCACTGTAATAAATTTCAGTAAGCAAATATTTATATTTCAAGGTGGTAGGGTGGTGCTAGGGAGGACTGTTGTCCTTATAGTTTCAAGTGGGTGCTTGAACACAGGGAGTTGTAGCTTCCATCTGGTTGCAGCCAGAAAAAATGGGGTGATAGGGTGGTGCAAGGGAGAACCATTGTTCTCTATTATGTAGGTTGGTGCACGTGTGACTGGAAGTTGGTGTTTCCATCCAGTTGGTACTGGAACACTCAGGGAGTTGGTGCTTCCTTCTAGTGGGTGCTAGAGAAACCAGAGAGTTGGTGCTCTCAACAAGTTGCAGTTTGTAAAACAAAGGTGGTAGCCTCACAAACAGTTGGTGCTCATAAGAATGATAATGTACAGAAAATAAAGACTACTTATTATATCAAGAAGAAGAGGTTTTCTCCCTTTATGGGTTTCCTTAGGAATATCTGTATCTCTATACTTCATGTGTGTGATTGATGTTGAATACTCTATTTCTTACTTCATTGATTTATTGTGACCATCATTAAGTGTTCTGTAATGAGTTTAAAATGGTTATAATTGTTTAAGCACAATAACAACTGATTCAACCCTCCCTCTCAGTTGTCTAACAATTGGTATAAGAGCTGGTTCATTTTATCTAAGGGTAGATTCTAGAGCTTAAACATGACTAGCCATGAAAGAACTTCAACCAATAATTCCCCCCTGTTCAATGGAACAAACTTTGCCTTTTGGAAAGTTAGGATGAGAACCTACATAATGGATTTAGGTGCAGATGTTTGGGATGTGGTAGAGACTGGTTATGTGAAGACAATTGTACTAGCTAATAAGGATGACAAGCTAGAATTCAGCTTCAATGCTAAGGCTATGAATTCTATTTTGAGTGGGCTTGCATAAGAAGAATTTGTAAAATCTATGCACTTAGAATCTGCCAAAGAAATGTGGGACAAACTCATTAGCAGTTATGAAGGTAATGAGAAGGTAAAGGATGCCAAGCTTCAAACCCAGTTTGAACAACTAAATATGAATGAGGATGAAACAATTAATAAATTTTTCTTAAGAGTTGAGGAGCTTGTGAGTGCCATGAAGGGTCTTGGTGAGAAGATTGAAGACGTATTTTTAGTTCARAAGATTTTAAGATCTCTACCAAATAGATTTAATCCAAAAGTTTCCRCAATAGAATAACTGAATGATCTTAAGACTTTGTCTATTGATCAACTTCTGGGAACTCTAACTACTTATGAAATGAGGATTAGTAAGGATAAACCCACCTCTAGAGAAGCATCATTTAAAGAAAATAAGCATGAGGATTATGAGCCTGATGAAATTGAAGCAAAATTTGTGAGAAGACTAAAGAAAGGATTAGGCAAGTACCAAGGCAAGTTTCCCTTCAAATGTTTTAACTCTGGAAATATAGGCCACTTTGCATATAAGTGTCCACACAAGAAGAAGGACCAGAACTCTAAAGGTGAAGAGAAGTACAAATCCAAGAGATTTGGTAAAAACAAAAGTTTATGTGTAAACAATGATGACTCTTCAGGAGACACAGATAGTGATTCTTCTTGTGAAGATAAGGTTAATGAATTTATGCTTATGGCCAAAGAGGATTATGAAAATAAAATCACAGGAAGTGATGTTAATGATGAAGAAGCTGTGGTTGAATTGAAAGGATAACTGATCAATGCCCTAGAAGAAATTGCTAGACTTAGATTTAAGAAGAAAAAGAAAAAAAAATTGCTGATACAGTTCGAGAAAGACAATGAAAAAATTGATGAAGACTTTGCCCTGCTAAAAGTGGAATTAGAAGAGGCAAAGAAAATAGAGGACATTCTGAAACAACAATTATCAGAGAAGAAGGCATGATGTGAATCCTTGGAAGAAGAGGTAGTAAAAACCAGGAAAGAGATGGGTAAGTTTAAAGAATTATATCTCCAAAATCTTCCAAGCATTAAAGCCTCAACATAACTAAATGACATTCTGAGCAAACAAAGATCTCCTTTGTTGAAGATTGGTTTAGTCTATGTAAGTGTGATGGCCCTTGACCAAGTTTTAAAGAATACTTGGTCATAGTTGACCATTTTTGGGATTGTGACATCTAGTCAAAGATGGAGCGCAATGTGAAGTGGAAATTAGGGAAGCAAAACCTATTTTTGGGACCCTTTAGGGTTTTGGGTTGATGTAATGAGAAAGGGATATTGGCCTGTGGATTTACCCACTTTTAGGCCCATTTTTTAATCTATAAGTAAATACTTAGGCAATGTAAGTAGAATACAATAGTACATCTATGTGATGTATAGCTAAAAGCTTAGTGCTAGTAACTGGATCTGTGTGATCAGATGTGCTCTGTGCATGATTGTAAGGGGATTGAGAAGCTAAGTGCAAGTTGTTGTAGTTTTGGGCTGAAGTGCAAGGAAGAAGGATCTAGCGAGCTGCATAGATCTTCTGTCCTATGCGAAGCAAGGATTGTTGAAGCTTTGTTTTGTAACTATTTCACTGAGATAATAAAGAAGAAGATCTTGTGGACGTAGCCCCAGGGTGGGGGTGAACCATGGTAATTGTGTGTATTATGCTCTGTTCTTTGACCTAATGTGTTTATCTCCTTCTTGGCTAAGTGCTTGATGTGATTAAGTAGATTTAGTTATGCTTTGTGCTTCTGAGATAGGAATGAATGTTAGATCTGATATATAAGATGCTTAGTGCCCGATCTGGTGAATCCAATCTATCTTATTGTATCTAAGTGCTGAATTATCTTGAATCTAAGTATATACTGCGATGCTCTATGCTATCTGTGAAGTGCTATAAGGGTTGAATATTGATAGATAAACCTTGCTAGATAATTTCTAAGTGCTATAATCACAAATCTGTGTCATAGCTAAGGTTGCAGACATCTGAGTCCTGCAACCACCCCTGCCTCTACCTTAGCTGAGACTTCATTTGCTTCGCAGGTGTTGCCGAAAGGGATGATAGTTAGGGTTTTGTTGGTGCGATCTTGAGCGTTGAACCCTGGGTCTGCCCCTGTTCCAACAAATGGTTCCGTTGTCGGGACATGAAACTGTGATTGCTGGGAACTAAAGCAGAAAAAGCTTTGTGCGAAATAAGCTCTGTGCGTAGATCTGTTTCCCTAGTGTGCAGTATTCTACTTGACCTGTGAAGCTTTGTGCTAAGAAATAAAGGTCAGATCTGAAGGAAAGAGGTCAGATCTGTAAGAAAAGAGGTTGACACTGAAGAAAAGAAGTGAGACCTGAACACTTTGTGCCCTAAGAAAGAAATTTCTACAGAAAAGAGGTAAGATCTGTAAGCTCTATCCTCTAGTAAAGGTTTATGTATAAGAATAGTTCAAGTTTTAGATCTGAAATCTTTGTGCCCCGTGGAAGCAAATAAGTGAAATTTTTTACTTCTAACGTATGGATTTAGGTATGCTTGATTGTCTCAACTTAAAAACTAGAACATTGTTAGGTAAAAGAAAGTTTGATATGAATAGAAATAGTGAAAAATATGTTATACCTATGCATAGAAAGAGTTTTTGGAATAACCAATGGATGCAAGACCCTAGAAAGAAACTTTTGTAGGCTAGCACTTATGATCCTAGCACGCAGTACAAAAAGAGACGGGGATCGTTGAAGAGAAAGATAGGATTAACTCTTTGCTACAATTACAGAAGACCATAACATCTTGCTAAGGAATGCCCTGGGAGAAACCCTAGATGCCTCTGTTGTAGAGCTATGGACCATGAAGTATTGGATTTCCCTAGAATGATTGCTAGACTTGAAAAGATGAATCTGGAACAAGCAAAATCTGAAGAAGATCAAGAGACTAAAATTATAAAAGAACCCCAGAAAGAATCAAAGATCATGTTACTAAAAATAAAAGAAACCCTAGATGACCATAAGGATGTCAGTTTGTCAGAAATCTTCAAAGAAAAGGAGAAAATCGAAGTAAGAATAGGAGACTTCGACATTGACTGTGCTCTGGATGAGGGAACACCAATGAACATTTTGACAGAAATCACTTGGGAAACCCTAGGAAGGCCTGATCTGGTCTCTTCACTAGGCACCATCAGATTGTTTAAAGGAAAAATGGTAACCCTATGTGGCAGAATTACCCAGATAGCTATGAGTACCCATGGAACTTCGACAGAGGAAGAATTCAAATTTATTAAATTTATTGAGGACCACGCCCCATTTACAGCTTTGTTAGGTAGGATCTGGATTGAAAAAGACCAGATCCGAAGAACAGAAGAAAAGGACGCCCTAGAACAGAAGAAGCAAGAACTCATGGAATTTATGTCTAGAAGGATCTCCTACTTGATGAAAGAACAAGATGAAAAAACTAAGCCATTCAACACCAGGGACTTGGGTATCGAATTTATAAGATCATTAGAAGAACCACAGAAGATCGAAATACCTAATCCATATGATGAAGGAGTATTACCTTGGGGTCTGAAGAAAGAACCTAAGCAATGCGAAGTGACTATGTCAAGAGAAGATAAGAATCAGAATGGAAAAAGGATGACCGAGATGAAGCTTACTGGGAAAAAGACTAGGAAGCTAAGTAAGAAGAAAGCCAAAATAAAAAAGTTACAGAAGACTCCAGAGGAAACTTCGTAGAAGGAAAAATCACAGGCATCGAGCTTTGCCAGGATATCATAACAACGACCTATGACACTTCGCCATGGCACATAAATATAGTCATTGGAAGCCAATATAACCATTTGACTTCCACTCCGAATGGGTCAAAATTCCTTTATGGCTCACCACTAGACTGTTAGACCACACCATATGGACATAACATCAGTTAATGTAGCCTCTTATCCATTGCAAGCCGACCGTTGGTAAGTTTCCCTACTTAGTTTGTTGCACCACACATCGAAAATACTTTTGCTAAATGAGAATTTGAGCTCGAAACTTGAGATTACTTCACCTTGCGATCATTGTCTTGTTCCCATACTGTTCATCATAGTCTCTGAATTCATTTTCACACTTGATCTAGTGGACCCAAGCTTGTATGTCGGACGAGCTTAGCGCTGTTGAGAAAGTAGTTGAAGAAGTTTTGATTGACTTAATGGCTGAGAGAGTCATGCCAAAAAAAAAGGATGTCTGTAGGTGTGCAAGAATCATCAACATGAGGAGTCTAAGATTCTCCCTCCACTACTCGCGGAGCAGGACCTTCCAGAACCACGACCGAGACAAGAACAAAGCACATAGATGATATTGCAAATGCCAAGTTGATCCCATGCATTCTGCTGGTTTACATACCACCTTTGAGCATAAATATTAACCGTGACAGTGTACCCAGAGACTTTGAGTACACCTTGATCACCATGTATCTTTCGAAAGGGGTGCACGCAGTACGTGCTGACCATGATAATCTTGGAACACTGAAATTTAATGATTTTAACCTTGGAGATCGCAAAACCTACAACATGTTAGTTATGCACAAGTACTTAACCAAGACCAAAGGAAGAAATCCTAAGATTGTCCCGTAGTCCTGGACCCAGAACCTCGTGCAGTCCTGACTTCTCAATGTAATGAATATCGCTCACTTCGACAGACACCAGAAAGTCAACACATGTGTCAAGTTGCTGCTATCTTGCTACCACGACAGATACTTATGGTTGGACTGCTGCATCACTATGGATCCAACTCTGATCAATTATATCATAGGGCTTAGCATGCAAGGTCCTGACCCATAAGAATTTTACCCAAGAAAGACCTCAGACCGAGCACTAGCACATCAGATAAAAGAAACTTATGGCCATGTAGAGAAGGGTATGCGAGGCTACAAGGTAGCCTCTATCTAGAGTGGCACAGTACGCCTTGCCTGTCAGCTGATCGTGGGAAAGTTAGTTCATAAGAATAGACCAACATAGGTGATTGGCTTCGTAGTTGAGCTCGCAGGGAAGTGCGCTGAGGGATTACAGATGAATTGGGCACAGTATCTTGTAAACCAGTTAGAGCTGGATTGCAGAGGAGTGCAAGACCAAGGGTATGAGTTCCACTTTAGTTGGTTTCCCATACTCATCGCTTTCATCGCTTGGGAACTGCCATAGGGAGCCACTTTTCCAGAGATCGAAACTTTAGAACCACTAGCCACAAAGTTTTGTACGCCGTGGTACTCCAGTGACATGAAAAAGCAGTGGAAGTCCAATGCTGTCTTCCACACCTATTTCAACCAACTGAAGAATGCAATTCAGTCTACACTACGAATCACCCCAAATGTACTTCATAGGTTTAGACCTTTGATGAAATTCAGTGCGAACCACCACTTCACCTATATTATAGCGTGCGGTGATGAGCATAAATAATAGCTCCAATCCTACTACAAGATGACAAAAGATGACTTGGAGGAGATTACAAAGGAATGGTTGGTGGACCTCCTTGTTGCAACAGACCCCRCAGACATGTCTGATGAGGAAATCCATAAAGATATGATGGATACACCTGTGCCAAGCAAGACTAAGAAGGATGACRAAGTTGAAGATATCCCTAGMACATCCACGAAAACTACTTCGATCTCACCTGCGCAGGGAGGTGATGGTGACGAGCTAGGCAGCACAGAAGTTGAGAAAAAYAGAGGCGAGGTTACTCCACCTAGAGAGGAGGAGGATCCCTCTATGAAAATAAATATTACATCACCGAAACCTTCCTCCTGAAAGAAATCTAAGGCCACCCAKACCACGCTTAAAACTACCCTTACCCCGGATGACTTTGACTTCTTAATTGCTGCGCTGAATGATGTTTCACTAGAGATCACATAAAAGMAAGAAGCAAAGCAGGAGGAGATATTCAACTGAATCAAGGGAGAACTCCAAGAAGTGCAGCAGGCACTCTAGTCTAGACGAGCAGTTTCTACAACACCCTTGATAAGTGAAACATTAGGAATAGGCAATGAGCCCACTCATCTACACCAGATCGCTGATCAAGTCGAAGCTCACCTTTGACGAGCTCAAGAAGACACAGCACAAGCCACCTAGGCTTTGATGCAAGCACATAAAGCACTTCTAGAACAACAGAATGAGGCAGAATGGGAAAAGCTTGCCCTGAAAGTGAAGTGGGATGAGGAAAAGGCACAGTTGCTAGCAGAGCAACTTGAAGTACAGGAAAGGGTTCACAAAGCACTTCACTCTGTGACGGTCATAAAAGTGAATATGGAAGACCATCTCCCAGAGCAGGTGACCCAACTGGAAGAAGTAATCCAACAACTCCAACAACACATCATAGATCTAGAGCTCTGCACCATGCCCGAGACCCCCCAAGAAATAAGAGATCTAAGAGAGGCCACTGCTCGAAGCGCAGTTGGCCGATTAAAAAACTTTGCTCTGGAATGCAAGCAACTGAGCGCTAGAAGCACCTAGACTTATGAAACCCTCACAGAGAATCCATAATTGCAGACATTAGAGGCACAAATCCAAGAAGCAAATCAACATGCAGACACACTACAGGAATAGATAAAGACTTTGACCCCAGTCGAAAGAATAAAGAGGTTTGAAGAACAACGCGCAACCCAACAGCAGGTACATACGCTGCAAAGTAAAGTGATGGAAGTTTCCCAACAACTTCAGCTAATCCAAGAAAAGGCATGCCAGCTGTGCACTGAACTTGAAAGCCAGGGATATGAACTCGAATAGGTTGTCATCACTGCAGAACAATGCCTGGAAGGACCGCTCAATGACACAATGAACCAGAAATTCACTGAGCAAGAGGTTGTCATACTGCAACAGGTTGAAGCAGCTCAATCCAAGCTCGAGCAATTCGAGGTGGAATTGATCAGACCAGAGTGACTTGGGATGAGTCACAGGTGAGTGTTGGGGGCATGTTATCCCTTGATCAAGTTTTGAAGAATACTTGGTCATAGTTGACCATTTTTGGGACTGTGATAGCTAGTCAAAGATGGAGCGCAACATGAAGCAGAAATTAGGGAAGCAAAACCTATTTTTGGGACCCTTTAGGGTTTTGAGTTGATGTAACAGGAAAGGGATGTCGGCCTATGGATTTACCCATGTTTAGGCCCATTTTGTAATCTATAAATAGATACTTAGACAATGTAAGTAGAAGACAATAGTACATCTATGTGATGTATAGCTAAAAGCTTAGTGCTAGTAACTGGATCTGTGTGATCGGATGTGCTTTGTGCATGATTGTAAGGGGATTGAGAAGCTAAGTGCAAGTTGTTGTAGTTTTGGGCTGAAGTGCAAGGAAGAAGGATCTAGCGAGCTGTGCAGATATTCTATCCTGTGCGAAGCAAGGATTGTTTAAGCTCTATGCTGTAACTATTTGACTGAGATAACAAAGAAGAATATCTTGTGGACATAGCCCCAGGGTGGAGGTGAACCATGGTAACTGTGTGTATTATGCTCTATGCTTTGACCTAATGTGTTTATCTCCTTCTTGGCTAAGTGCTTGATGTGATTAAGTAGATTTAGTTATGCTTTGTGATTTTGATATAGGAATGAATGTTAGATATGATATATAAGATGATTAGTGCCTGATCTAGTGAATCCAATCTATCTTGTTGTATCTAAGTGCTGAATTATCTTGAATCTAAGTATATACTGCGATGCTCTATGCTATCTGCGAAGCGCTGTAAGGGTTGAATATTGATAGATAAACCTTGCTAGATAATTGCTAAGTGCTATAATCACAGATTTGTGTCCCAACTAAGGTTGTATACATCTGAGTCTTGCAACCACCCCTGCCTCTACCTCGGGTGAGACTTCATCTGCTCCGCAGGTGTTTTCGAAAGGGGCGGTAGTTAGGGTTTTGTTGGTGCGCTCTTGAGCATTGAACGCTGGGTCTGCCCCTGTGCCAACAAAGTGGTTCAAGCAGAAAACAACTAGAAAGAAAAGAGCCAACAAATATGATCAAGTTCCAAATCAGCAGACAATCAGACCATGTGAGTACTCTGCCACCAAAAACTAATAAAGACAAGATTATCCCTAATAAAAAACAAAGATATCAAAAGATGGAGCAACAAATGCCAAGAAGAAGGGCATCCTTGAGGTACAAAAATTTCTTCCATGGTACTGTTTTTACTGCTCTAATTTTGGTCATAATATTGCAAATTGTCAAATTAAGTTTAGAGACATGCAACTGAGGAGATCAAGATATAAACAATCTTTGCAACATATAACTAAACAACCAATGAGTAGAGAAAGTTACACCAATCACTTTCACCTATTTAACAATGAGCTCGAATGCTTTAACTGTCATAACTTTGGCCATAAAGCTACAAACTGCCATATGAAGAATTACAAAGCAGATCCAAGGATAAAACCCTTAGCTAGAAATGCCAACACATGAAAAAAGAAAGATAGTGAAAAATGTGGTCTAGTACTTTTAGCTCAAAAACAAAAAGACCCCTGGTATATAGACAGTGGATGTTCTAAGAACATGACTAGAGACAAGGATAAGTTTATGTCTATAAGTAAAAGAAAAATGATAAATGTGACCTTTGGAAATGATGAACCAGGTAAAATCACGGGTAAAGGGATGGTGAGTTTAAGTAATGGCAAAGGAAAAGCCTAGGATGTTTTGATTGTAGATGGGCTGAAACATAATTTTCTCAGTGTAAGTCAAATGTGTGATAGAGGATGTGTAGTGGTGTTCACTTCCAAATATTGTAATATAAAGTCTGTAAACTCAGGACAAGTGGTGGCTAAAGGCATAAGGACAAATAACAATGTATATGTGCTGAAAGAAGATAGAGAACAATGCCATCTAAGAAAACATGATGAAAGATGGTTATGGCATAAGAGACTTGGACATCTAAACTTTGACCACTTAATCAAGCTCAAAAATATTGAGGCAGTAAAATATCTTCCAAGAATATCAAAGCCACAAGATTCTGTGTGTAAACCCTGCCAAGTAGGAAAGCTAACCAGGACACAATTTAAATCCAAGAGCTCTACTTCAACAGAGAAACCACTCCAATTAATTCATATGGATTTATGTGGACCATCAAGACAGGAAGGCACAGGGAAGGAAAACTACTTCATTCTGATCATTGATGACTACTCCAGACTCACTTGGGTTTCTTTTCTCAAAGAAAAAGCTGAAGAATTTGAGAAATTTAAAATATTTAAGGCTTTAACTGAGAATCAAACATGCAACAGGTTAAAGACAGTAAGATCAGATAGAGGAGGATAATTTATGTCAAGTGATTTCAAGGAATTCTGTGATAAACATGGGATCAAGAGAGAATACACAATCCTAGGAACTCCACAACAAAATGGAGTAGTTGAGAGGCAAAACAAAACAATTCAGCAAATGGCAAGATCAATGATGAATGGAAATAATATTGCTCAGACATATTGGGTAGAAACGATTTATACAATAATCCATATTCTTAACAAAGCCCACCTTAGACCTCACAGTGTCAAGACACCTTATGAACTGTGGTATGGAAGACCTGCTTAATTCAAACACTTCAAAGTCTTTGGCAGTAAGTGCTACATAAAGAATAATAATGAAAACCTTGAAAAGTATTATGATAGGACTGATGAAGGTATATTCTTAGGGTATGATACAAATAGTAAAGGATACAAATGCTATAATAAGAGGCTCCATAAGTTGGTTGATTGTATTGACATAAAAGTTGATGAAGAAATCCCAGTACGATATGTAAGCAATGTTGAAGCAACAACAAGGGATATAGTTAAAGTTGAAGATGAACAGGTCCAAGAATCAGAAAAAGAAGACTCCGAGTCAGATGAAGATACAAATACTTAGGTAGACTCAAATCAACAGACAACATAAAATCCTTCATCCATGATTACTCAAAAGAATCATCTTGCAAGTCAGATAATCGGTGAGAAAGACAAAGGTGTACAAACCAGGAGAAGGATAATAAAAGACACTGAGCAATCACATATAGTCTTCATATCCATGGTGGAACCTAAGAACTCTAATGAAGCCAACAAAGACGTAAATTGGTTAAAATCAATGAATGAGGAACTGGACCAGATTGAAAAGAATGACACTTGGGAACTCGTTCCTAGGCCAACAGATAAAAATGTAATAGGATCAAAATGGGTCTACAAAAATAAGATGAATGTGCAAGGAAATATTGTAATAAATGAGGCTAGATTGGTCTGCAAAGGATATGCTCAAATAGAAGGACAGTATTTTGATGAAAAATTTGCGCCCATAGCAAGATTAGAAGCTATTAGAATGTTTCTTTCCTATGCTTGTCATAAATTGTTTAAAGTTTATCAAATGGATGTCAAGTCAGCTTTTCTAAATGGAGATCTAAAAGAAGAAGTCTATATGGAACAACCAGAGGGTTTCCAACTGTCAGATAACCCTGACATTGTCTGCAAGCTGAAGAAAGCCTTATATGGGTTGAAACAAGCTCCTCATGCCTGGTATTACAGACTGGATAAGTATCTTCAAGACAAAGGGTTCAAGAGAGGAACAATTGACAACAATCTATATATCAAAACAAAGGGTAAGAATTTGCTCATTGTGTTGGTTTATGTAGATGACATCATCTTCGAAAGCAATAATAATTCATTGGTACAATGGTTTGCTTCTGCCATGCAGTCTGAATTTGAAATGTCTATGATAGAGGAACTGTCATTTTTTCTTGGTCTACAAATTATTCAGAGGTCTGAAGAAATATTTCTTTCTCAGGAGAAATATCTAAGAGAAATGTTGAAAAGGTTTCAAATGGAAGATTCTACACCTATGAGCACAACTATGGTCACTGGATGCAAGTTAAGAAAGGATGATGACTCATCTGATGTTTATCAGAGTTCATATAGGTCTATGATAGGAAACCTATTGTACATCACAACATCCCGTCCAAACATAATGCATGCTGTTGGAATGGTGGGAAGGTATCAGGCTGCACCTAAACATAGTCATTTGTTAGCTGTCAAAAGAATATTCAGATACTTGAAAGGAACAATGAACTATGGCCTATGGTATCCTAGGAATCAGAATTTTCAACTATCAGTCTACTCAGATGCTGATTGGGATAACTACGTGGATGAAAGGAAAAGCACGAGTGGAGGTGCATTCTTCTTAGGAGATTCCCTTGTAGTGTGGTTGAGAAAGAAGAAAGGTTCCATTTCCTTATCAACTACAGAAGCTGAATACATTGCAGCTTCCACTTTCTGTACCCAAGTATTGTGGATGATTCAGACACTTGCAGACTTGGAGGTAAAATATACTGCACCGATCCCAATTCATTGTGATAATACCAGTGCAATTAGTGTGTCAAAGAATCCTGTATTTCACTCCAAGACCAAGCATATACCCATAAAGTATCACTTCTTGAGGGAACAGGTGACCAAAACTTTTGTTTCTTTGCCTTATATTCCATCCAAAGATCAGATTGTTGATATCTTCACTAAACCGCTTACAAAATTTCAGTTTGAGTATCTACGCCAGAAGTTGGGCGTGACCCCGTTATCAAGCTAAATAGTCCATCCTGTCAGGGGGAGTATGTATTGGTTGAATATCTGATACCTTCGAAAAGTACTGCAACAACTCAAGGGGAACATGTTTTCTTTGACATTGATGTCAAAGGGGGAGAAAAGGTGTGGTCTAGATGCTACAGTTGGAGGTCTAAGAATAATAGTGCAGCCTTTCAGGGTTGCCATCAATCCCAAAGGGGGAGATTGTTGGCATATTTTACAGTATGAGTGTGCTTTTCATTGATGGTAAGATCAGCAACGGCGATGGAAAGCAAGAAAAGCATAAGCTCAGTAGGAGAAGTGAACAATATGCAGAGATCAAAGCTAAGAAGGGAAAGCGCAGTACTGAAACGTGATCAGGATCAAAATATGCATACTTGAATTGATAATTCGAATACCCGAATACTCGATAGCCATTGGATCACTTTTAAGTGGAAGGACAAGATAAGCTAGAAGAGTAGCACCGAAGATAGATCAAGCCATCGATCTAAGAACATGATCGATGAAAAACATTTGGTTCATGTCAAAAGTTGTGAGGAGGTTACCGTTCGAGAATCTCACTTTGAAAGAATTGGCAACTTGAAAGTTGAATTACCCGAAGCCCAAAAATATGAAATGAATAAGGACCATCGGATCTCGAGAAAATGTGATGACTGTTAGATCAGGGAGAACCATGTCAAAAAACCATGTCTACAAGGACATGTGGCAGACCAAGTTGGCAGACCACGTCAGTCGTCAGATTGAATTAGTGGAAGGACAGGATAAGCAAGGGCTGAGATCTGAGATCTCGATCACCTGAATATCTGTCAGTCGTCGGATTGAATTAGTGGAAGGATAGGATAAGCAAGGGCTGATATTTGAGATCTCGATCACCTGAATATTCGTTAGCCATCGGATCAAATTAATTGAAGGATAAGATAAATGGGGCACAAGGTTTGAGAATTTGAGTATCTGAATCTTCGTCAGCCGTCAGATCACCATAATTGGAAGGATGGGATAAGAAAAGATGGAGAGCCATTGGATTTAATCCAAAGAAAACATCATTTCATGCAAATAAATCCATTGATATAAGACCTTGATCAAGTGACTATCATTCATTTCGGGTCTAAATATGTGAGGAGGTTACGCTCCGGGAAAATCTCACTTCAAGTTTCAAGTTGAGAATTGAAATACCTGAAGCCTGGAGAGCTGAAATGCATTCTTGACTGTCGGATCATATGAAGAAAGCAATCATCAGATCATCTGAAGAAAACCTCAAGCGTCAGATCGTCCGAAGAGAATCAGGGTCGTCTGATCCAGAGCATCAGTTTGAGATTTGAAATCTCTAAAGTCCGGAGAGCCGAAATACATTCTCGACCGTCGGATCATCTGAAGAAGATCACAATCATCAGATCATCCGAAGAAGACCTCAAGCGTCATATTGTCCAAAGAGAATCTAGGTCATCTAATCCAAAGTGTCAGTTTGAGATTTGAAATATCTGAAGTCCAGAGAGTCGGAGAGCCGAAATACATTCTCGACCGTTGGATCATCCAAAGAAGATCGCAGCTGTCATATCATTTGAAGAAGATCTCAAGTGTCACATCGTTCGAAGTGAATCTGGGTCGTTTGATCCAGAAGAGACACGTCGAGCATTGGATCATCCAAATTAAATCTCAGTCGTCAGATCCAGAGCGTAAGTTTGATATTTGAGATTTCAGAAGTCTGTAGACCCGAAGGAGATCTCAACCGTCGATTGATAAAGGGGCCACAAAACCGTTGATTTGGCTGAAAGGTCAAATTCCCGAAATGGAAGCAAATACATTGATTGAGAATGACAGGTGTTTTCGGATCATCAACTCCGGAAGATTGGCATACGAAAGAAAGAAGGGTTTGAGATTTGAAACTCTCGGAGCCTGGACCATGAAGTAAACTCAACCATTGATTTAGGAAGGTTAGATCTGATCCGCAGATCGTGAAAGGACAGATCTGAACCATACGTTCTGGAGCACCATCAATATCGTGAGATCGACGGTCCCATCGTATTGCGGGGATCGAAGGTGCATAGACTTTAAAAAGTTGAAGGCGAGCCACAATCGAAACCATGGTTTTGGAGAAAGGAAACATGGAGGCTCGAGGTAAATTGTGGGGCGAAAAGCAGTTTGTTCTAAACAACCTTTGGATGCACCCGAAATCGCGTGGTCACATGAGATCATCGCCCAAGGTCATATCAAGGGAGGAGCTATCACATCTCTAAGCTTCACTTCGGAGTTCAGGAGATCGGGAGTTGGGAGAGTTGGGGTGACTCACGACAGATGACCCAAAATGCAAAGTCCCGAAGTGATTGGCCTTAGGTCACCATCGAAGGTCACGTGAAGGAAGGGGATTAGGAGCCAAAGAAGTCAAAACCAATTGACTGTAACTGATAGAGAAGACAAAGAGTTGCGACTGTAGTGAACAACCTGAAGGGCATATCAATGACGCAGTGAAGAGAATGCGGAGGCATAGCGCATAGAATGGAATTGACGCACATAACATAAAATGTAGAAGAACATAAAACATAAGGTATGAGAGCATGAGGACACTGATGCAGGCAGAGCAGAGCAGTGTAGCAGAACAATGATGAGACTGGTAAGCCATTGATAAACACTGTATCACTGTAATAAATTTCAGTAAGCAAATATTTATATTTCAGGGTGGTAGGGTGGTTCTAGGGAGGACTGTTGTCCTCAAAGTTTCAAGTGGGTGCTTGAACACAGGGAGTTGTAGCTTCCATCTGGTTGCATCCAGAAAAACCATGGTGGTAAGGTGGTGCAAGGGAGAACCATTGTTCTTTGTTATGTAGGTTGGTGCCTGTGTGACTAGAAGTTGGTGCTTCCATCCAGTTGGTGCTGGAACACTCAGAGAGTTGGTGCTTCCTTCTAGTGGGTGCTAGAGAAACTAGAGAGTTGGTGCTTCCTTCTAGTGGGTGCTAGAGAAACTAGAGAGTTGGTGCTTCCTTCTAGTGGGTGCTAGAGAAACTAAAGAGTTGGTGCTCTCAACAAGTTGCATCTTGTAAAACAGAGGTGGTATCCTCACAAAGAGTTGGTGCTCATAAGAATGATAATGCACAGAAAATAAAGACCACTTATCATATCAAGAAGAAGAGGTTTTCTCCCTTTATGGGTTTCCTCAGGAATATATGTCTCTGTATACTTCATGTGTGTGATTGATGTTGAATACTCTATTGATTACTTAACTGAATTATTGTGATCATCATTGAGTGTTCTCTAATGAGTTTAAAATGGTTACAATTGTTTATGTTAGAATATAGAAGATTGTGCTCGTTTTACCATTGACGATACCCTTGTCACCCAACCACAGGCTGAAGCCACCCTCTGAGCACCTTGAACTTGATAGAGAAGAGAATCCTGGTAGAAATCCAATAGCCAAGAGAGGCTAATGCACCAAGAAAGAATAGAACCCAAGCTGATCAGATAATCCCACCTAGAGGCTAGCGCACACCTTCCCAGAAACTTTCACACAAGCTACAACTGCACCTGCGTAGATCCAGTTCTCTCTGCAATTGCTGAGATGAGAATAATGAGAACTAGCGCCCTGTATTTACAGTAGTCTGGGCAGTTTAACTGGGGATGACTTCTCCTTCTAGGTATTAATAAATTCATATTAAATATATTTCTGCACTCGACAACTTGTCTAGGGTTTGCTTCACTTCTTTTCTTCCTTCCGGAGTATTCTAATCTCATCATAGATCACAATGGAGGTTCATACCTCCCGAAGCTACCATAATATTAACACTCCCTCCTAACTAGGGAGGTATGGTCTTGAGCACAACAGACCATTCAACTGGTAGCAACACGAGCACCGTCATTATTATCCAACTGGATAATCTCCTATGACAACTAGTACAATATTAATTGATAGAACACACCTGTGTCTATTCAAGGTAGTATGCAACTATTCAAACCGTGACACATAGTCACAAACAGTGGAACAAATCCACCACAGTAGTATATCTCTATTGTCTGGAGACAGGCAGTTTCTATAACAATCATCTGGGCCAATCTTTCACTCACATCTGCGAGTTCTGAAAGAATATCTGCCTCACGAATAGTGGAACATATCCACCACAGTAGTTTTACATCTACTGTCAAGCGTCTGATAGCAACCTGCATAGAAAAAATGTTATGATATAAACTTAATCATCTGGGCCAATATTTTACTCACGTCTGTGAGATATGAAAGAATATCTGCCCTCAGTATAGAACATCAGCAATGGGCTATCTGTCCTATTCTTCTCAACCAAGGAAGAAGGATTGTTTCTGATTTATGAGCTTGAACCACTCCTCACCCTGGGCCATTCTTCCTACATTAATCAAAGTGCACCATGGACACAATGTATAAACCCTACGGAATGTTTGGACCATTCCCCACCCTGGGCCATTCCTCCTACACTAATCAAAGTGTATCTTGGAGAGGATGTATAAACCCTAAGGAATGACTGTCCTGGACCATTCCCCACCCTGGGCCATTCCTCCTACACTAATTAAAGTGCACCCTGGAGAGAATGTATAACCCTAAGGAATGTTTGTCCCTGATTGCTGAGCCTGGACCATTCCCCACCCTGGGCCATTCCTCCTACACTAATCAAAGTGCACCTTGGAGAGAATGTATAACCCTAAGGAATGACTATCCGAACCATTTCCTCCGTTAACCACAAGAGGAAAAGACTGTCCTGTATCAACCTCCAAAACAAACCATTCCTCATGTTAACCACAATGAGAAATCGTTGTCCGGCGAGGCAGGCCAATCTTCTTGAGTAACCCTCAAGAAGATAGATTGCCCTAGACCACTCCCCATGTTAACCACAATGGGAAGTTGTTGTCTATGATACATCAACAATCAGACTACTTCCTATGTTAACCACAATAGGAAGTCACTGTCCATCAAAAATCTCAATCCACTTTCTGAATAGGAAAGAATCTATCCAATCTGGACTATTTTTCAATTACAAACATAAATAATATTTTTAGTGCTCCCTCCTAATCTTGGAGAGTCATTTAAGTCACAAAAATAAATGTTTTCAAGAATATTTTTTCGTACCTTCTCCTAGCTTGGAGAATCTTCCCTTTCGGTTAAGGGAGTTATTTCCACGATCCCCATCTTCTCTCGGAAATATGCAAACTTGATTCTGGATAGAGGTTTTGTCAGGATGCCTGTTGTTTGCTCATTAGTGGGGATATACTTGAGCTTTACCACTCCTTCTTGGAGTTTATCTTGAATAAAGTAGTATTTGATCTCAATGTGCTTCGACCTTTCATGAAACATTGGATGTTCTAATAATCTTATACAACTCTGATTATCGCAATATATTATGGTCGATTCTGGAATCTAATCAAATAAATCAGAGATTAACTTCCTTAGCCATACTTCTTCTGTGCATTCTTCACAAGCTGATATATACTTTGCTTCTGCCGTACTGAGTGCGATAGACTTCTATTTCCTGCTGCCCCAAGATATCATAGCAGAGCCCAAGCTGAAACACATACCTGAAGTACTCTTTCTGTCTTCTGCACTTCTTGCCCAATCAGAGTCTGTGAATCCATGAAGTTGGATATCACTAGATGTGGTATATCTCAAGCCATAGTTTATTGTCCCATGAATATATCTTAGGACATGCTTTGCAACTATCCAGTGCTCTTGTCTAGGTTCCACCTGGAATGACTTAATGTGTTTACAACAAAGCAAATATCTGGTCGAGTATTTACTAAATACATCAATGATCCAATTAGCTGTCGATATAGAGATGGATCAATTGTATTGGAGTCTGGGACTTTCACTTTTCTTATATCTGCATTCATAGGAGCGTCCATGGACTTACAGTCCATCATTCCAAATTTCTGAAGGATCTTTATTGCGTACTTTCCTTGTCCAAGGAATACTTCACCACGCTTCTGCCAAACTTCTAGTCCCAAGTAGTAATGCATGAGACCTAGATATTTTCATATCAAATTCATAGGCTAATTCCTTCTTGCACTGAATAATTAGAGATTCTTCACCTGTTATGAATAGATCATCAACATATAATAGTAGAATGACAGGTGCGTTATCCACAACTTTGTAATAAAGGTTTGGATCTGTATGACTCTTGGAGAAACCAAGTCTTGTTATATAGTTGTCCATTCTGGTGTACCAAGCCCTTGGAGCTTGCTTGAGTCCATATAGAGCTTTCTTCAATCTGAAAACGTGAGTGTCTCTGGAATGTACCTCAAATCCTTGAGGTTGTTCGATATACACTTCTACAATAACTCCATTGAGGAAAGTTGTTTTTACATCCATCTGGTGTAGATTCCATCCCATGGAAGTGACAAGGGATATGATAGCTCTGATGGAGGTATACCTTACCACTGGAGAAAAGGTTTCATCATAATCTTCTCCCTCCTTCTGGGAGAACCCTCTGGCCACGAATCTTGCCTTGTATTTATCCATGCTTCTGTCTGCTGCATATTTGATCTTGTATACCCATTTTGAGGTTACCACTGATTTTTCTTTAGGTCCAGGTACAATTTCCCATACTTCATTTTTCATAATGGATTGATGTTCTTCCACCATAGCTTCTTTCCATTGTCCCTTTTGGACTGCTTCTTCAAATGTGGTAGGTTCTTCATCTTAACTTGAGAATCTTTTCGGTCTTTTACTCTTCCTGGATGTTCCTTCTGGAACCTTGATTCTTTCTGCATCTTGTAATGTAGCTTCAAGCCAAGCTGGTCGTTTCTTGGTCTTTGGTATGATATCTGAATCAATGTTCTCACATGGCTCCATAGGATGATCAGGTTGATCCTTTTCGTTATTTTTGTTTTCTGTGTTTTCTTCATTAGGTTCTTCAAGTTCTTCTTCTTCTATAATTTCTTCGATGGATTTCCTAAAGGCCATCCTTTCATTGAACGTTACATCTCTGCTTACTTCTATTTTGTGTTGTTCTGGAATATATATTCTATAGGCTTTGGATGAATCACTATATCCCACGAATATCCCCTTCTTTCTCGAGCGTTCTAGTTTATTCATTTTATCTTTGGGAATATGAGAGTAAACTGGACATCCAAATATTCTTAGGTTTTCTACGTTAGGTTTCTTACCCAAGAATGCTTCTTCTGGTGTCATTTCTTTCAATATATGATGAGGGCTTCTATTCTGTACATATATTGCCGTCATTGCTGCTTCTCCCCATAGGAACATGGATAGACCTTGATCGTTAAATAAGGATTTTACCATTTCTTCGATAGATCTATTCTTTCTTTTTGCTACACCGTTTTGTTGAGGATTATGAGGAACAGTCAGCTCCCTCCTAATCCCTGTCGTTTTGTAGAATGCAACGAACTCCTTCGAGGTGTATTCTCCTCCATTATCTGTTCTTAATGTCTTGATCTTCTTGTTCATAAGGTTTTCTATTTATGCCTTGAAATCTTGGAATTTGCTGAATACTTCGTCTTTTTATTTCGGTAGGTACATATATACAAGATTCTTTGATAAACTAGGTACATATAAAACATTTCTTAAGTGAACATGATTACCTGATTCCAACTTGACGGAGGCTTGTCCAAATCCTTCGACGGGGTAAGTGATTTTGTCTCCAAGCTCCACTTTGTATGATTTCTTTCTCTCATTTAGATTTGAGAGTCTGGCTTGATCTCCCATCATGTGCCTGGAATCTCCACTATCGATTATCCACATATCATCTTCAATCATCCCGGTGAGTGTTGAGTAGTGTAAAAGACTGATTATTTCACACATGTCTTCGCTTGACTGGTAACTGGTCATGCCTTGATCCAAAAATTCAACTTCGTCATTTCTGTCTTCTGAGAGAGCCAAGAGGTGCATTGAGTTAGGGCGCACATGAATATCTACTTCTTGGGTGAGATGTTCCATCACAAGGTGTCGGATTAGAGATTTAGGGTTTCTGCAACTGCTTCTGCTAGTAACCCTAGCTACAGTGTTTTTGGAATCTTCTCCTACTAGTAACCCTAGCAAAAGTTCCTCAACGAGCTCAATATCTAGCAGCTATGCTTCCTTCCAGCGTTTTAGGCTGACTGAAGGGGGTGTGGGCCCATAACCTGTTATAATATAGAAGATTGTGCTCGTTTTACCATTGACGATACCCTCGTCACCCAACCATAGGCCGAAGCCACCCTCCGAGCACCTTAAACTTGACAGAGAAGAGAATCCTGATAGCAATCCAATAGCCAAGAGAGGATAAAGAACCAAGCAAGAATAGAACCCAAGTTGATTAGATAATCCCACTCAGAGGCTAGCGCACACCTTCGCAGAAACTTGCACACAAGTTGCAACTGCACCTGCGCAGATCCAGTTCTCTCTGCAACTACTGAGATGAGAATAATGAGAACTGGCGCCCTGTATTTATAGTAGTCTGGGAAGTTTAACTGGGGCCGACTTCTCCTTCTAGGTATTAATAAATTCATATTAAATATATTTCTGCAGCCGACAACTTGTCTAGGGTTTCCTTCACTTCTTTGCTTCCTTCCAGAGTATTCTAATCTCGTCATAGATCATAATGGAGGTTCATACCTCCCGAAGCTACCATAATATTAACAGTTTAAGCATAGTACAACTGATTCACCCCCGGCCTCTCAGCTATAGTGCTAGTACCACTCTCCACCATATCCAGATTTACTTGTTCTTTAGAATCTTCATCCTCTAAATCCACTATCTGTGGAGACTGCATAATATTCATCTTCTTAGGAGCAGTTTGCTAATCACTAGTGCCCATGGATTCTGAACTGCTTCTTTTGTTTTAAACAATCATCTTAGGGACTTTGACTATCAGCTTCTGGGGAGCTTGTTGTGTTTGAATTCTTTGTAGGGTTGCCTCCACTTGATGTATCTGACTTTGTTGCAGGGTTGCCTCCACCTGTTGTGTTTGAGTTGTTTGCAAGACTGCTTCCATATCAACACAGACTTCTAGGTTTTCCAATTTATAAAAACCCTCAACATGTTCATGCTCATAAGGGGCTTGTTTGTTCATCAATATTCTCTTGGATATGATTTGGTGTGGATCATATATTCTCCCTTGTCGTTGTGCAAAACCAAACTCTTTGATATTTACGTGAATCTGAGATAAACAAGATATGGATTTGACAATGAAAGGGCCAATGATAAAAGGGAATTTGAGGTTGGAGGATTTGCGCAATTTCAGGAAATGCTCTATCTCATATATGATTATTTTCCCGATGAATTCAAGGGAAAAGAATCTGGGGGTCAAAAAAATAGGCAATACATAGGGGGATTCATGACAACCATACACCCAGATCACTGTTGAGTGCATGAACAATACCTTAATCCCCCACTCCTCTTTCTGGATTTGGCTGTAAATAGCTCCTCATGTCATCCAAAACTCTAGGCAGGTTGGTGTTAAAAATCAAACGGTAATTCTTGGACATGACTTTGTTGATGAAGATCAACAATGTAATCCTCTTACATTCAGTTGATATGAATGTTGATTCCGGGAATTCTCTCTTATTGGTTTCCATGAAAATCTACAACAAATAGGTGTAATATCTGAAATGACTTAGAGAGMTAAAATTCACTAGATTCTTATGGATGTTATCAACTATGAATTGATCAAAACTGATGTAGAATGATAGAGTAGACTTTGACTGGAAAAATGTCAACATGAAACCCATCATGACTCCAGTGCTCRCGATCTGCGACGTATCGGGTCCCATCACCTTAGTGCCCCTGCCAGACTTAACCTCTTCTTGCCAGATTTAGCCCCTTCCACTAGTTTGTTTGACCTCCAACCCGATTTAGCATCTTGCTAAGTCCTGAAATCTTGATTCCACACAAAAAATTTATTGGTGATAACAAATCTAATAAGAAAAATATTTGACAAAAATTATCGCAAAGTAGAGCTAGAACCAAAATAAGTAGATCTGAAAATAATGTTCAATATTTCATAATTGAAAATCCCTTTTCTTGATATTAAAAAACAAAATAAACACCTGCTTGAAGATATTCTTTTGTTTGACAAATAAATCTAGGCTTGATATTTGAAATCCTCTTGATTTAATAATTAATTGCTAAGGACTTCTCCTCACCATAGCCTTGTCATTTACATGAATTTTATACCATGTTAACATTCACCAAGTGTACTGAGATACAATTTTATTAATCATAAAAATAAAATTACATAATGGGTGAGAGACATAGTGTACATATAACCTCTGTAGTCTTACCAAAAAAATCCATGTGTCCTTCACCAACAATGAAAGGATAATCACGATGAAAAGGATGTGATAAGGACAATCTATCTTTTAGGAAATACCTATATTTTATAATTACTTTATTATAGGAAAATAAACTATAGGATTATGAGGCTAACACATGGACACTTTATTATTTTTTTTGTGATCCCATTCACATAAGGGACAATTTTTTTAGTGATAAATGGACCATATGAAATTCATTAATATTGGTGTCAATGAATCCAAAATGATGCGTTGTCATAATATTAAGTGGTAATTTTTTCATGATATTTCATGAAAGGTATCATGGTCAAAGCCTTTTGAATGCGACTAAGTTCTTTTATCCTTATGTCCTAGAGAAAGCAATTTTGAAAGGGTGCATTATCAATATTACTTGACACTCTAAGCTTAAATTCATGGTCAAATGATTGTACATGAGTTTATTAATGTCATGAATTGAAGTCAAGTCAAATCAAGGCAAAATCAAGTTGAGTCAAAGCCACTACTAAAGTTGGAATTGAGGTTGTAGTCCAAGTTGATAGTTGAATAGATCCAAAGTAAACTCAAATCCAAGTTAAGTGAGTCAAAGTCATTGAAACTGTCACAATTAAAGGTCAAGTCAATTTTAAGATATGTAAAATCATGACATTAGTGTGTCAATTAAGTTTTCCCAGCCATTGTCATATGTTGCCTTGTTGGACACTACACAACTCAACAAGGAAACATACTTTTATGTAGGTAATTTTAGGCGCACAAAGAATATTGTAGGTGTAGATGAAAGAATATTGAAAAAGACAAAGAAGCCATCGTAAGAAAGAAAATAAGAATAAGTCATCAAGAACAATATGAAATAAGATGAAATCCTCTTAATGAAGTGTAGCAAGAGGTATAATTTAATAGAGATGATGCAACCAAAGTGGGATGAAAGAAGAAGAAGATGAGAGAAGAAGTGAAATAAGATGATAGAAGACAAAAGAGGATAATGAAAGAAAGTGAAAGAAGCCAAAATAAGAATTGACATAGAAATATGGACACAAACAAAAGATGCAATGGCAAGTGGAAATCCAAGAAACATGAAGTATGAAAAAAAAGAAAAAGAAGAACGAAGCAATATAAGCAAGGTAAATAAGTAGTGAAAATAATACCTTGTGTTTTAAAATTGAGATTCAAAAGTAACTAAAGTGAAAATGAAATCCCTAAGAATATTGATGATCCTCCTTAATAGTTTTTTTTAATGATTATTCTGAGATGGTATACGGAAATTTTTTTGTACGTACATGTGAAAAATATTTTATGTACCTGAGACAAAAGATGATGGATGTAAATTGTGATAAGGAAAATATACCAAGAAATGAGTTACACAATAACTCCTTAAATAATAGGATAAAATCCTCCAAATATCCAAATACATTTCTACATTACAATTCACATCTCCTCAATAATGAATACATGATCTCTATATATACCTATTTACATCTACACATGAGGCCACATTTACTGTTAGGTAGAATCTATTACATATATATTTACACATTATATGTACATTTAGCCCCATATATTCCTCCTCTTGGGATCATATCATATACATTTAACCCTATATATGCCCCCTGGGTCATAACACAGCAAGTCAAGGTTGAGAACAAGCACCCAACAGGATTGTTGAAACCAATGCAAATTCTAGAGTGGAAGTGGGAGATTATATCCATGGACTTCATCGTAGGGTTGCCAAGAACAACCAAGCAACATGATGCAATCATGGTGGTGGTGGAAAAACTGAGCAAGGTAGCATGTTTTATTCTGATTAAGTCCATTCATAAGGCCATAGATGTTGCAAATGCTTTTATAAAGGAATTTTTTAGGTTGCATGGTATGCGCAAGACTGTTATATCAGATTAAGATGCAAAATTCACATCAAATTTTTGGAAAGGCCCATTTGCAAGATTTGGAATGCAATTAGCATTCAACACAACTTACCATCCCCAAACAAATGGATATAATGAGAGGGTAAATATAGGGCTGTAAGATATGTTGAGGATTCATGTTATGCATCATCCCAAGAATTGGGAAGAATATCTACCCTTGGTAGATTTTTCTTAAAATAATGGCTACCAAGAATCACTAAAGATGAGCCCATTTGAGGCTATGTATGGAAGAAAGTAAAGAGTTCCAATTATTTGGGATAATCCGGTAGACATGATCATGCTTAGACCAAAAATGTTGAAGGAGATGGAACAAGAATTAAATAGAATTAATTAAAATCTAAAGGTGTCCCAAGACAGGTAGAAGAGCTATGTTGATAGGAAAAGGACACATAAGGAGTTCAAGGTGGGAGATCATGTGTATATCAGGGTGAATCCCAAGAGGATATCCCTAAGAATGGGAACTTTCACGCAGCTAGCACCCTATTATTGTGGACCATTTAATTCCTAGAAAGAGTGGGATTGATGGCATACCAACTTTCTCTACCTCCTACTATTAAAGCTCACAATGTGTTCCATGTATCCTTACTTAAGAAGTATATTCATGATTCTAATCATGTTATTGTTTGGACTATGATACAGGTGGAACTAGAGGGAGAATTCCAGACCAAGCCTCAACGCATCCTGGACAGGAGAGAGACATTTCTCTAGAACCAAGATATCATGTAGGTCAAGGTGCAATGGAAGCACTTTGAAGTAGATGAGGCCATATGGGAACTGGAGGATTCCATGAAGATGGCATACCTGTTTTTGTTCTCTGTATAAAACTATCTATACAGTGGTATAAACATCAAGGAAAATGTTCCTTTTAAGGGGGAGAGGAATGTAACACCCCATTTTCCTCCAAGTCTGTAATTATAATTAAGACGCAGTGGCTGTGATTGATGAACAATGTAATTATGTTTCATGTTTAATGAAAATTTTGAACCAACTATTTGAAAGGGAAATCCTTGCAGTACTGGCCATGATACAACAATTGGGAATTAGTAAGGGGGAACTAGGATTTTCCTTGTTTACCCAAGAAATCCAAACTCCACTTGAGAAAGTTTAATGACCAATCTTCTTGAAGTACCCCACCTTTCCATGTTCACAAGAAATCTCGTTGATGAAAATTAGACCAGATGTACCATGGAGGCGCCCCTTCGAATTGGGAGCTTGACTCTGTTGACGAGAGGAAAGGAAGGTTCCTATGTCAACTTTTTGACCTATTGGTCAGATAAACCAATAACGAGCAAGAGTGATCACCTAGATTTTATAGCCTGTGTACTAACATAACCTCTTCCCTGATGATAAATCAGGTGAGAGATCATAAAAAAAATTATTCTAAACATATGTCCGCATAAAATCATATATATATGTACTAACAACTTCAACAAACACACAAAGGGTATCTCCTGGCCACTTTAAATATTTATGTGAATTTTTATAAATAACAAGATCTTAAAATACAAAGAGAATACTAACACATAACATCAAGTGGAAATAGAAATTGAAATCTGTATAACAAAAATATAAAATCTAATATCTACAATGAATGAGAATGACATTCAGATAAAAGAAATAAAATGACAAAATAGAAATATGAATATGATAAAATCAGTTGTTGGCGCGTGCCTACTTTGGGAGAAAGATCTATTTTGGGCGCAAGCCTAATTTTGGAAGAGAAGATCTATTTTTGGAAGCGCGCCCCTTAGGAGGCAGGAAAGAAACATGCATACATGCCTAACTATGCTAGGGTTAGGGTTTTTGACAAATATTTTAATGACTATAAGCCTATAGAGTGATATAAATAAGGACCTAGGAGGTCTAGGAAAGGGTCAGTCAATTTATTATTGTTGATTGTTGGTTGGGAAGCTATTGATTGTAGCAAGTTTTTTTATGGTTCTTGTGGTAGAGTCGAATAAGCTAGTCTTTGAGGTTTAGGTCACATGATAAGGAGCCTAGTGTGATCTAGTCATCCTTCCAGAGGGTACTTACCCTCAGTTTGATTGTAATACCGAAGCTGTAATGCGTGCAATGCATAATTTGTAGAAAAATAAATAAAAGATTAGAGAAGCCAGATATTTGTGGAATTATCCCCAAGAGGGGGTGAACTACAATAAACCTTGTGTTCTATGTGATTGTTAATTAATTATTTTACTATTCTGTCAATCATTAGCTCAAGAATGAATGATTAAAACTAGTTATAACAACATGCATGCATAGGTTTAAAGATGAATGAATCATAGAAGTATATGAATGATTAATGATGATAATGTATAAGGAAAATAAGCCAACCATAATCCCCACTCACTCCTAGACTGCAAACACCTGAGTATTGCAGTCCCCCATAAAATATATCTTGGGTGAGACTGAACTGTGCACTTTGTGTGTGCAACGTTGCCTTCTAGTTTACCAGGAGGGTTGATAGTTTTGAGGGTTTTGTTGGAAACCTATTTGAGATCAGAACCTGGGTCAGCTAAAGTTAACCAACAAATGGTTTCTTTGCCGGCTGGAACTACACATATTGAGTGGATGAGATCCGTGGAAGAAAAGCGTGGAGGATGAAAGTATAAGGGAATGTTGAGGCCATGGAATCCAACAAAGGTAGAGATTGAAAGATGGTTGAGAATAAATGAACTCGAGTTTGCGCAGAAGGATAACAAAAACCCTAAGTTGACATCACGTAATCATCTCGACAAATACGTGTTTAGTGACTTGCATAAGGTATTTTTCTATGATTTCCCACATCTGTTGTAGTAGTGGTTATTGAGGTTGAAGTACAACCACCCTACGAACCGGTTCAGAAAACTAGAGTGGCATCCTATGGATATTGTGCAGTTACAACAAGTTAATAACAAATTCACGTGCGCAGTGTATTTATGGTTAGACAATATTGTTCCAGGGTTTATCACCAAATTTGCAGTAGACACCACGGAGATTACTCTGCTGTAGAGTAGGATTTTCTGAAGGCAACCATAGGTAGGTACATCATATCACTATATACTTCAATCAATATTTTATTATATGACAAAGGTGTGATGACCATGGAATCAAACATCTAAACTTCCTTGCGCGCATGGGGGAAGGGGGGAAGCACTTGCATGAGGTTCATATATGGACATGGAGATGGATAAGGGAAAGAATAAGGAGGTCATGGACCCAATAATGATGGAAGAGGAACAAATAAAGCAAATAATGRCAAAATATGGAAAGAYGCCCAACGGAATACCTTACCAATATAAGATGAATAATAAGAAGAGGTCCATAGCCGACAGAGAGGGATTGGCGAGCGATGAAGAAGAGGTCGAGGATCTCTGGGCTATGGAGAGTATTGAGGAAATCATGCATGCAACATACAAATGGAAAACAAGAGGTCCAGGGTCAGAAACAAAAGGAAGAACTCCAATCCAGATCACCGTCAATGTGGAACCTACAACCCCATGTGCGACTAATACACCCGAAAGAACACCAACATTTAGACAACCAAATTTTAGTGGAAAAACAACAACAAGAAAGGGGTCCAATCAAGAAAAATCAATTRCGGGAGCAAGTTCAGGAAGTAACAGTCAATTATCTACATCGCGCGGAGGTAGTAGTTCAACACAGTTCAAAATGGCAGGACAAGATCCCATGATCATATTACCAGAATTTCGAGGGAGAGGCATTAGAGGAAATTGAAAAGCATTTATTCATCTATGAGAAGATCTTGGAAGCAAAGCATATCATAGATGAGGATAAAAATCTTACGCAGTTAGATATCACAATAAGAGAGCGCGTGTTGGACTGGTACATGATCCTGGATGTAAACAAACCACAAGGAGTACCAAAGACTATCACAGACGTGAAAAAACTACTGGTAAATGAGTTTCACAAGCCAAGCTCAGAAGATCAGTACATGAATGAAATGATTGAAATCAGGTAGAAACCAGGTGAGTCTATTTGGGAGATTGATCAAAGGTTCAAACGTTTGAAAGGTAAGTTAAAATATGCAATTACTAACATGCAACATAGGCACTTATTTGTGAACTCACTGTTGCCACACTTGAAGTATCCTTTGAGACAACATAAGTTCCAAACTTAGGAAGAGGCTATGTAGGAAGCCTTACAACTAGCAGAGAACCAATCTCAACAGATAGATCCAACAATAGAAGAGATGAATGAGGATTTGAAGAAATTGAAGAATTTGACCTTTCAACTGACCCAAAATAAGGGAAAAGAGAAAATATAAGCTATTTGGTGTACACTATGCAGGACAGAAGGACACCATAAGAACAAATGTCCAAATTTTATGCAGTACAAGGAAACAAGGGTGCCAAACCCCTTGCCAATAGGAGGAACATGGTGCGAGATTTGTAAGATGCATGGGCATGATCCATGTAATTGTCCAATGATGTAGAAGTATAAGACAATACCAAAAAGTTCATATTGCATTTTTTGCAAATCAGTGGTTCATGATGATAAGGATTGTAGAACATTGTAATTGATGAGAGAAAGAACATCAGACACTTACATGGTACAAGAATAGATGATGATAGGGAAATATACACCTCAATTCAACCAAGTTCCACCACCATACAACAATACACAACCACAGTACAACAATGTGCAGCCGCAATACAACAACGTGCAACCACTGTATAATCCCGTGCAATATAACCAGGTACCACAATACAAAGCATCGCGAGGAGATCGAGGTGGATACATAGGTGGAGGATGAGGAAAAGGAGGATTTGGATGAGGCAGAGGACCAGTAGTGTTCCACAACTTCCAACAACTAGGACATTATGCAATATATTTCCCACTTCCACCGACGATTTGTATGTACTGTCACACAACAAACCATGACACAAAAGATTGCCCAACACTCTTGGGAAAGATCCATGAAAAAAGGAACCAGAACAACGAGAATGTCCAGCGGATTTCTATAGAAGCTATGGATGATGGAAAAAAAATCAATATATTCAATCAAGGAGGAACCAAGACAGGAGCTGATGGAACAAAACAAGATCCAACTCAACACCAATGGGTCAAGAAGAATACTGAGCCACAGAAGAAATTTGACATGAAGAAAGAAAAGGAAAGATTTAATGAGGCTAGACATGAGATTATCAAGTATAATGTTGCGTCTACATCAATTGCACAACAAGCTTAGAACCCACCAATGTAGGAGATTCCATCTTCAATGGACCATACCAGTAAAGGACAACCTTTAGAGCAAGTAAGTACCATAAATACTTTTTTGCAATCCTGAGTTAAGTTATTGAATGATCCATCATCTATTAAGGTCTTACAAAATTTTCTATAAATATGCAACACAGAGGTAGAAGGGAAGTTAGAGCAGAAAACAGTCAATCATCTCCATACAAGAAGAAGGACAAGCAAAGAAATCAGGCTAAATTCCAACATTGGGGATTTCAACATGGGAGATATTATATTGGATTTAGGCTCTGAAGTAAATTTCTTGCCTAAGAAGACATGGCAGTGTATGGGAGAACCCACATTATGCTATTCGCCTATCTAGTTGAAACTAACAAATATACACAAAGTGTTACCAATTGGAAGGCTTAAAAGTGTGACAATAGATTTGGATGGAGTGCGCACTATGGAAGATTTTGAAGTAATAGAAATAGTAGATGGCACAATACCTTACCCAAAATTACTTGGATTGGATTGGGCATTTGATAACCAAGATGTGATCAACCTGAAGACAAGGAAAATGAATTTTGAATCAGGCGAATATAGAGTTATTGCACCATTGTATCCTTCAGAAGGAGAAACGTTTGTAGAGGCGACTTGTTTGGATCTGGAAGAAATGAACCAATTGTACATAACCACTGTGCGAGAAGAATATTATGTCAACCCAACTATAGATGTGATACTTAGTTGGAGAATCATTACATCCTGTGCTTCAGACTCAGACACAGGTTTGGAGAATTGACAACAACTACTACATGAAGTCTCCACAAGAAGGTGTGCAAGATAATGTAACCTACCAGTTTTCATGGGCTAAACGACTTAGAGGAATTCTTGAAATAATATGAGGAGAATGTTTTGGAAAATTAGAGGCTCTTAGCCCTGGATATTGCACTCAAGGAAACACCTGCAAGATGGTGGGGTGCGCACAAAGAAATAATTCAAGACTGGTATCGGTGTAAACAACTACTGCGCATTAGTTTTGGCACAAAACATGGGGGAAATACAATGTAGAAGTATGATGGGCGAGGAACACCAGTTGGAAACTTGGAGAAGTGCATAACACAATGGAGAATGACCCACTAGAGGAATGGCCTCATCACTTTATTCATACATTGGAATGGATCCCAAGGAACTGGTACATAGATCAGGAGATGTGTAAAGGCACTACAAAATGGACATGATTACCATAGAATTTTGTGGTAACCTTATCATTCGAGCATGGAAACCCCAACATTGATTCAAGGATGAAGCTGATAAGGGGAGTGATATTTTTTGATGAACCATAGGTTGAAATCATAACAAAATATCAACAATAGAACAAATTGGCAGTCAAAGAGTTAATCTCATGTTGTCATGTTGAAGAGGAAGCACCAGATGAAGATGATCTGCGCAACATTCAGATCACAAATATTGAAGGAGAGAGAGAGAGGTGGAAGGTCCATATCTAGATTCAGAGGCATTTACTACACCTATAAAGTCAAGAAATTGAACATTGGGATGAACGACAATCCTAAAATGGAAAGTATTGGAGACTACTGGGATGAGCAAACACTAGAAAGGATAACATAGTTACTGCGCTAATACGGTGACTTGTTTCCAACAACCTTTACAGAGACGAGAGGCATAGCATGGGAAATAGGTGAGATGAAGATACCCCTCAAAACTGAGGTTGGACCTGTTAGACAGAGACCTTACAAGTTGAATCTAGTGTATAAGTAGAAAGTGAAAGCATAAATTGACCGAATGTTGGAAGCTAGAATTATAAAACCAGTAGAGGAATCCGAATGGATTAGTCCCATGGTAGTCCAAGAAAAGAAACAAGGGGGGCTAAGGATTTGTGTAGATTAGAGGAAACTCAATGATGCTTGCTTACATGACCCTTTCCCTACCCCTTTTATAGATGAGGTCCTAGAGAATGTGGAAGGCCAAGAAGCATATTTGTTCACAGATGGATTCTCAGGTTACCATCAGATCAAAATAGCTCCAGAGGAAAGGTATAAGACTACTTTTGCTACACAATGGAGATCCTACCAATATACGGTCATTCCCGTTGGATTGAAGAATATGCCAACTATCTTTTCAAGGGTAGTCATAGCTGATTTTAAGAAATTCATACATCATGTTATAGAAGTATATCTAGATGAATGGACTATGTAAGTTTGACATTTTTGATGAGTTGAGAGATTGTCGATTGTAATAAGGTAGTAGAAGGGCCAGTAAGCTAGTTTTTTTATGGTTAGGTCATAGGATGAGGAGCCTGGTGTGATATAGTCTACCTCACAGAGGTTCCTTAACCTCAACATGATTGCATTATCAAAGATGTAATGTGCGCAGTGCAAGATTTTGCAGCAGACTAAATAAAAGAGCAGAGAAGCCAAATCTTTGTGGATGTAGACCAGGAGGGGGTGAACCATGGTAAAACTAGTGTTTTGTGTGATGGTTCCTGAATGTTTACTTTCTTTCAATGATTAGTTTATGAATGAATTAATAACTAGATGTATTAACATGCATGCATAAGTCTAAAGAATGTATAAATCGTAGAAATATTGGAATCAATGACAAGTCTAATGCATAAAGAAAGATAGGATACACCCCATAGATCCCCACTCATTCCTATACTGCAAGCACTTGAGAATTGTAGTCAACCATAGAGCTATCTCAGGTGAGACATCGATGTGCACCCTATGCGCAACGTTTCCTTTTGGTTTCCCAGGAGGGCTGATAGTTTTAGAGGGTTTTATTGGAAACTTGTTCAGATTTGAACCCGGGTCAACCCAAGAAGAAGTAGAAGTTATAGATCCAACCAAAAAATGGTTCCATTACAGAGACTTGAACTCGGGTCTCTCGGGTGAGAGTCGAGATATTATACTAGATTTAGGCTCTGAAGTAAATGTCTTACCTAAGAAGACATGGCAGTGTATGGGAGAACCCACACTAGGCTATTCACCTGTCCAACTGAAACTAGAAAATCAACATAGAGTCCTACCAATTGGAAGGCTTAAAGGTGTGACAATAGATCTGGATAGAGTTCACACTATGGTAGATTTTGAATTAATAGAGATAGAAGATGGCACAAAACCTTACCCAACATTGCTTGGACTGGATTGGGAATTTGATAACAAGGCCATAATCAACATGAAGACAAGGAAAGTGAATTTTGAATCAGTTGAATATAGAGTCATTGCATCACTGGACTCATCAGAAGGAGAAAGGTTTGTAGAACCTATTATCTCTCCAGGAGTCCTTCTCAGGTTGTAGCTTGAAGAAGACTGGTAACTTAAGGTGTGAATGTTTGTATGTGTTTATTGGATCAAATGGGATACTAGATAAATAACTTACTCTTAAGATAGTCAAATACATAACCAGATGAGACAAGTCTTTCAAGAATTAAATATCAGACAAGTAGCTAAACTGGTGGGTGAAGAAAGACTATATTTATCAACCAGAACACATGTGTGATGGGTTGAATAAAGATAGTACAGATTACTATTAAATCAAGCTTATGAATTGACAAAGTGAGATAACAGTCACGAGCAGTTAAAACAAAATTGAATTAAAACAATCATTCAAAGTACAGAAAAGAAAAGAGATGGTAATCTGACAATAATAATGAAAGGAACATGTCCTTCTATATTATGTATAAGAAAAGTCTATTACAATAATAGCATGGTCTAGTCTCCAGACTCGAACCCTCTAGACTGTGGCCTCTATCAGTTTTAATAAGTTTAACAAAACAGTTTGAGATCCTCAAATGATGAATCTCAGAATTACAAGTGTGTACAAATATAATCAATTACATGATTCTAGGAAATAGATCCTATTCTCAAGGAGAAATTTGATTCATAATTTGATCTTCAACATATTCGACCTCTTCAGCAAACTTCTAGTGATGACAAGGCAAATTGAGATCATTCTTTGACAGCTGGTCATATCTTCAACCAGAAATTGAAAAGCTTCATAACCTATTTTCCTTTTATATGCCTCAAATATCTGATAACCTTTATAGTCTTCAACAACTACACAAGTCTTCATTAGCTGCTGGATGAAGTTGAAAATGCCACCTTGACAGACGCGTCATTTTTGCCAAAAATAGGCAAGAAGCCTTATCATTTCCACCTTGCTGGCACCTTCAAAACTGGAACATGGCACTAAATTTGATGCTTTAAATTATAATCATCACATATAAATCTTCCTCATGCCAAAAGGATTTTCAAAACTTGGATCTTTGCAAAAAGAGTGCCTCTCTTCCCTGTCCGCGCTTTCGGTGGCGAAAGAGCCAAAATTATAACCTGTAAGCCACTGAAAGCTCTGCTTTCGGTGGCTAAGAAAAGATGTGAAAGCTCACCTAAGCCACCGAAAGATTTATTTTGAAACTGGCTTTTACTTTGCTTCAACTTTCATGATGACCTGATCATCATAGGAGTATGCTTCAACATCAACTACAGTCAATATGTTCCATAATGTCTACAAACACCTTTGAAAGTGATTGTCATTCTAATAGGAATTTGTTTCAGCATATCTTCCAAAAAGACTTGTGAGCAGAACTTGAGCTCGTGCAAACAACTATTTGAAATTTGAGTCCAAGCATTTGTTACAGGATCATAAAATAGATATATTTGAGAGCACAATATTTAACAATTCCTCTCAAAACAAAACATAGAGGCATCCATTGATGACTCCTACGGCACAACCAAATAATGTGTCCCAAGAATGCACAGAAAAATACAAAGAAGGTGTGAACCCATTGTGTTGTAATTTGTATGAACACTTCTCTATGGTAACAAGCTTTTAACCCATTTATTAACAACAAGTCTCATTGAACCCCTAAACATATCAATCTTTGCATTACGCAAGATAACTATCGTTTCTGGCTTCATAATATGAACTTGATCATTTCTTGCAGTGAAAAGAATTGCCCCAGTTTCATCTCCTACCATGCACTCTATAGTTATATACAATATAATACATGCCTGGAACGATGACTGTCAATTTGACCAAAAATTCATGAAACTTTGACTGGAATTAAAACCAAATGATCGAATCTGCCCTCCTATCAAAGTATTGAAAAGAAACATTGCTATCTGTTCGTGGCTCTTCCTGAAACATATTTGACACCTGCGATTAATCACTTGACACCTGTATCATTAACATGATCGTAGATCGATCTCTGCTGCAAGCACTTGGTCGACAACTACTCTGACTATTCGGCACAAAGGAAACTTTGAACGCCTTGAAAGGAGACAACACTACAGGACCCCCTAGAGATACAAACTGAAACTCATACTTTACAGCTCATCGTAAATCCCTTCAATCTCTGCATACGATGCTTTGATTTTGACAATTTGTCGGTGGATAATTCAAACCTTGCAAGTCCCTCCGTGGCTCCTCTTCGTGGCCATATACTTTCAACATGTCAATCCTTCCAACAACTAATGTTGCATTCACCATTGAACAACTGTGCCATCTTTGACACCTGTATCATTGATTTGGCAGTTTGATGGCTCAGCGCATGGTGTGCCATATGAATAGGTTTTATTTTTATTTATTTCTCAAATGCTAGAAATCTCATATACATGAGATTTCAAAGGTTTAAAACCTTTATATGCACTAGTGCATACATACCTACTTCGATGACAGAATAAAATATAGAGCTCAGTGCTTGTGGTTGACTTATGGACTTTGTCCTATGCGCTAGATTTGGAATATGGCTTGGAGTTACCATATATAGTTGATACATGGTATTAGTATAGGATTAAAATAAGACACATGCACACACCCTTTTTTATTTGGAAAGAGTTTATAATTACACATATAAAAAGGTAGAAACTAGGGTGTCTAAGAAATACTAACCAAGTTTTGGAATGCAGGTCAATGACAGTGTCACAAGGGTTTGAAGTAATCATAATCAATGGGAACTTAATGGGTATTTTGAGAAAAAATACTAGCCAATTTTTTTTAGAAATGAGCGTGTTAAATAAAAGTTGAGAAAACACTCCAAAAATACCAGTGCATTTTTTATCGCTAACAGAACCCACTTGTCTAGATCTGGAGGAAATAAACCAGTTGTACAAAACCATGACATGCGAAGAGGATTATGTCAACCCAACTGTAGATGGGGTACTTAGCTAGAGAAGCATTGCATCATGTGCTTCTAACTCAGACACATGTTTGGAGAATTGGCAACAAATATTAAATGAAGTTTCCACAAGGAGGTGTGCAAAAATAGACTATGCAATAAGATGGGTTGGTATAGAGATAAGAGAACCTCTCAGCTTTTATGAGTTAAATGATTTAGAGGATTTTTTGACAAAATATGAAGACAAAGTGCTAGAAAATAAGAGGCTCTTATCCCTAGATATTTCACTCAAGGCCACACCTGCAATATGGTGGGGTGTGCACAAAGAAACAATTCAGGACTGATATCAGTGTAAAAGACTACTGCGCATTAGATTTGGCGCAAAGTAGGGGAGAAATAAAATGCAGAGGTATGATGGACAAGGAACACCAGGGGAACATTTGGAGAAGTGCAAGGCACAATGGAGGATGACACCACTAGAGGAATGGACTCATCACTTTATTCTTACATTGGAAGGAATTCCAGGGAACTGGTATATAGACCAGGAGATGCACAGAGGCACTACATGATGGACAAGCTTACAACATAATTTTGTAATAACCTTCTCATTTGAACATGAGAACCCCAACATGGATTCAACACTAAAGATGATATAGGGAATGATATTTATTAAGGAAACATAAGTTGAAATAATGACATAATATCAACAACAAAACAAACAGACAGTCAAAGAGTTACTTTCATGATATCATGTTGAAGAAGAAGCATCGAATGAAGATGATCCATACAATATTCAGATTACAAAAATTGAAGGAGAAAGAGAGGTCAAAGATCCATCTCTAGAGTCAGAAGTATTTGCTGCACCAATCAAAGTGAAGAAAGTCAACATTGGGACGACTGAAAATCCTAAAATGGAAAGTATTAGAGACTATTGGGATGAACAAACAATAGAAAGAATAACAGAGTTACTGCACGAATACAGTGACCTGTTTCCAACGACCTTCACAGAGATGAAAGGAATAACAGGGGATCTAGGTGAGATGAAGATACCTCTCAAACCCGAGGCTAGAACTGTCAGGCAAAGACCCTACAGACTGAATCCAGTGTATAAGCAGAAAGTGAAAGCTAAAATTGACAAAATGTTGGAAGCTGGTATCATAGAACCAATAGAGGAATCTAAGAAGGGGGGATTGGATTAGTCCTATGGTAGTCCAAGATAAGAAACAAGGGGGGATAAGGATTTGTGTAGATATGAGGAAACTTAATGATGCTTGCTTACATGACCCTTTCCCTACCCCTTTTACAGATGAGGTCTTAGAGAATGTGGGAGGCCAGGAAGCATATTCATTTACAGATGGATTCTCAAGTTACCATCAGATCAAAATATCCCCATAGGATAGGTATAAGAATAATTTTTCTACAGAATGGGGATCCTACCAATATACAGTCATTACATTTGGGTGGAAAAATGCACCAACCATATTTTCAAGAGTATTCATAACTTCTTTTAAGGGATTCATACATCAGCTTCTAAAAGTATATTTGGATGATTGGACTGTATATAGTCTATTAAAGGACCATGTAGAAGTGTTAAGACTAATGTTGGAAAGATGCAGGCAATGTTAGATATCATTGAATATCAAGAAATGCATGTTTGGTACACCTTTTGGAATATTGTTGGGACATATAGTGTGTAAACAAGGTTTACTAGTGGACCCTGCTAAGATTGAAGTCATTGTAAATTTACCACCACTAAAGTCAGTACCTCGGTTAAAAGAAACATTGGGACATACAAGTTATTACATGAAGTTTATAAATGGGTATGTGCAGATTACTGCACCAATGGAAACATTGTTAAAGAAGGACACCATATTTCAGTGGTATGAAGACTGTTAGAAATGATTGGACACTTTAAAAAAAAGTATGGTAACAACACATATACTAGTATTTCCAGATTGGGTAAAGACATTTCATGTGCATTTAGGTGCATTAGCCATAGCACTTGGAGCAATTCTGGCCCAACTAGGACTAGGGGACTTAGACCATCCTATAGCCTTTGCAAGAAGAAAGTTTTCAGAATCAAAGAAAAATTACAACACCACAGAAAGAGAAGTCCTAGCCATGGTATATGCACTTCATAAGTTTAGGAACTACTTACTGGGTAAACAATCTAAAATGTTCACAAAGCATTCTTCCCTCAAATATCTAGTCAACAAACGAGTGTTGGGGGGGAGGATATGTAGATGGATATTGTTATTCTAAGAATTTGATTATAAGTAATAGTCAAACCAGGGATGCTGAATGCAGAACCTGATCACATCTTAAGGGTAAATAATGGAGAATAATCTACTAACTTGGAAGACAATTTCCCTGATGCACAATTATTTTTAGCACATGTAGTTGATGAATACTTCGCTGCTATTATTGAATACTTAAGTACAGAGGTTGAACCATAAGAGTTTATCACTATGCAGAAGAAAAATATGGTAGTTAGAGCTACAAACTATCAACTTATTGCAAGACATCTATAAAAAATGGGCGTAAATAACATTTTGAGAAGGTGTGTATTGGAACATGAAAGGCCAAGAATTTTAGTAGAAGCTCATGAAGGTATAGTTGGAGGGAACTATGTAGGTAAACCTACCTCGGAGAAGGTATTGCATGCAGGATTATAGTGGCTAACAGTCCATAAATATGCCAAGGAATATTTCCATAAATGTGATGTGTGTCATAGGGTTGGCAAACCCAACAGAAGGGATGAAATTCCTCTGAGACCACAAGTGACTCTGTAGGTATTTGAAAAATGGGCTATAGACTTTGTGGGACCTATTAATCCACCAACAAAAAATTTAGGATCTAGATATATCATTACTGCAACTGAATACTTAACAAGATGGGCAAAAGCAACACCAGCCAAAGACTGTAGTGTTGAAACAACACCACACTTCTTGTCTGAGAAAGTGATCACTAGATTTGGATGTCTGAGGATTCTGATGAGTGACCAGGGAACTCATTTTGTCATTGATACCATTAGGGCTATGAATGGGGAGTTTGAATTCTATCAACATAAGAGTACACCATATCATCCTTAGAGAAATGGGAC
The DNA here is from genome assembly GCA_032191745.1 of Picea mariana. NCBI lineage: Eukaryota > Viridiplantae > Streptophyta > Pinopsida > Pinales > Pinaceae > Picea > Picea mariana. The sequence continues at coordinate 154,264 of JASDQU010100746.1, read as the reverse complement.
AATAGAAGCTTTCAATAGGATCTTGGAAAATGATCTAACTAAAATATGCAATGTTAATAGGGATAATTGGGACTTGAAGACACGAGCAGTACTATGGGCATATAGGAACACATGTAAGAAGTTGGTAGGACAGACACCATTTAGACTGGTGTATGGGCAGGAAGCAGTGGTGCCATTATAATTTCTGGTACCCAGTCTACGTGTAGCAACAATTACCAACATGATAGAAAGGGGCACAGTACAAGAAAGGTGAAGCCAACTAATGGAAATGGAAGAGGACAACATTCTAGCAGGATTTCACCAGGAAGTATAGAAAGAAAGAGACAAATCCTAGTATGATAGACATATTAAGAAGAATATTTTTAACGAGGGAGACCTAGTCCTACTCTATGATAGTAATTTTTTTCAACATCCTGGTAAGTTTAGAATGCATTGGCTAGGGCCATATGAAGAAAAGACTGTCACATATGGGGGTTTTGTACAACTACAAGACTTGGGAGGAGCATAAATGAAAGGAATGATCAACGGTAGTCGACTGAAACTATACATGGACATTCGACCAACTAATCCTTAAAAGTTACAACACAATGAGAAAAGCATGTATATAGTGTACTATAGTAGAGGTTAGGAAAGAAAACTCATAAAAAGGAAGACAAAAGTAGAAAAAGGAAAAAAGTAGAAAAGAAAGAAAATACAAAATACGGGGAAATATCACACGCATCAGATAGTGGAATCAACACGACAAAGAGAAAAAGTAACCACACGCAACATATGGTTGACAGGAAGTAAACGTTGCGCACTAAGGAAAAAGTCACAGTGGAAACATACGATGCACTGAAAAAGTGCAGCGCACCAAAAAAGGGCCAACAATCAGAAAAGTAAAAAATCGCCCGACAGGATAAAAAGGCGCGAATTGGGCATTTATGAAACTGAACGAAACATACTCAACAAGATTCAACACATCAATAACAACCAAAGAAGCTTCTTCGAGAATATTAAGTGAATTTATGACTCCATCTATATAAATTGGAAACACGGGTCAAGAAAGACTTATTGTGCATTTGCAAACCCGCGAAGCTAAGGAGCATGAAGACAAAAGACGAACAAATGAGGTTGGAGATCATAGAAGTTGAAGCTCAACCAGGTAACCAATAACCACCCAAGATGGCACCTCCAAAGGTCGGTGCACCAAGCCAAACAACAAGGAAAACATGCATCAACCATAGACCACCGCAAGAAACCGCAGAGGCAGAGGAGAAATTTACATAGAGAGAGGGAATCGTCAATGTCGACATAATTCCCTTCGTGCAGGTCGAACTAGTAAGTGCCACACTGGTAGAGGAAGAATAAGAGGCCCCAATGATGACCGAGATGGATATTGACAATGCAAAGGGTCATGAACCAATAGCCACAGGAAACCCACAACAACCAGCCAGGGCCGAAACAAGCCACATAACGAATGGTGGTGACAATGAAAGGACAGAGTCTAAAGGGTCGAGACCATAAATTGTGGTGGGGTACGTGCAACAGGAAAAAGTACATATTGAAGACATCACAGAGAAACTAGAGTCAGGCAGGGAAGACAGAGAACCATAGGCTAGGACCTCTAGTGCGCCTGTAAAGAGAAAGGGAAAGAAACCCATCGCGTGGTCCCCACGCAAGAATCCTGACACCACGATCATTTTACCACACATTCCACAGGGGATTTAGGCCACACCAAATCTACTAGGTTGAGTGGAAAGGATAAGATACACAAACCATGATTTGTTTGACACCAACAAATTCCCAAAATTCACGCACTAGGTGTACATGGAGAGAATAGGTACATGACCATTTGGAGATCCAATACTGCAGCCAAAGCAATGGGCGACAGGCTTGGAAAACATAGGGATCTTGAATTTTTTTAGATATTCCCCACTTCGGCAGGAGTAAATAGGTGAACAACTGTGTCAAGCAGTTGATGGCAATCCTCCATGGAGGATTTTTATGGTTATAAGAACCTATCTCCATCGACGTAGAGTTGATTGCATTCATCATAGGTCTTCCATCAAACGACGAGAGTCCCACGTAGTACCTGGATGATAAAATTAAAGAAAAGGTTGTAGCGGAAGGGATGAAGAAAACATACATGACAGAAAGAGGCTCGTGCATAATTAATATAAAGAGAATCAATGACGCAGCCACTGGGATGGCCAAAAAATTAATAGCATGTAAGCTCCTATGCAAATTCCGCAAGGAGGAGGTCCCAGCAGGGGTTGTTACAACAACCACACAGTGTGAAAATAAAACCATGATCAATTGGGCACCATATTTATTGAACTTGTTCCTAGATGACTACAAGGATGCGTAAGATTTGGGAACATAGTTCCACTACTTTTGGCTCATGATCGTGATAGCTTTAATTCGATGGAAGGAGCCTCCCTACTCATACTTCTGTGAAATATTAGGATGATGTCACACAACATGATATACGTCAATGGGAAGCGCTTCAGACCCCAAGAGAAGAAGTGGCAATGCCAACACATTTACTCGGTATCTCAGTGACATACAAGAGAACATAGCAAACACTTGGAGGGTCACTCTGGAAGTGGTCGCGTAGTATCAAGGGGTAGTCAACTTTAGGTCTATGTGACACAAAATGTGGATCCAAGTGTGTAGGGATCCAGAGAAGGAATGGCTTCAACTTCGCTTATGCATTAATGAAGAGGAAGTTGAAATGGCCATGAGAGACTGACATGATGACTGGAAGATCAGAGTCATTACCAAGGACGTGCCCAAGGGAAAAGAGGTAGAAGTAGGGTTGTCTAAGACATCTGTAGGGGGCGGGGCCACGATAAAGAAACCAACACAATAGGGGAAGCCCAATCAAAGTCCATCATAACAAAATAAGGGCAACACTCCAAAGAAGGATGCAGAGACAGGAAAGAAGGAAAATGCCCCGACGCAGAAAGAACAAGAAAGGGGGGACACAACAATGCAAGGAACCCTGTCAACAGCCACCCCACAAGAGACAGGGCCACATAAACAACCAATCATACACACAGTTGGGACACAAAGAAAGAACAAATCCCATAAGAAAATCCCGAAATATACAATCATCAAGGATGATTCTGATCTCATCGCAGAGGGAGTACATGATCGTGTAGCTGATGAGTTCGAAGAGGTCGAGAACCAAAGAGGAAGCATAAGAAACGAGTTGGCTGAAATTAAGAAGGTCTTGGAAAGGATACAAGCAACGTAGAGGAAAGAAAGGGAAACATAGTCGATCCCCCAAACAACATAAGTCGACGACAAGAGCGCACAAAATGAATAAGACACCATCCAAATTGTAGTGCAAGCAAGTCCAAGCTTCCAGATAAAAACAAACATGCTGCAGGCTGATGAGGCCATATATCAGACACGACTCAAAGACTTGGCACATGTACAATTGGTACTTACTCAAATACCAACAAAGGAACTGTACATATTGCAAGTCAGTGTCGCGCAGGAAGTGCAATCACGAGCTAGAACAAACGCGACGGAATTGCAAGCAACCAAAGATGGCAAGGAGGCACCATAAATGGTGGTCAAGCAGGTAAAGTTTGAGATGAAAGAGGAGAAACACCATGCAGACAACTTAGAGTAGAAGATTAAGGAATTCTTCACAAGAATTCCAGACAATGTGAAGCTAGCCACGAGCAATGCAGAAGAACATATTCAAATCATTGCGCAAATTCTAGAAGATTACAAAAAGGAGATTGATGATCTCAAGGAAAAATTAACACCCACTACCCATCCTAAAGTCACAACCAAAATGGAACAACAAGCAACTTTACAAGTGAAAATAATGGAGAATGAAGCGCAAAAGGTCACACAATTGTTTGACAGGACCGCACAACTATGGACGACGTTGGAGGAAGATGATAGGGTCCAATAATTAGACCATCAAGAGGAGGAAATCAACACTTCAATCTAGGAGCTAAAAAAACAACAAAAGTCCATGAGCATCATAGAGCAGTTGAAGGGCGTGCAGGAGATGAATATCTTGCAGACATAATTAAAGACTGCGCAGAATAACAAGAAGGCCAGGCAAGCTGAGGTAGAACCTCTCAAGGAGCAAGCAACGCGATTAATTACGGAAATGGAGGAGGAGAAGACAAGAATGGCTCAGAATAATTTTGAGGGCAAATAATCCCTCAAGGAACATATCACAATGTAGAGGGTAGAAGAGCTTACAGGAAAAGTTGCACAGGTGAGAGAAAAAGGGGAAGAACTAGAAGGAAAATTTCACAGTTTGACAGAGAATGTTCAAGGAGCGCACATCACCTGAGTGGATTGGGATGAGCCACATGTAAGTTTTGGGGGCCTGTTGGGCACATGCCTATTTTTAGGAAATACCTAATTTTGGAGCACGCATAATGAGTGGAAAGAAAGCAACATGCGAAAAAAGAAGGAAAAGCAACATGCAAGAGGAAACACCACATGGCGAGAAGGTAGGCAAGCCTAACCATGTTAGGGTTAAGTTTTTGATAATGATTGTAACAACTATAAGCCTGTAAAATAGTATAAATAAGAACCTAGGGGGTCTAGGTCATAAGTATTCAGTTCAATATTATTGAGGTGGTAAGTAAGTTCAACATTATTGATGAGTTGAGAGACTGTCAATTGTAATAAGGAAGTAGAAGGGTCGGTAAGCTAATTTTTTAGGGTTAGGTCACATGATGAGGAGACTGTTGTGATCTAGTCTACCTCAAAGAGGTTCCTTAACCTCAACATGATTGTATTATTGAAAATGTAATGCGTGCAACGCAAAATTTTGCAGTAGACTAATTAAAATAGAAGAGAAGCCAAATCTTTGTGGAAGTAGCCCAGGAGGGGGTGAACCATGGTAAAAATTGTGTTCTATGTGATAGTTCTTGAATGTTTACTTTCTGTCAATGATTAGTTTATGAATGAATGAATAAATAGGCGCAACATTGTCGTCTAGTTTCCCAAGAGGGTCGATAGTTTTAGAGGGTTTTGTTGGAAACCTGTTCAGATTTGAACCTAGGTCAACCCAAGAAGAAGTAGAAGTTATATATCCAACCAAAAATTGGTTTCATTGCTGGGACTTGAACCTAGGTCTCTCGGGTGAGAGTCATTCTATTATACTAGATTTAGGCTCTGAAGTAAATGTCTTACCTAAGAAGACATGGCAGTATATGAGAGAAAACACACTAGGCTATTAACATGTCCAACTAAAACTAGCAAATAAATAGAGAGTAATTCTAATTGGAAGGCTTAAAGGTGTAACATATATTATGGATGGAGTGCGTACTATGGAAGATTTTGAATTAATAGAGATAGTAGATGGCACAAGACCTTACCTAGAATTACTTGGAATGGATTGGGAATTTGATAACTAGGCCATAATCAACCTGAAGACAAGGAAAATGAATTTTGAATCAGGTGAATATAGAGTCATTGCACCACTGGATCCATCAGAAGGAGAAAGGTTTGTAGAACCCACTTGTCTGGATCTGGAGGAAAAACAGGATTATGTTAACCCAACTGTAGATGGGGTACTCAGCTAGAGAAGAATTACATCATGCTCTTCTGACTCAGATACAGGTTTGGAGAATTGGTAGCAGAGATTACATGAATTTTCCACAAGGAGGTGTGTAAGAATAGACTGTGCAGTAAGATGGGTTGGTACAAAGATAATAGAACCTCCCAACTTTCATGGGTTAAATGAATTAGAGGAATTTTTGACAAAATATGAAGACGAAGTGACAGAAAATCAAAGGATCTTGTCCCTATATATTTCACTCAAGGACACACCTACAATATGGTGGGGTGTGCACAAAGAAACAATTCAGGACTGGTATCAGTGTAAATGACTAATGCACATTAGATTTGGCACAGAGCAGGGGAGAAATAAAATGCAAAGGTATGATGGACATGGAACACCAGGGGAACACTTGGATAAGTGCAAGGAATGATGGAGGATGACACCACCAGAGAAATGGACTCATCACTTTATCCATACATTAGAAGGAATTCCAGGGAACTAGTATATAGACCAGGATATGCGTAGAGGCACTGCAAAATGGAGAAGCTTACAACAAAATTGTGTAGTAACCTTCTCATTTTAACATGAGAACCCCAAAATGGATTCAACACTAAATATGATACACAAAATGATATTTATTAAGGAACTGAAAGTTGAAATCATGACAGAATATCAACAACAAAAAAGACAGACAGTTAAAGAGTTACTCTCATGCTATCATGTTGAAGAAGAAGCACCAGATGAAGATGATCCGTGAACTTTTCAGATTACATAAATTGAAGGATAAAGAGAGGTGGAAGGTCCATTTATGGAGTCAGAAGTATTTTTTGCACCAATCAAAGTGAAGAAAGTCAACATTGGGACAAATGACAATACTAAAATGGCAAGTATTGGAGACTATTGGGATGAGCAAACAATATAAATAATAATAGAGTTACTGCATGAATATAGTGACCTATTTCCAATGAAATTCACAGATATGAAAGGCATAGTAGGGGAGCTAGGTGAGATGAATATACCTCTCAAACCTGAGGCTAGACCTATTAGGAAAAGACCCTACAGACTAAATCCAATGTATAAGAAGAAAGTGAAAGTTGAAATTGACATAATGTTGGAATTTAGTATCATAGAACCAGTAGAGGAATCTAAATGGATCAGTCCTATGGTAGTCCAAGAAAAGAAATAAGGGGGGATAATTATTTGTGTAGATATGAGGAAAATTAATGATGCTTGCTTACATGACCCTGATGCACAATTATTTTCAGTACATACATGAGGAAGAACGTACTAACTTGGAAGACAACTTCCCTGATGCACAATTATTTTCAGTACATGTAGCTGATGAATACTTCACTGATATTATTGAATACTTAAGTACAGGGGTTGAACCACCAGAGTTTAGCACTGCGCAGAAGAAAAATATGGTAGTCAGAGCTACAAACTATCAACTTATTATAGGACATCTATACAAAATGGGCACATATAACATTTTGAGAAGGTGTGTACTGGAACAAGAAAAGCCCAAAATTTTATTAGAAGCTCATGAAGGTATAGTTGGAGGATACTATGCAGATAAACCTACCACGGAGAAGGTAATGTGTGTGGGATTATGGTGGCCAAAAATCCATAAAGATGCCAAGCAATGTTGCCATAAATGTGATGTGTGTCATAGGGCTGGAAAAACCCAACATAAGGGATGAGATGCCTCTGAGACCACAAGTTACTCTGCAGGTATTTAACAAATGGGCTATAGACTTTTTGGGACCTATTAATCCACTGAAAAAATTTCAAGATCTAGATATATCATTATTGCAACTAAATCCTTAACGAGATGTGCAGAACAACAACAATACAATATTGTAGCACATAAACAACAACACACTTCTTGTTTGAGCAAGTGAGCACTATATTTGGATGTCTGAGGATTTTTATGAGTGACCAGGGCACTCATTTTATCAATGATACCATCAGGGATATGACTGAGGAGTTTGAAGTCTATCACCAGAAGAGTACACCATATCATCCTCATGCAAATGGGACAATATAAGATTTCAATAAGATCTTGGAAAATGCTCTAACTAAAATATGCAATGTTAACAGGGATAATTGGGACTTGAAGACACAACCAGTACAATGGGCATATAGGACCACATGTAAGAAGTTGACATGACATACACCATTTAGACTAGTTTATGTGAAGGAAGCAGTGGTGCCATTGGAATTTGTGGTACCCAGTCTGCGTGTAGCAACAATTACCAACATGATAGAAAGGGGTGAAATACAGGAAAGGTTAAGTAAACTAATGGAAATGGAAGAGGGCATGATTCTAGCAGGATTTCACCAGGAAGTATAGAAAGAAAGAGACAAATCCTGGCATGATAAGCATATTAAGAAGAAGATTTTTAATGAGAGAGACCTAATCCTACTCTATGAAAATAAATTTTTTCTACATACTGGTAAGTTTAGAATGCATTGGCTAGGGACATATGAAGTAAAGACTATCATAGATGGGGGATCTGTATGACTACAAGAGTTGGGAGGAATAGAACTGAAAGGAATGATCAACAGTAGTTGATTAAAAATATACAGGGAAATTCGACCTACTAATCCTTAAAAGTTACAATGTAGTGAGAAAGACATCTATTTAGTGTACTATAGTAGAGGTTAGGAAAGAAAACTCATAAAAAGGAAGACAAAAGTAGAAAAATGAAGAAAAAAGTAGAAAAGAAAGAAAATACAAAATACGGGGAAATATCACGCGCAACAGATAGTGGAATCAGCGCGACAAAGAGAAAAATTAACCGCACGCAACATATGGTTGACATGAAGCAAACATTGCGCACTAAGGAAAAAATCACAATGGAAATGTACGACGCACCGAAAAAGTGCAGTGCACTAGAAAAGGGGCCAACGGTAGAAAAAGTAAAAAAAAAATCGCCCGACAGGATAAAAAGGCACGAATTTGGCATTTATGAAACTGAACGAAACATACTCAACAAACTTCAATGCATTAATAAAAACCAAGGAAGCTTCTTCGAGAATATTCGGGGCATTTATGATGCCCTCTATGTAAATTGGAAACACGAGCCAAATAAGACTTATTGTGCATTTGCAAACCCGTGAAGCTAAGGAGAATGAAGATGAAACATGAACATACGAGGTTGGAGATCATAGAAGTCAAAGCTCAACTAGGGAACCAAGAACCACCCAATATGGCACCTCCAAAGGTCGGTGCACCAAGCTAAACAACATGGAAAACACGCAACAACCATAGACCACAGCAAGAAACTGTAGAGGCGAAGGAGGAATTTACACAGAGAGAGGGAATCGTCAATGCCGACACAATTCCCTCATTGCAGGTTGAACTAGTGAGTGCCACACTAGTAGAGGAAGAAGAACATGCCCTGACAACGACCAGGATGGATATTGACAGTGCGCAGGGTCACGAACCAGTAGCCATAGAAAACCCACAACAACCTGCCAGGGCCGAAATAGCGCACAGAACGAATGGTGGTGACAACGAAAGGACAAAGTCTGAAGGGTTGAGACCACAACCTGTGGTGGGTTCTGTGCAGCAGGATGAAGTACATATTGAAGACATCACAGGGAAACCAAATTCGGGTGGGGAAGACAAAGAACCAGAGGCTAGGACCATTAGGGAGCCTATAAAGAGAAAGGGAAAACAACCCATCGCGTGGTCCCCATGCAAGCAACTTGATGCCGCAATCGTTTTACCGCACACTCCAGAGGGGGTGCAGGCCACACCAAATCTACTAGGTTGCATGGAAATGATAAGATGCACAGACCATGATGTGTCTGATCGCAACAAATTCCCATAATTTTCACAACATGTGTACATGGAGAGCATAGGTACAAGACCATTTGGAGATCCAATACTGCAGCCAAAGCAATGCGCGGCAGGCCTGGAAAACACAGGGATCTTGAATTTTTTAAAGATTCCCCACTTTGAAAGGGGGAAAGAGGTGAAAAACTACATCAAGAAGTTGATGACAGTCCTTCTTGGAAGATTTTAATGGTTAGAAGAAATTTCCTCCATCGACGTATAGCTGATTGCATTCATCACAGGTCTGCCATCAAATGACAAGAGTCTCGCACAGTACCTGGACAAAAAAAACAAAGAAAAGGCTCTAGCGGAAGAGATGAAGAAGGAATACAAGATGGAAAGAGGCTCACATAGAATTATTATAAAGAGAATCAGTGAGGCAACCACCAGGATGGCTAAAACATTAATGGTATGTAAGCTACTATAAAAATGCTGCAAGGATGAGGTCCCAACAGGGGTTGTTGCAGCAACAACACAGTGTGCAAATGGCACCATGATAAGTTGGGTGCCATATTTATTGAACTTGTTCCTAGACGAATGCAAGGATGCACAAGATTTGGGAAAAAAGTTCCACTTCTCCTAGCTCATGATCCTGATAGCTTTAATCATATGGAAGGAGCCTCCCTACTCATACTTTTGCGACATATTAGGACGTTGTCATGTATCACAATATACGTCAATTAGAGGCACTTCAGACCCCATGCAAAGAAGTGTAAATGCCAACACCTTTTCTCAGTATCTAAGTGACATACACGACATCATAACTAACACTTGGAGGGTCACTCTAGAAGTGGTCACGCAATATCAAAGGGTACCCAACTTTATGGCTACGCAACACAACATGTGGATCCAAGCGCGTAGGGATCCAGAGAAGGAATGGATTCAACTTCTCTTCTGCATTAATTTAGAGGAAGTTGAAATGGCCATGAGATACTGACAGGATGAATGGAAGATCCCAGTCATTACCAAGGATGTGCCCAAGGGAAAATAGGTAGAAGCAGGGTCATCTAAGACATCCGCAGGGTCCATCACTGTGATAAATAAACCAACACAACAGGGGAAGCCCAATCAAAATTCAACACAATAAAACAAGGGTAGTGCTCCAAAGAAGGATGTACAGACAAGAAAGAAGGACAATGCCTCGACGTAGGAAGAATAAGGAAGGGGGGACACAACAATGCAAGGAACCCCATCAACAACCACCCCACAAGAGATAGGGCCACCCAAATAGCCAATCATACACACAGGTGGGCCACACAAGAAGGCCAAATCCCATAAGAAAATCCTGGAACATACAACCACTAAGGATTATTTTGATCTCGCCGCAGAGAGAGTACATGATCATGTAGTTGATGAGTTTGAAGAGGTCAAGAACCAAAGAGGAAGCATAAGAAATGAGTTGGCCAAAATTAAGAAGGTCTTGGAAAGGATACAAGCAGCACAAAGGCAATAAAGGGGAATATAGTCGATCCCCTGAACAACAGAAGCCGAGGACAGGAGCGCACAGAAAGAAGTAGACACCATCCATACTGTAGCATAAGAAAGTATGAGATTCCAGATAACAATAGACATGATGTAGGCTAACGAGTCCATATCTCAGACACCACTCAAATACTTGGCATATGTACAGTTGGTACTAGCTCAAATACCAACAAAGGCAATGTACAGACAACAAGTTGGTGTCGCGCACAAAGTGCAATTGCGAGCTAGAAAAGACGCAACAAAATTGGAAGCAACCAGATATGGCAAGGAGGCACTAGAATTGGTGTTCGAGTAGGTAAAGTTTGAGATGAAAGAGGAGAAACAACACGTAGACAACTTAGAGCAAAATATGAAGGAAGTATTCACAAGAATTCCAGACAACGCACAGGTAGCCACGAGCAATGCGGAAGAACATATTCAAATAATTACACAAACGCTCAAAGATTACAAAAAGGAGATTGAGGATCTCAAAGAAAAATTAACACCCACTACCCCTCCTAAAGTCACGGCCAAAAGGGAACAACATGAAACTTTACAAGTGGAAATATTAGAGAATGAAGCGCAAAAGGTCACACAACTGTTTGACAGGACCGCGTAGCTATGGACGATGTTGGAGGAAGATAATAGGGTCCAACGATTAGACCAACAAAAGGAGGAAATAAAAAATGCAATCTAGGAGTTGAAGCAGCAACAAAATTCCATGAGAATCATAGAGCGATTGGAGGGCGCGCAGGAGATGAAGACCCTGCAAATATAATTGAAGACTGCGCATAATAACAAGCAGGCCAAGCAAGCCTAGTTAAAACCTCTCTAGAAAAAAGAATTGCAAATAATTGATGAACTAGAGGAGAATAAGACAAGAATGGATCATAATTATGTTGAGGGCATATAATCCCTCAAGGAACATATCACAGTGTAGAGGGTAGAAGAGCTTAAAGGAAAAGTTGCGCAGGTGAGAGAAAAAGGGGAAGAACTAGAAGGAAAAGTTCACATCTTGACACAGACTTTTTAGGGAGTGCGCATCAACTAAGTGGCTCAGGATTAGCCACATTTCAATGTTGGGGGCATGTTGGGTGTAGGCCTATTTTGAGGAAATACCTAATTTTGGAGCACGCACAATGAGTGGCAAGAAAGAAACATGCAGAAAAATAATGAAAAACAACATGCAAGAGGAAACACCACGTGGCGATAAGGAAGGAAATCCTAACCATGTTAGGGTTAGGGTTTTTGATAAGGATTGTAATGGCTATAATCTTGTAAAATAGTATAAATTAGAACCTAGGAGTTATAGGTCAAAAGTATCCAGTTCAATATTATTGAGGTGGTAAGTAAGTTCAACATTATCGATGAGTTGAGAGATTGTCGATTGTAATAAGGCGGTAGAAGAGTCAGTAAGCTATTTTTTGAGGGTTAGGTCACAGGATGAGGAGCCTTGTGTGATCTAGTCCACTTCACATAGGTTCCTTAACCTCAGCATGGTTGTATGATTGAAGATGTAATGTGTAACATCCCCAGCCACCCACAGGCTGGGGTATGTTACAGATTGGTATCAGAGCTTCTCATTGAAACATCGGGCTGGTATGCGTCGGGTCTGTTGGTCAGAGTCTCGTGGTCAAGATCAAACTCTGACCACAAAGTTGAAAATATCAAGAGGAATAGCATTGCAGAATCTACATAAGAGTTAGATTGTCAGAGATCCATTGTAAGGGGTTTGAAGGATCCTGACCGTCCCCCTTCGAATTCGGGAGCGATCGCCACTGTGGGATCAGGAGAGATCTGAGATCATTGGATCAGAGGATAGGTGAAAAGGGGTCATCCGATGAAAAGGAAGCAAGGGTTAAGGTCACAACCATCAGATCCCATTGGAGAGAGAGATCAATGGACATGAGGCATTGTGGGGAACCAAGTTGCACGGGAGATAATTCCTCAAGCTGGTCCCGTAATCCCAACCACAATTTCACCGAGGGGTTACATGTCAATGTCAAGAGAATTGCGGGGCGAAAGGAAGGTTACTCCAAACCACTGATGTGTGGCCCCACAAATTGAAAGACATGCAGTGATGTGACATGTTAGTACTCAAGCGACGAACCTCCGAAGAGTAGAAGTAGCCGGGGATCATCGATCTGTAGGAGGACACGCATCAACCGATCATGTGCTCTGGGTGAAAGAACTTTGGGAAAATGAGAACGAGGAGAAGTTGAGAATTGAGTCTTCTAGACCCTGGAGATTCAAAGTGAATCATAATCGTCCGATCCAAGAGGACACGCAACATAAATCCATGCACTTCGGGAGAAAGCGAAGGTTGAGAGTTGAGTTCTCCGAAGTTCGAAGACCCGAAGAAATCATAGCCGTCGATCTATGAGAGACGTGCATCAGTAGATCATGAGCCTCAGATAAAATATTTTTTGAAAAGAGTTAAGGGTTGAGATTCTCGAATTCCTAAAGTCCGGAGTTGTTACGGACCATCCGATAAGGGAGACACATGGTTGCAGTTTGGCCAGTTCAATAAATCATAGTTTGAGAGAATTGGAAGTGTGCTAGTGTGGAAACTCCCGAAGTCCTGAAGCCTAAAGAGCTGAAGTTGTGGGGCACGATGACGTCACTAGAAGGTGATGTGGACCCCATAATTTTTTAAGTGACGTGGCTTACAGACGTTACCGGGGATGACATGGACACATGGGATGTGCACCACGTGTCAGTAAGTTTTGAGCATGTGGATGATTGAAATCTCAGGTAGGACATGACACGTGTCACCCGCTTGATTGGACCACATGTCTGCTTACAGTATTTCTCTACGTGGCGACGGATTGTGGACTTCGAAGAAATTACTCCAAGATTTTTCAGTTGAGAGTTGAAACTCCCGAAGCCCGGAGATCTGGGGACCCGAAGTAAACGTCGACCGTCGGATCGTCCGAAGTAGATCTGAACTGTCAGATCAGGAGAATAAGTGGCATGAAGCTGTGGATACCGGGTAAGGAACTGAAGTAAATGTTGATCGTTGGATCATCCAAAGTAATTCCCCACATCTGATTCAAAAGGACGCATGGTAGAATCCTGTGTATTTCGAGGAAAGTAAAGTTTAAGGTTTGAGAATTCTGAAGTCTGGAATTCTGAAACGACCAAAACCGTTGATCCAGGAGAGGTAAATATGAACTGTTGGTTCCCAAGAGTTAGATATCGGTCGTTCTTTTAGAAGCACCATTAATATCGCGATATCAATGGTCACCTCACATTGCGGGGACATGAGGTGCTCGATCTTTACGAAGTCAAGGGCGGGCCACAATCGAGACCATGGTTTAGGCAAAAGGACATGTGGTGGCTCGAGGTGAATTGCGGGGCAAAAAGTAGTTTGGTTCCAAACCATATTTGAGCATGGCTTCAATCGCACATCTATGTGAGGTCACCGCCTAAGGTCACATCTAAGGAGGGGCCAAGAGAAAAGGAGCTAGCGCCAACTCTAATATTTTTGCAAGGGCGAAGGAGAAGGTCGTGGGGGCCATCAGACCTGCACCAGAAATCCGGAAGGGCCTATGTTTAGATACATAATGAAATCATCAAGGTTTCAGAGAGCCAATTCAGCTCGGGATTGAATATCCTTGACCAAGAGGTTGCGTAGCCTTAGGAGAGAAGGGGGTCTGCATTAAGAAGCAAAAGGAACTGTAGCATTGTTGACAATTTTGTTTATCATATGCGTAATTATAACAAAATGGTCGCTTGCACATTTTGTAGAATTAAGGGGCTTAAGCACATCAGCTCAAGATGCATATTGAGGAAATGGAAGAAGGAGACGGAGCCTCCAGTCATGATAAGGAATCCTAAGTCCAAAATACTAGAGTTGGTAATGCAAAGACAGAGTCCAGTGGATGCAAGGGAAAATGAGAGCAGGAAACATTAATAGAAACAGTAAGAAGCTTGAATATGGAAGTGCAGATCTACAAAGCAGACAATGAGAGACTGATGAGAGAGAAAAATCAGATAAATTATCGAGTGTTGCAGAGCTTAAATCAGTTGCAGAGACAAATGAAGAAGGGATCAAACTCAAGATAAGAGGAAGAAGGCAGGTGCCATGAAAGAAGGGATGATCGTGGAAGAGTTGGTTATTCCAGAAGTGCTAGTAGAGCTCATGGACAACACTCACCTCCTTACTCAGAAAGAAAGTTTTATGCACCGGAAGATCCCATAAGCAGTCCATAGGTGTCTCCTGTCAGACACCAAAGAAGGAAACAAGGGGTAGATAGTTTGAAAGGAGAGCTGAGGAAACTCAAGCCACCTTCCTTTGATGGTGAAGGAGAAAGGGAAGATGATGTTGAAGCATGGTTTCTTGGGCTTAGGAGATATTTTCAGTTGCATAACTATTCCTCGAACTTGGAAGCCAGGATTTCCACCTACCATTTACACGGGAAAGCTACAATGTGGTGGGACCAACTAAAGCAAGTGGAGCACATTAATGAAAGTAGGATCACTTAGCAGCAGTTCAAGAAGTACTTCCATAAGGAGTACCTATCAAATCATAACAAGAAAATGCAGGAGTTCTTTGAACTCAGGTTGGGAAGCATGACTATGGCAGAGTACGAGAAGAAGTTCTTGGGATTGTTAAAATATGTCAGGTTCATTGGTGATGAGAAAGTGAAAACACAGATATTTATAAGTGGACTGCCAACCTTTTATAAGGAAAATATCAAGTATGATGAACCCAAGACCTTGACTGAGGCCATCAGGAAGGCTAAATACATGTATGAGAAAGGCCAAGGAAGAGAATCCCTGTAGAAATCTTGGAAGGACAAGAAGAATGAGAAGTCTGATCAGAGGAGGAAAGGATTCAAACCTCCCTTCAATAGGAATGAGCCTAATAGGAATCATCAAGATCAATATGCTAAGGGGGATTCCAAGAAGGAATATTCCTTGGCAAAAAGGGGAAGACCACCAATCCAATGCTGGGGATGCAAGGAAGATCACCTTTACAAGGATTGCCCACATAGAATGGACAAAGTGAAGATTGTGCACAACATCCAAGAGGCTACAACATCCAAAGATATGGGAAGAATCTATGCAACTTTAAATGATCGACAACTAGAGTACCAGTCCAATATGATCGGGGTGGAAGGCAAGATCATAAATCAGCCTATTGATATTTTGATTGATTCAGGAGCAAGTCATTGTTACATTGATCCTAAGATAGTGGATATATTACATTTGGAGAAAAGTGTTGCACAACTGAGAGGGGGGGGTGAATCAATTGTTACCATGCTTAAACAATTATGCTTCTTTTAAAATCTTTACAAGGCACTCAATGATGATCACAATAATGTAGTGAAATAAACAAAAGCACATTCAACATCAGTCACATATATGAGAAACACAGAGACAGATATTTCCGGAGGAAACCCATGCAGGGTAAAAACCTCTTTTTCTTTATATGATAAGTAATAGTTACATTCTTTACAGTACCATACATATGAGCACCAACTCATAATGAGGCTACAACCTCAGTTTTGCAAGTTGCAACTTGCTGAGAGCACTAACTCTCTGTTTTCTCTAGCACCCACTAGAAGGAAGCACCAACTCCCTAGTTTCTCTAGCACCAACTAGAAGGAAGCACCAACTCCCTGGTTTCTCTAGCACCAACTCCCTGCGTTCAAGCACCCACTTGAACCTTTGAGGACACCAGTCCTCCCTAGATCCACCCAACCACCCTGAAATATAAATATTTGCTACTGAAACTTATTACAGTGATATGATGTTCAACAATGGCTTACCAGACTCATCACTGTTCTACTGCATTTCGTTTCTCTGTTTGCCTCATTACCTTTCTCCACACATCACTTGCGATGTCTGTTCTTCTACTTTTTATGCTCTGTGCGCCATGTCCATTCACTACACAGTTCCTCTTCTATGCTATTCAGTTGCTGCACTCTCCTCATTCTTCACACATGAATCACCTTCACCAACGACAACCACAACTAACTCCAATAGCGACAACAACCCTTCTCTTATCTATACCATGTATATATAGCTTCTGTGCATCTTGTGCATGCAATATTCACCATTCCTATGCATGCTCATACCGCGCCAATCTCCTCCACCTCTCGAGTGCTCTACGTGATCATCATCGTAACTCTTCAGCTTCTCTGGCCGTTTTCCCACGCGTTCAGCATCACTGGATGTTATGTTGAGATTCCTCAGCCTCTCTGGCAGTTGAGACTCTTCATCTTCTCTGTGACAGTTGAGCTCACCTTCTCTGTTTTAGTTACAGGCTTCCATGCTCATCCATCTGTCAATTCCCTCTAAGAATAGTCTTCCTTCACTTGGATGAAGCTTGGAGACTCTTCATCTCCTCTGGCGATCACACATGGGTCTCTTCGAATTCTCTAGCAGACGCCATCAATGGTTTCTGGTAGTTTCACTGTGTCGTGCATCAGTAGCCCTCCAATCAACACTTGATCTGACGGTTCAGATTACATCGCGATTTCACATATCGCGATATCGGGATTCCTGATGTCAATAATCTTTGACATGTCCAACTCTTGATCCCCGAAACTCCGACAAGGAATGGAATCAACGGTCCAGATTCAACCTTAATCTGACGGCTCAGATTACATCGTGATTTTAATATCGCGATATTGGGATTCCTGATGTCAATAATCTTTGACATTTCCAACTCTCGATCCCTGAAACTCCGACAAGGACTAGAATCAACGGTCCAGATTTGATCTTGATTCAACGGCTGCGATTTAAGTCGCAATTTTGCATATCGCAAAATCAGGATTCCTGTTGCATTGTTTCTTTGATATTTCCAACATGCGATCCTCGAAACTTCGAAGTGGTGTCCATCTGCTGACGTCACACGTGGATTGACACGTGTTGAATACTGCCACGTGTCACTCTGATTTGTGACTTACATGTGCCTGAAATGTTGAATCAGTCTGACACTTGTCATTACCTGGTTGTGCCACATGTTCCTAGCTGACGTGGTCTACTGACGTGAGTTGGGTCGACGGTCTAGATCACATCTTGATTTGACGGTTCAGATTTAGTTGGGATTTCACACATCGCGATTTCGGGATTCTTGATGTCAATATTCTTTGACATCTCCAACACTCGATCCTCGAAACCCCGACAGGGAGTCGGATCAACGGTCCACATAACCCCCTGAGATGGACGGTCCTCCTGCTTTCAGGATTTGTGAGCCCTCTACTCCTTGCACTTTTAAAGATCGTGCAGGTTTTCCTCGATCCAACGGTGGTCGGACCCTGCGCTCAGATCTGACGCCTGAGATCTATCCTCCTGTTCAGCGCGCTCTTCTTGTCTTTATTTAGATCTGAAGACCCTCATGCTGTCGGGATTTGTGAGCCCTCTACTCCTTGCACTTTAAAGAACGTGCAGGTTCTCCTCGATCCAATGGTGGTCGGACCCTGCGCTCGGATCTAACGCCCGAGATCTATCCTCCATATCTGCATGCTCCTCTTGTCTACATTGAGATCTGACAGTCATCGGGAATTCAGGATGGGATCTAACGATCACCGACGCTTCTCCTCCAATCTTACACATCCTTCTTACTTGGAAGAATTTCTAAGTGTCAAAGGCCTCGACCTTTGATCCGCCTGTGATCCTAAGTACACTATCTCCCTTGAGCTTTAGTCATGAGTTAACCTCATCCCTGGTGCACACCTACGCACTGCATTCGACTCTGCGCTAATTCCTCCTGAGCTTACGTTGTTCCTGGTTTTCCATCGATGAACACTCTGATCCTGCCATATTCGCTATTGTACTTGCCATCAATGACAAGCATACGCTACCTGTTAAACATTTGCCAACAATCTCCCCCTTTGGCATTGATGGCAACTAAGGCACCCGAATTATTTTCTCCCCCTTTGACATCAATTTCAAAGAAGAGACATGCTCCCCCTGAGCTATTGTGGTAATTTTAGGAGGTATTAGATATTCAAACAATGCAAAACTCCCCCTAACAAGATGGAATTTTTAGGTGTGAAACGAAATGACACCCAGTTTCTGTCTGAGATATTCAAACGGTGTCTTGGCTAGGGGCTTAGTAAAGATGTCAGAAATTTGTTCTATAGTGGGAATGTAATGGACCTGAACAATCTGATTGGTGACCTACTCTCTCAGAAAATGATATTTTATGGGAATATGTTTTGTCTTAGAGTGGAGGAAAGGATTTTTAGACACATTGATGGCACTTGTGTTATCACAATGAATTGGGATCGGTGCAGTATATTTTACCTCTAAGTCTGCAAGTGTCTGAATCATCCATAATACCTGTGTGCAACAGGTAGCAGCAACAATGTACTCTTCCTCTGTGGTTGATAAAGAAATGGAACCTTGCTTTTTACTAAGCCAGGCTACTAAGGAGTTACCCAAGAAGAATGCTCCTCCACTGGTGCTTTTTC
>JASDQU010100746.1:32003-91498 GCA_032191745.1 Picea mariana | reverse complement strand
CCACTTGAACCTTTGAGGACACCAGTCCTCCCTAGCTCCACCCAACCACCCTGAAATATAAATCTTTGCTAGTGAAACTTATTACAGTGATATGATGTTCAACAATGGCTTACCAGACTCATCACTGTTCTGCTGCATTTCGTTGCTCTGTCTGCCTCATTTCCTTTCTGCACACATCACTTGCGCTGTTTGTTCTTCCACTTTTTATGCTCTGTGCACCAAGTCCATTCACTGCACAGTTCCTCTTCTGTGCTATTCAACTGCTGCACTCTCCTCCTTCTTCACACATGAATCACCTTCACCAACAACAACCACAGCTAACTCCAATAGCGACAACAACCCTTCTCTTCTCTGTACTGTGTATATATAGATTATGTGCATCTTGTGCATGCAATATTCACCATTCCTCTACATGCTCATACTGCGCCAATCTCCTCCACCTCTCAAGTGCTCTGCGTGATCATCATCGTAACTCTTCAGCTTCTCTGGCCATTTTCCCACGCGTTCAACATCACTGGATGTTATGTTGAGATTCCTCAGCCTCTCTGGCAGTTGAGACTCTTTGTCTTCTCTGTGACAGTCGAGCTCACCTTCTCTGTTTTTAGTTACAGGCTTGCACACTCATCCATCTGTCAATCCCCTCTAAGAATAGTCTTCCTTCACTTGGACGAAGCTTGGATACTCTTCATCTCCTCTGGTGATCACACAGGGGTCTCTTCGAATTCTCTAGCAGATGCCATCAATGGTTTTTGGTAGTTTCACTGTGTCGTGCATCAGTAGCCCTCCGATCAACACTTGATCTAACGGTTCAGATTACATCGCGATTTCACATATCGCGATATCGAGATTCCTGATGTCAATAATCTTTGACATGTCCAACTCTCGATCCCTAAAACTCCGACAAGGACTGGAATCAATGGTCTAGATTCAACCTTAATCTGACGGCTCAGATTACATCGTGATTTCACATATCGCAATATCGGGATTCCTGATGTCAATAATATTTGACATGTCCAACTCTCGATCCCCAAAACTCTGACAAGGACTGGAATCAACGGTCCAGATTTGATCTTGATTCAACGACTGCGATTTAAGTCGCGATTTTGCATATCGCGAAATTGGGATTCCTGTTGCATTGTTTCTTTGACATTTCCAACACGCGATCCTCGAAACTCCGAAGTGGTGTCCATTTGCTGACGTCACACGTGGATTGACATGTGTTGAATACTGCCATGTGTCACTCTGATTCGTGACTTACATGTGCCTGAAATGTTGAATCAGTCTGACACTTGTCATTACTTGGTTGTGCCACGTGTTCCTAGCTGACGTGGTTTGCTGACGTGAGTTGGGTCAACGGTTTAGATCACATCTTGATCTGACGGTTCAGATTTAGTTGGGATTTCACACATCACGATTTCGGGATTCTTGATGTCAATATTCTTTGACATCTCCAACACTCGATCCTCGAAACCCCGACAGGGAGTCGGATCAACGGTCCACATAACCCCCTGAGATGGACGATCCTCCTGCTTTTGGGATTTGTGATCCCTCTACTCCTTGCACTTTTAAAGATCGTGCAGGTTTTCCTCGATCCAACGGTGGTCAGACCCTGTG
Organism: Picea mariana; assembly: GCA_032191745.1. Taxonomy (NCBI): domain Eukaryota; kingdom Viridiplantae; phylum Streptophyta; class Pinopsida; order Pinales; family Pinaceae; genus Picea; species Picea mariana. Next base: position 89,884 of record JASDQU010100746.1, on the reverse strand, counting down.
CTCAGATCTAACGCCTGAGATCTATCCTCCTCTGCAACGTGCTCTTCTTGTCTTTATTCAGATCTGACGACCCTCATGCTGTCGGGATTTGTGAGCCCTCTACTCCTTGCACTTTAAAGAGCATGCATGTTCTCCTCGATCCAATGGTGGTCGGACCTTGCGCTCGGATCTAACGCCCGAGATCTATCCTCCATATCTACGCGCTCCTCTTGTCTACATTGAGATCTGACAGTCATCGAAAATTCGGGATGGGATCCAACGTTCACCGACGCTTCTCCTCCAAGCTTACACATCCTTCTTACTTGGAAGAATTTCTAAGTGTCAAAGGCCTCGACCTTTGATCTGCTGATCCTAAGTATGCTATCTCCCTTGAGCTTTAGTCATGAGTTAACCTCATCCCTGGTGCACACCTACGCACTGCATTCGACTCTGCGCTAATTCCTCCTGAGCTTACGTTGTTCCTGTTTTTCCATCGATGCATACTCTGATCCTGCCATCTTCACTATTGTACTTGCCATCAATGACAAGCATATGCTACCTATTAAACATTTGCCAACAAAAAGTAAACTTGGAAAAGCAAGTTTGGTTCAGTTAGCCACTGGAACCAAAAGAAGAATCCATGATATGGTCAGAAGTTGTTCCATAAGTCTTAATGGAATGAATACTAGTATGGATCTAAATATCATACCATTGGGGTCTTATGATATTCTGATTGGAATGGATTGGTTGGACAAGCATCATGCTGTCCTAGATTGTCATAATAAGACATTTATATGTCTTGATGGAAATGGAAAACAGAGCACTGTGAAGGGAGTTCCAAGACCCATCTCTATAAGGGATATTTCAGCCTTACAACTAAAAATGTGTTTTAGGAAAGGATGTCAATTGTATGCAGCTCATGTGGAAGAGCCAAAAAATACAAAGGGGCCAAGCCTCGAAGATTTCTCAGTACTACAGGAATTTGAAGACATGTTCCAAGAAATACCTGGATTGCCACAAAGAAGGGAGATAGATTTCTAAATTGATTTAGTGCCAGGAGTTGACCCAGTGTCAAAAACACCTTACAGAATGAGCACACCAGAGTTAAAATAATTACAAATGTAGTTGGAGGAATTGTTGAAGAAAGGGTACATACGTCCAAGTGTTTCACCTTGGGGAGCACCAGTACTTTTTGTTAAAAAGAAAGATGGAACCTTGAGGCTGTGTATTGACTTTCGACAACTGAACAAGTATGCTATAAAGAACAAGTATCCTCTACCACGAATTCATGACCTCTTTGATCAGCTAAGAGGAGCAAAGATATTTTCAAAAATTGACCCGAGGGCAGGATACCATCAGGTAAGAATCAAGGAAGAAGACATTCATAAGACAACCTTTAGGACCAAGTATGGGCATTGTGAATTTGTGGTGGTGCCATTTGGACTGACCAATGCACCAACTGTCTTCATGTGCTTAATGAATGGCATATTCAGAAATTATTTGGATATGTTTTTCATAGTATTCTTGGATGACATACTTATCTATTCTAAGTCTGAAGAGGAGCATGAACATCACTTAAGACTGGTATTGCAAGTATTGAGAGAACATCAATTGTATTCCAAGTTGAGTAAGTGTTGTTTTTATCAAAAGAAGATCCATTACTTGGGACACATTATTTCATAGCAAGGCATAGTAGTAGATCCACAAAAGATCGAAGCCATTAGAGGATGGCCAACACCCATAAATGTGTGAGACGTCAGATATTTTATGGGATTAGTTGGCTACTACAGAAGTTTCATGGTAGGGTTCTCTAAGATTGCTCATCCCATCACTTCTTTGAAAAAGAAGGGAACTAAATTTGAATGGACACTCAAGTGTGCAAAGAATTTTAATCTGTTGAAGGAATTACATACTAGTGCACGTGTGTTAAACATTGCTGACTTGAATGAAAGTTTTGTGGTATCTACAGATGCATGTAAGGAAGGAATTGGGGGAGTCCTCACACAAAATGGACATGTCGTTGGATATGAGTCCAGAAATCTTAAGGAACATGAGAGGAACTATGCCACCCACAACTTGGAACTTGCTGCCATTGTTCACACCTTGAGGATGTGGAGGCATTATCTCATGGGGAAGAAATTCGAATTAAGGACATACCACATTGGCCTGAAGTATCTTTTCGAACAACCGACCTTGAATGCCAGACAAACAAGATGGCTGGAATTTTTAAGTGAATATGACTTCGATATCAAGCATATCAAGGGAAAGGAGAATAAAGTTGCCGATGCACTTAGTAGAAGAGTGCATCTCATGCATGCTACTACTATCAGTATGCATCAGTCAGACTTGAAGAGCAGAATTTTAGATGGTCTTGTTATAGATCAACATTACCTACAGGTAAAGGAAAACTTACATCAAGGAAATGTACAACTAAAAATAAAGGAGTATGATATGAAGGAAGAAATATTACTCATGCATAAAAATAGAATCTATGTTCCTAGTTGTGGAGATTTGAGGAATTTGGTACTGAAGGAAATGCATGATGTTCCTTATGCTGGACATCCCGGTTACCAAAAAATAATTACAACAGTAAGAATCCAATTCTTTTGGCTGTGAATGAAGAAGGATGTTGTTGATTACATTGCTCGATGTATGGAATGTCGAAAGGTGAAGGCTGAGCATAGGCATCCAGTGGGTTTGTTGTAGCCATTGGCAATCCCAGAGAAGAAATGGGAAGTGATCACCATGGATTTTATCACAGGATTACCGAAAACAAATAAGAAACATGATTCAATCATGGTGGTGGTTGACAAATTAAGAAAGGCTACTCATTTTGTGCCTGTGAAGACAACGCATACAACGGTTAATATTGCAGAAATTTTCATGAAGGAAATTGCTAGGTTGCATGGGATACCTAGGACAATCGTCTCAGACAGAGATACAAAGTTTACCTCCAATTTCTGGAGAGGATTGTTTAAAGGATTTGGAAAAAATCTAAACTTTAGCATAACATATCATCCTCAGACAGATGGGAAAACAGAGAGGATCAATCGAATAATTGAAGACATGATGAGAATGTATGTGATGGATAAGCCATCTAAGTGGGAAGATTACTTACACTTGGTTGAGTTTTCATATAACAATGGGTATCAAGCTTCATTGAGAATGAGCCCATTTGAAGCCTTGTACGATAGGAAATGTGATACTCCAGTAAGATGGGACAACCCAGCAGATAGAGTGGTACTTGGGCCGGAGTTGCTCAAGGATATGGAAGACCAGATGGTTAAGATCAAGAAAAATTTAAAGGTAACTTAGTATAGACAAAAAGTTTATGCGGACAACAACATGACAACTAGAGAATTTAAAGTAGGGGAGCATGTACTTTTGAAAGTGAAGCCCGAGAAAATCTTTTTGAAATTAGGTAGTCGTACAAAGCTAGTAGCCAGATTCTGTGGTCCATTTGAAATATTGAACAGAATAGGGCCAGTTGCATACATGCTTGCATTGCCTGCTTCCATGAATGTGCATAATGTATTTCATGTATCTTTACTAAATAAATATGTACATGACCCTAACCATGTTATTGATTGGCATTTGATTTAGGTAGAGACAGAGGGAGAATTTCAGGTTCAACCAGTGCGGGTATTGGAAAAAAAGGTCAAAATGCTCCGGAATCGAGTTATAGAGTTGGTAAAAGTTTAGTGGACCTGCTACGGTCCTAAAGATGCTACCTGGGAGAATGAAGATGCCATGCGGACAGAGTACCCACAACTTTTTGAATAAATTTGAGATTTGGATCTCTATTTTGTATATGCACTGAGGACAGTGCCAAGATAAGGGGTAGGGGATGTAACACCCCGGGTTTCGGACCCCCATTTTAAATAATGTATTATTACAATGTTGAAAGGCATGAATGACCAAATAATTATTAAAGGGCCAGTATGCCCAAGACATGTAATGTTTTTTTATCATTACTAATAATAACTACCTTGTTGGCTGCTAGACGGACAAGGACTAGAGTTATAGGGAGCTATGATTCCATAAGAGAGGGGGCTTGAGGGGCTAAATGTTTATTTCTTATTTTAATTACCCTTTTTGTCTAAGGGAGGGGATCGGTTACGTGAGCTTCTTGGGGAAGGCCAGGAGGTTCTTGATTCCCCAAGAAAATGCTTAAACCCATCCCTCGTCTGATTGTGGGGTTGGTCATTGGCTCATCCACTCCTTCACTTCTGCATTCATGCCATTATTTCCCTCACGCACTTTCATGCACTCACTTACCCATCCATTGATCCATCCTCACCTGTGTCTTGGCTTGGTAAGGGGAAAGGAACTCCTGAAGATTATCCATGGGATAGTTGTTTGTAGTGGTCGCTGGTGCAATCCAACCATAACTTGGGGCATGCATGTCTGAGATGCATTGGCATGTGCCTTGGTTTTCTCACAACTTCAAGTCCTAAGAGTTCCAACATTGAGATTCTGGACGAGCTGTGCTAGAGCCCTGGAAGGAGAAGGATTGCCTGAGGGACTGCGTGGCAGATAAGGGTGGAGGTCCATTCTCTTGGGTGGTACAGGCTGGGTAGAAGAGAGTTGGGTACTTGGATTGTTTTGGGTGTTGGGAAACCTATGAGAGCTTGAGAGCTGACTGGTTTGGGAACCCAGGTACACTCTGGAACTACCCTTGTGGATTCATAGCCCTGGCTCGGGGGTGACACTGTTGTTGAGATTTGGAGCAGTGGTGTCTACGGTTGGGTGGAACATCTTTGGTATGCAACCAGTTGGTGATATTATTATCTGTGTATGAATGTATTCCACTGTGTATTTTTAATTATCGTTTAACTAAATATTATATTATGCATGCTTGTTGGATATTGTTGTGCATGTCATTAAATATTTTATATTATGCATTCTTATTAAATAAATAAGGTACCAGTAAGATTACGAAGTCCATGGGTGGGATTGAAGGTATCATAATCCATCCTGCGGGTGGTTGGGGATGTTACATAATGCGTTCAGTGCAAGATTTTGCAGCAGACTGAATAAAAGAGCAAATAAGCCAAATCTTTGTATATGTATCCCAGGAGGGGGTGAACCATGGTAAAACTTGTGTTATGTGTGATGGTTCCTGAATGTTTACTTTCTGTCCATGATTAGTTTATGAATGAATGAATAACTAGATGTATTAACATGCATGAATAAGGATAAAAGATGAATGAATCGTAGAAATATAGGAATCAATGACAATTCTAATGCATAAATAAATATAGGATCCACCCCATAGATCCCCACACATTTCTAGACTGCAAGCACTTGAAAATTGCAATCACCCATAAAGCTATTTGGGTTGAGACTGCGTTGTGCACGTTGTGCGCAGTGTTTCTTTCTGGTTTCCCAGGAGGGCCGATAGTTTTAGAGGGTTTTATTGGAAACTTGTTCAGATATGAACCTGGTTCAACCCAAGAAGAAGTAGAAGTTAGATATCCAACCAACAAGTTTTCAATTTGGTTCCCTTTTGTAGGTTCTATGTGCCTCTTCCCTTCTGTCGGATCCAATGGTACGGTAACCTTCAAGTCTCCTACCTAAAATATCATTTCCTTCCTCTTCATATTAATTATCACCTAATTGTCAAAGGCCCATTCTAACCCCATCAACGCTGGATATGGATGACTATCATCCATGATCTCAATGACTTCGAAATATGCTACACTGTGCACCCCATCTATATTCACATGTACTCCTGTCAATCAATCAATTGGTACTATCTTGTGCTGGTCTGCCAATCTTAACTGGACAGGAGACCAAATCAACTTGGGTTTCCCCATCATTTCCACTGTCTTCTTTGGTAAAACATTTACATCCAAACCCAAGTCTAAAATAATGTTATCCACATGACATTCCCCAATCTGTGCACTTAATCTGAACTCTCTATTGGTCCTGTTTTTGCACAGTACATGATTCACTACCCTCTGTGCAATAGGAATTTCCCTTTCTTATGAACAATGATCAATCATCTCACATAATGCATTCAATGCGGTTTTGTCTTTCATCAATTCTATGCAACTTCTTAAAAAATCTTTTAGAGTACTTACATTCTCAAGTGGTTTTTTAGGTATAGTATGATTGCAGACATGAGGTGTAGATGACATGGATATTACCCAACCCAGTCCTAATATCTTTTTGAATTCCCTTTGATACATCTCCTTTTCTTGTTGAGGGTCAAATGTCATCATAGGTCCTATTGATCTCCTCACCCATTGCTCAACTTTCTTCCCTCCATTCATCGCATCAGCCCCTGTTCTAGCTCCTTCATGTGTAACAATTGCTATTCTAGGTCCTTCATTGTGTTTCTTGGCTGATATATTATATACACTCTAATTTGGGTTCTGGTTTTTATTCTCTCTTTCTTACCACTTCTCAAGTAGTTGAGGACAATCTTATGTCGCATGATCCAATGCTCTATAATAATTGTAGGTTGTACAAGGATTCGACAAGTCACGAGCTAAGTGTCTCGATTGATTACAATTGTAACATATTATTAGTCCTCTACCTACTCTTCCAAATTTTTCTTTGCCCTGACATCTGCCAAATCCTCCTCTGTTTCCTAGATTAAAAACTCTCTGATTGTTATACTTCGGATCACATCCTTCTATCGCAACATTTTCCTCCTGAATTGTATACATATTTGAAGTGTCCTCTCTCATCAAATTGAATGCACGGAAATCCTTATCTTCGTGCCCGACTGACTTGCAAAATTTATAGAATAAGTTCTTGGTGTACTCTGGTATTTCTGCAGTAATGGACACTCAGTTGGATGATGTCCCCATTACTTACATGTTTCAAAATATCCTCTTCCTTGTAATGGATTTGGTGCTCCGATCGCCAAATATTGCACAAATTGCAGGCATTCATCCTTATGGTGGCCTTTTCCTACACTTGGTACACCATACTTGTTCCCACTTCTCCTTCCCTTTTGTCATTTCTTCCAATTGAATTGTCAAGGAAGCTAACTGCTTCTGTACTTTTGCCATCCCTCCATTGTCTTCTACAAGAGATTCTTATAGTTTCATTTCAATATCCAAAGCTTCAGGTTGTAACACAACCATCTATTGGATCAATGACCTGCGAATGTGTGGTAATAGTCCTGCAATAAACCATTCTTGGTGTTGTTCATTAGGGATCTGGAATGTCAATCTACCCATCAAATACTTAATCTTTGATCATAGTCCCAAACTGACTCATTATGTACTTGTTTGATTTGCTTCAACTCTATAATGTACTGTGATTTATACTTTTCCTTCTTGAACTCTTTCGACAAATCTTGTCTAATTTCTGCTAATTCCTTGCTTGTCTTGTAGGTGTAGTACTCTATAGTTTCATATACCAGACTAATGCATAGACCCTTAAAGTTGTTTCCAGCTGTGCAATCTTTACATCCTCATCTTGGACATTCTTCACAGCCAAAATTATCTCACATACAAATAGATGTTGTTATGGGTCCTTCGACCCAACTCCCTGGAAMTYAGGCAGTCTTAGTGTGTTTTCTAACCCTACCATGTTGTTTTGTGTAGTACATCCCCTYAGTGATGTTGGTTGACTATGACTCGACGCACTACTTCCACTGCTCTGGCTAATGCTATTATGTCTTCCCCTGCTAACTATAAGTGATTTTGAAAAATCCTTAAATGTTACTTATKATCTAGGTGACACACATAGGCTCATGGAATAAACACAAGATCCAGTTTGAGTAGGAATTACGACGCTTCTATTGTAGAACTAAATTGAGAATCCTCTTCCTCTCCTTCTATGTGTAGTATTTCTACAATATGGACTATTGCACAAGGTTCTCTCCTCTCAAACTCACTGTGTGACTCTCCTTTCTCAACCCCAGTCTTCAACCTCTTGTGCTTTCTTCCACTATGAAATACTCCAAACTCTTCTTCCTCTTCGGATACACCTTCTTTGTTTCTTTGCATCCTTAGTCCCTCCCTTCCTTCTTCATTTCTTCCTTCAATATTTTATACCTTCAGACTATCCTTTAGTCATTCCCCGAGTTCCCCTATGTGTGTGAAGCCCCTTAGCAATCAAACTCCATCGTCATCACGCACTTGTCACACAACAAAATTTTTATCCATGTACCCAATGCTTTCATAAACCTTCCGCACAGACCTTTAAATACATCTCTCTCTACAACACTGTATGTMTGGGTACAATCCACTGCAAATTCTGTAATATAACCCCCTAGTATGTTGTTCAACCAAAGATCGACTACATGGGAAGTATTTTTACTTACAAATTTCAATTGTCTTACCAACTCATGAGTCAAGTTCCTCATCACTACAGTTTGGTACCTTCCATTACTCTCCACTAATATTTCTAACCACTTAGTTAATATAATCTGAAATTCACCAAAGAAAATATCATGCATATCTGTGTACACATAACTTTGCATCCATTACTCGTCTCTCATCTGAGGGTTTATATTCTCTCMTCGGGAAAACTCTCATTCCTTCCTTTCGAGCCATTTGGTGATMTCTTTCTTAGTCAGCCTCCAAAATATTCCATCAATCACAAATTCTAGGTCCCGACAATGGAACCATTTTTTGGCTCACGGTTGTAAGACCCTAGATTCAATTTATTCTACCAACAAACCCTGTAGACACTGACCCTTTCAGCATAACCTACATGCAAGTGAAGTCTCACTCGAGGAATCTATTGGGGCTGCAGGAACCAAGTTTCTGTAGGGACAAGGGGATGCAAGGCTATCATCATGTTCATTCCTACTTATCTACCTTGTGCGTCATATTCTTTGTCCCTTTTCCCTTGATTAATTAGTAAAATTTATTTATGCAGAATCATTGTGACACAAATTGAAACATAAACTATTCACTGTAACATTCATATTATTCTGCATCAGTCATCTAATAAACAGATCTAGATCTAGTTATGCATAGATAGAACATTCATCAACAATCAAGGAAAAATACATTCAGACACGCAATTTAATGTGGTTCACCCAAATCTTGGGCTACATCCACAATGGTTGGCTTCTTTATTATTCTTTTTGCAATAATCTTAGGCTTGTGCACTATGCTTACAATAGATACATCATGGTGTACTTCCCCATCTTTCCTATCAGCTCTATAATGCAAGCATCTTCTTTGAAAACCCTCCCTAAACCTTCAGAAATAGACTCTCTCTCATTCTCAGTCTATTCTCTCAACCTCAGCCTATCATCAGCTCAACTTTCAACACAAATTTAGCATCATATTCGCTCAACATAAACAACCTATTCTACCCAACCCATTACATATTTATACATAGAATTTAGAGCTCAAAAACCTATTCACTTATCCCAAAACCCTATGAAAACTCATGATTACAACTTATGAAAACTCATTATTCGGGCGTGTTTTTCCTACCTTTGTAATTGCATGTTTATTTTACACTCTCGACCATTTTTCTTCCTTATTTTGTGCATCTATATTCTTTTGCATTCCTAACTGTTGTCCTTCCTACTTTTGCATGCCCTCAAAACTTAGTTCTTCGAACTGCTTGTCCAACACTCAACCAAGCTAATGGATTCTCCTTATTTAGCAAATCTTCTTCATGAACTGCTTCATGGATCGTTATTGTGTGCTCCACTTTTTCATCTGTAACCTCCTTTCATAGGTGCTTGCACAACCTTCTTGTCCTTCTTTTGACAAATTTGTGGATGAAGTTTCTGGCACTTCTCCATTCAGTGCAATGAGTGCAATGTTTTTTTCCCTTTTTCTTCAATGATAAGTCCTTCTTTCCATGTGGACTTGGAAGGTATTATTCATGTCTTTCCTCCTTTCCGTTTGACATGATCATCCTTCTGTACAAAGATTTCCTCTTTCGACACTTGGCCACACAATGGTTAGGTGATTGAAAAAAAGGACAAGGGTACAAATTATATAAGGTTTGAATTGCATGATTATTATTCTTATGATCAAAGAAATATTTTAAGTAATAATGAACTTTATACATTTCATGGATGTCTTTAGTGCATATTTGATGAGGAGAACTTGACTTATCCCATCCTTAAAAATGATCATCTCTCTTTGGAGATGACTTGCAATCACTGTCACTTTCATGGTGTGATGTGTCATCATCTTTCAATCATTCTTTCTACACCGACTTAGACTCGTCACTTGAAGAATTTACTACTTCCATTATTTTGGAGCATTCTCCAACTTCCTCTTTTCCATAACCCAATCCTGCATAATGAGGTGGTTCTACCACTTCTATGGTATCAACTATACCTTGGCCATTAAAACTAAGGCCTTTCCTTAATATCCCATTTTCATTAGCAATTTCAACCCAACACCTTTAGTGTGCTTTTCAAATGCACCACAATAATCATCTTGATGGGAAGAATGAAAAATTGAAGAACTAATTCTATTGCATACCTCAGAGACAGTTTATGGATATGGTGTGAAGGATGGTTTATTTAATCCTTCCTCACTTTGAAACTTTATGAAAGTCTCTTCTGTGGCTTGTAACTGAAGTTGCAAATTTTTCTTCTCATCTTATGATATGTGCATCAACCTTCTCAACTCAAAATTATCTTCCTTATTACTCTAGTTGATCTCTTCGTTCTCTTGAATCCATTCTTTCTTCGATGCTTTTCCCATGGTTGTTATTTTGCAACCTTCTCTTCAAACTGTGTGTTGGATAGGAAGTTCGAAGAATGAAGAATGAGGGCAGGTGCAAAAGMAGTTAGGCATGTAAAAGAACATAGACATGAAAAAGAAGGAAGGATGATAATCATGAATGTAAAAGAAGAAATTGGGCCCAGATATAGGGAAAACACGCTCGACAATTTAGTTGTCTTGAGTAGTAATAATGAGTTGTAATAGGGTTTTGATCCCMAAATTCTATGTATAAATATGTAATGGGTTGGGATGAAAGTTGTTTGCGAAGAGAGTGAGAGAATAGACTAAGAATGGGAGAGATTCTATGTCTGGAGGTTTAGGGAGAATTTTGCAGAGAGAGGATTGCACTACAGAGCGTCTAGGCAAGATGGAGAAGTATGTCATGAGGTATCTATTGTAAGCACAATGCACAATCCTGAGATGAATTGCACAAATAATAATAAATAATCCAGTCATTGTGGATGTAGCCCAAAGTTGGGTGAACCATGTTAATTACCGTGTCTAATTGTATTTTTATGTGATTGATCATGAATGTTCTATTTATACATAACTAAATCTAGATATGTCTAGTATATGATTGATGCGTAGTAAATATGAATGTTACAGTGAATAGTTTATGTTGCAACCTGTGTCACAATGATGTCATATACTTAAATTTTACTAATTAATCAAGGGAAAGAGATACAAAATATTGCACATAGGTTAGATAATTAAGAATGAACATGATGATAGCCTCCCATCCCCTCATCCCTGTAGAAACTTGGTTCCTGCATCCCCAATAGATGCCTCGGGTGAGACTTTACTTGCATGCAGGTGATTATGAAAGGGTGGATGTCTACAGGGTTTGTTGGTTAGATAAATTGAACCTAGAGTATTACAAATGCACGCCAACAAATGGTTCCATTTTCAGGACCCATAATATGTGATTGAGGGAATGTTTTGGAGGCTAACTAAGAAAGAGATCACTGAATGGATAGAAGGGAAGGAATGAGAAAGAGAATAGAAAACCTCAGATGAGCGACGAGAAATGGATGCAATGGTATGTGTACATAGAGCTACATGAGATTTTCTTGAGTGAATTTATGATTATCTTAACTGAGTGGTTAGAAATATTAGTGGAAAATACTGGAAGGTACCAAACTGCAACGCTGAAGAACTGGACTCATGTGTTGGTAAGGCAGTTGAACTCTGTAACTAATAATACTTCTCATGCATTTGATTTCTGATTGGACAACATATTGGGAGGTTATACTACATAATTTGCAGTGGATTGTACCCAATCATATAGTATTTTAGAGAGGGATTTATTCAAGGGTCCACACAGAATGTTTATGATATCATTGGGTACCTAAATAAAGATTTTGTTGTGCGACGAGTGTGTGATGACGATGTAGTCTAATTTCTAAGGGGATTCATGCACATAGGGGAAACGAGGCATGACAAGAGGATATCCTAAAGGAAAGAAAGAATGAAGGAGAAAATGAAGAAGGAAGGGAGGGACTGAGGATGCAGAGAAACAAAGAAGGTGTATCAGAAGAGGAAGACGAGTTTGGAGTACTGTGTAGTGGAAGAAGGTACAAGAGGATGAATACTGTGGATGAGAAAGGAGAGTCGTGCAGTGAGACCAAGGGGAGAGAAACTTGTGTAATAGTCCATATCGTAGAAATACCGTACATAGAAGGAGAGGAAGAGAATTCTCAGTTTAGTCCTATAATAGAAGAGTCATTAATTCCTACTCAAACTAGATCTTGTGTCTATTCAATGACCCTGTGTGCATCACCTAGATCAAAAGTAACATTTGAGGACTTGTCAAAAGAACTCATAGTTAGTAGGAGGAGACATAGTAGCAATATCCAAAGAAACATAAGTAGTGCACTGATTTAGAGTCAACCAACATCGTAGAGGGGAGTTAATACACAAAACAACATGGCAGGGTTAGAAAACACACTTAGACTGCATGAGTTCTAGGGAATTGGGTAGGAGGACCTATAAAAACATCTATTCATATGTGAGACAATTTGGGCTACGAAGAATGTCCAATATGAGGTTGGAAAGATTGCACCATTGGAAAATACTTTTAGAGGTCTTGCATCAGTCTGGTATATAAAACTGCAAAGTACGACACCTATAGGACAACAAGGTCGTTAGCCGAAATTAAACAATAATCGTTGAAGGAGTTCAAGAAGCCAAAGTCTAAATCGTAGTACATTACAGAGTTGATGGAAATAAAAAAAGTATAGAATGAGTCAGTTTGGCATTATGATCAACAATTCAAGGATTTGATGGGTAGCTTGACATTCCATATTCCTTATTAACACCATCAATAATAGTTTATTGTAGGACTACTACCACACATTCTCTGGTCAACGATTCATCATAAGGTTGTGTCACAACCTGAAGCTTTGGAGATTGCAATGAATGTGGAAGCATCTCTTGTAGGATATGCTGGAGGGATGGAGCAAGTTCATACATTGTTAGTTTCCTTGACAATTCAATTGGAATAGATTAAAAAAGGGAAGGAGAAGCGAGAACAAGTCTGATGTACCAAGTGTAGGATTGAAGGCCACCATAAGGATGAATGCCCATCATTTGTGTGGTATTTGGAAACTAGAGCACCGAATCCATTACCAAGAGGGGGGATACTATGAAATATGTAAGAAATGGGGACATCATATGACTGAGTGTCCATTACTGCAGAAACACTAGAGCACACCAAGGAACTTATTTTGTAACTTTTGCAAGTCATTCGGGCACGAAGAGAAGGATTTCCGCGCATTCGATTTGATGAGAGAGTGCACTTCAAATATGTATATAATTCAGGAGGAAAATGTTGTGATAGAAGGAGGTGATCCATGGTACAACAATCATAGAGGATTTAATCTAGGAAACCTAGGAGGGTTTGGAAAAGGTCGAGGAAAAGGAAATTTTTGCAAAGGAGGTAGAGGACCAATAATAGGTTACAATTGTAATCAATTGTGACACTTAGCTCGGGACTGCTTGAATCCATGTACAACTTGCACATATTGTAGATAACGGTATCATGCGATAGAAGATTGTCCTAAACTACTTGCGAAGTGGCATACAAGAGGGAATGAAAACCAAAATCCAAATTAGAACGTACATAAGATATCAGTCGAGAAACGTAATGAAGGACCTAGAATAGAAGTTATTACGCATAGAGGAGCTAGAACATGCGTTGATGTGACGAATGGAGGGAAGAAAGTTGAGAAATGGGTGAGGAAATGAGCAGTACCTATGTTGACATTTGAACCTCAACAAGAAAATAAGATGTATCATAGGGAAATAAAAGAGATACTAGGAACGAATTGGGTAGCATCAACATTAGCTGTGCATCCTGGGGTCAACATGCCTCCTGTCTATGATTGTTCTATACCAGAAATGTATCCTCTTAAAAGTTAATTACTCTAAGATAATTTCTAAGAAGTTGCGTAGAATTGATGAAATATTAAACTACATTAAATGCATTATGTTAAATGATTGATCGTTGTGCACAAGAAGGGAAAATCCTGCCGCACAGAGGGTAGTAAATCAGGTACTGAGTAAAAGGAGGACTAACAAAGAGTTCATACTAAGTGCACATATTGGGGAGTATGATGTGGATAATGTTATTTTAAACTTGGGGTTTGATGTGAATGTATTACCAAAACAGAAATGGGAAATGATGGGGAAACCAAATTTGATCTGGTCTCCCATTCAATTAAGATTGGAAAACTAGAACAAGATATTCTTGATTGGCCGATTGACAGGAGTACCTGTGAATATAGATGGGGTGTGAAATGTAGCAGATTTCGAGGTCATCGAGATCGTGGATGATATTTATCCATATCCAACACTAATGGGGTTAGAATGGGCCTTTGACAATCAGGCGATCATTAATATGAAAAGGATGGAAATGATATTCGAGGTAGGAAACTTGAAGGTTACTACACCATTGGATCTGACAGAAGGAAAGAGGTATATCGAACCAGCTAGAGGGAAAAAAATTGAAATTTGTATAATATGGTTGTGCTAATGGATGATTATGTTAACCGTACTATAGATGGTGCGCTAAGTTGGAGAAACATTATCTCATGTGCGTTAGAATCAGAGGAAGGTCTGGAACATTGGCAACAGAGGATGCATGAAGTATCAACTAGACGACGTGCATGCATAACTCGATCATTGCACTGGATTGGACCAAAGTTATGTGATCCACCTACGTATGATGGATTGACTGATATAATATCGTTTGTAAAAGGTGTTTGAGTTGCAGGTACCCGAACAACAAATATTGTTGGCATTAGATGTTGTATTGAAGGCCACTCCAGCCAGATGGTGGGCTTCACATAAGGAGGGAATGGAATATTGGTCGCAATGTAGAAGACTAATGAAAGTAAGATTTGGTACCAAGGTGGAGTATATTGCACATAAGTATATAGGGGTAAGTGACCTAGCAGATCATATTGTGCAGTGCAGAAACATATGGAGTTTTCTATTGAAGAAGGAATGGACGTACATGTTTATACATACACTGGATACAATTCCTAAGAATTGGTACCTGGAGATGGAAATGTGCAGAGAAATAGAAAAATGGGATGATTTGACTCAGAGGTTTAAGGTAAAATTTACTTTTGAACACAAATCCTCATTAATAGATGCATCCCTACAAGTGATTCAAACCAAGATATTTTCAGAAGAAGGGTCAATGGAGGCGGTACCTGTGTGTAGTGCACACAAAGCTTCTATGATTGTCCATGGATTAGTCGAATGTTACAGTGTTTCTATAGAAGAACACAATGATGAAGATCCAAGGAATCTAAAAGTACCTGAAAATGAGGGGGAACATGTAGTAGAAGGGCCAGATCTTGAATATGTTGTGTATACACAACCATTAAAGACATGGAAGGTAAATATTGGGACAAAGGAAAACCCAAAGTTTGCGCAGATAGGCGATTATTGGAATGATGAAACCATGGATAATATTGCATATCTATTACGCGAGTATCAGGATATATTCCCAACTACATTCTCATATATGAAGGGGATAGCTGGGGAATTAGGTGAAATGAAGATCCCTTTGGAACAAGATGCTAAGCCAGTGCAACAGAGACCCTACAAGTTAAATCCAAAGTATAAAGAGAAGGTGAAAGCAGAGATAGACTGAATGTTGGAAGCAATGATTATTGAACCAATGGTGGAATCAAAATGGATAAGTCCAATGGTAGTACACAATAAGAAAACAGGAGGAATCAATATTTGTGTGCCCCCAAGGAAGATAAATGATGCATGTCTACGTGATCCATTTCCAACACCTTTTAAAAATGAAGTGCTAGAGAATGTAGGAGGGAAGGAGAAATATTCTTTTATACATGGCTTCTCAGGATATCACCAGATAAGGATTGCGCAAGAAGACATACATAAGACTACTTTTGCAACAGAGTGGGGAAGTTTTCAGTACATACTGATGTCCTTTGGGCTAAAGAATTCACTCATCATTTTTTCAAGAGTTGTTGTTGCAACTTTTAAATAATTTATTCATAAGTTCCTTGAAGTGTACTTAGATGATTGGAATGTGTTTAGTCTATTGAAGGATCACATGGAAGTGCTTAGGATAATGTTCGATAGGTGTAGACAATGTCATATTTCACTGAACGTGAAGAAATGTATTTTCTACGCGCCTTTTCGAATTGTTTTGGGCCATGTGGTATAAGTAGGGATTATTAGTGGATCCTACACGGATTGCAGTGATTTTAGATTTACAAACACCCACATTAGTGAGATAGCTGAGATAAATCCTAGTTCATACGAGGTATTACAGGAAGATCATTAAGGCTTATGCACAGATTACAACACCTATGGAGAAGTTGTTGAATAAAGAAGCTAAGTTCCAGTGGAATGAGGATTGTCAGAAAGGGTTAGATACATTGAAGCATAAATTAGTGACCATGCTGATTTTGATATTCCGAGATTGGAAGGAGTTCCATGTTCATGTGGATGCATCGTCCATATATTTGGGTGCAGTATTATCTCATCTAGGAGAAGGAGACATAGACCACCCAATTTATTTTGCAAGAAGGAAGTTGTCAATAGAAGAAATGGATTACACTACTACATAACTAGAAGGATTGGAAATGGTATATGTGCTACATAAATTTAGACATTATTTATTGGGTTCTCACTTTAATATGTATATTGACCATTCTGCACTAGGCTACTTAGTGAACAATCTAGTGTTGGGGGGGATAATATGCATATGGTTGTTGTTGTTCCAGGAATATGATTTTGAGGTTGTTGTGAAACCAGGGAAGTTGAATACAATACTGGATTACTTATCGCGCATACTCTCAAGAGAAGATACAGGGAATCTAGATGACAACTTGCTAGATGCACACTTATTTTCAATTAAAATGGTGGATTACTACCTCGCAGACATTGTGCATTTTTCGAGTAAATGAATGACCTCGTTAGACATGACAATTGCGCAAAAGAAACAATCAGTGGTTAAAGCAACAACCGATCAGTTATTTGCATGGAACTTATACAATTTAGGTGCAAATGGAATATTGAGATGATGTGTGTTAGAGCATGAAAGGCCAATGATACTCTCAGAAGCACATGAAGGAATTGTAGGAGAAAATTATGCAAGAAAAAAGACAACGCATAAGATTTTGTGCACATGGATTTGGTGGCCCAGACTTCATATTGTTAGGCATGCGTTGCTTTTCAAAGGGTGGGAAAGCCATCAAGAAGGGATGAGATGACTTTACACCCACAGGTTACGTTGCAGGCATTTGAAAAATGGGAAATAGGCTTTGTTGGACTGATCAACCCACCAGCGAGATGATCATGAGATAAGTATATAATCACTGTGACAGAGTATCTGACCAAATGGGAAGAAGTAGCACTAGTCATAGACTGCATCACTAAGACTACTGCGAGATTTCTATTTGAGAATGTAGTTACATGATTTGGATGCCTGTGCATGTTACTCGGTGATCAAGGAACACACTTCCTAAATAAGATGATTGCAACATTGACTGAGGAGTTTCAAATTCATCATCATAAGAGTATGGCATATCATCCTCGGGCGAATGGGATAGTAGAATATTTAAAAAAAAAAATTGAGAATGCTCTCACAAATATCTACAATGTAAGAAGATATAATTTGTACTTAATGGTTCCTGCAGTATTATGGGCATACAAGACTACAAGAAAAAATTTGACAAGACAAACACCTTTTAGGTTGGTTTGTAAAGAAGAAATAATGTCGATAGAGTTTATTGTGCCTAGCCTATGCGTTGCAATGACTACTGATATTTCAGATTCTGACGCAGTAGAGGAGCGATTATCACAATTGGTACAGCTTGAGGAAGATCGATATGTCATAGGTTTCCACCAACAAGTTCAGAAGGCAAGGGAAAATGAATGGCATGATAGACACATTAAACATAAAAAGTTTCAAGTGGGGGACTTAGTACTACTATACGACATTAATTTCATGCAACATCCAGGGAAATTATGAATGCATTGGTTAGGACCATATGTGATTCAACATGTGATGGAGGCAGGAGCTGTGCAGTTGGAAATGTCGCATGGAGAAGCCCTGGGAGGAATGGTGAATGGAAGTTGGATGAAACTCTATAGAGGCAATTGACCGTCTTCTCATTAATATTAGTTGCGCAAGATATAATGTACCATAGTAGTGTATTATAGTAGGAAAAAGAAAAAAATAAATAAAAAGTGGAAAAACAGAAAAGAAAAACAAAGGAAAAACAGGAAAAATTGAAGTTACAATGAGCATAAGGGTGGAGAAAAAGTGAGTATCTCGCAGATAAAAGAAACAACACAGAGACAGTTAAGTGCGCACATAAAAAACACGTGGAACAAGACTTTGACGACTGTTAAAGGCATTAAAAGGGTGGAAATGACGGTTAAAGAGCGTTAATGACAAGTCATAAAGACGACGCATAGCCATAAATGGAAACAACTGTCGGGAATCATCATAGTCTGGCAATACGAGGTACAAATCCAATGGAAGATATGGTAACAAAACAACATTAAGTCAATAATTCATCACATCATTGGTGGATGAGACAATTAATTCAGGTGCGAAGGGACATGGACAACTAGCGAAGGGGCACAAAATATGTGAAGGGTCAATAAGCATTCGTTATTGTTACTTAGAGTTGCATGTGAGTAAGAGAGAGCTGAGAACTATATTGCAAATTTGAGAAAAAACCCAGATCCGAAGCAATTTCCACTGGTAACTAGTTTACAGAAATGGCACTGCCAAAATCAACAACGAAATCTCAAACAAGAGTGCAACAAGTAGAACCAGAGGTTGAAGAGACTCAGGGAGTATCATCGTTGGAGCCGAGGTTTCCCTGAGACTACATCTCACCAAGGAAATATGATGCCCCACTAGTGACTTTGTAGAAGACTCCCTACTACAAGTTGGTGATGTTCGACATCCCAGAAGGGGTCATCGTGGATGAAGACATGCTAGGGATGGTATTGAAACTCAAATATGTGGACCATGATATTATAAACACGGTGAAGTTTCCTAAACTTGCGTCACACCACTACTTTGAACTGAGGACAGACCTGACAACGAACGAGAGCATACCAGTGCCAAATGTATGGGAAAGAGGATTGGAGCAAGAAGGCATTCTAAACCTGTTCGACATTCCACATTTTGGTCGAAGTGACAAGGTAAATGCACGCATCAAGTTTCTCTTAACTTGTTTCCATGGAGGTTATTTGTGGATGTACAGGCCAATATCAATAGATACAAACCTATCTGCAAGAATCACAATCTTACCAACGCAAGGACAAGATCCAAACTCACTATTTGTAGAAAAGAAAATTGACAGGACTCTGTCAAAGGAAATGAGAGAAAATTTTCATACAATTAGAGGTGTGCACAGGTTGGATGTGTTGAGAATATGTGGCCCAACAGTAAGGCTTGCAACATAGGAATTGACGTGCAAGTTATTGAGGAAATGCAGAAAATACCAAGTGTCAGCAGGAGCGATAGCCGCGATGGAGAAATGTGTCGAAGGGGTGTCAATGAGCTAGGTGCCTTACTTATTGAACCAATTTCTCATCGACTACTCAGAAGCACATGATAGATGTATGGAGTTCCATTATCCATGGCTGCTAATTCTGATTGTGTTTGCAACATGGGAAGAGTCGTAGCATGCATAATTCTTGGGAATAGGTAAACCATGTTTAGTAGTTAAGTACTTAAAATTCTGGTACACAACAAATAAAAGAAGACATATCAACACTAATTTCAAATTCTTCCTATACATTGAAAGGATTCAACATTGCATTAGGAATACACCATGCATTTCACCACAGCTGGTAGAGACATACACCTTGATTACGCGGTTCAGAGCAGACTGACATCATATCTATGTACAGGAAAAGAATTACCCACGAGAAGAATGGGTCCAAAAAAAATACAAGATCATGGAAGAAGATGTTCACCTGATCATGCAGGATTTGGATCCAGAGTGGAATATTCCAACAAATGGAACAAAGGTGGAGCACCTAGATAATGATGTAGAAGAACATAGTGGTGAACATGGTAATGTACAAGGTGATGAACATGGAAGAGATGCAGAACACACGCAAGAAACAGTCGAAGACAAGAGGAAAGACAAGGAAAGGGGCCAACCCCTCCCTTTGAGTAAGAATAAGAAAGCTCAAAAAGAGACATGCATTTATACTCTAACAAATGATGACATCGACAAAATCGGTTATCAAGTCAGGAATGTTGTAGAAGAAGTAGTTAAGAAAGCATTGTGAAAAAAAGACGAACGACACAAGGAGGTGCAGGAGAAACTAACAACATTGCAATAGTTCTTGGAAGCAACAAGGATAACACAAGAGTGCAAATACGATGAATAACCATCAACAAGACCGAATGGGGAGGAAGGGGCCACAAAATCGTACTTTTCACAGATGGAAACAAGGAAAAAAGTATTGAAGATCGCACCAGATATGATTTAGTTCCCAACACCTAAGATGCAGGAGTAGATACAATGACTAAGTCACTGGTAATTACTCATTTCATGGATTCCCACTGTGGTACTACAAGGATTGCACATCAGTATTGCACAGGAGATACAGTTTCATGTAGAATCATCATCAAGTGAATTAGAATAGGTAGTCGTGGAGAAGACATAGCTTCAAGAAGAGAATACAACTTCTTTGTAGAAGAAGAGCGTGGCTGAGGAAAAGGTTGAAATAATATTGAAGGATAAGAGAGAGGTGGAGGAAAAGGCTGAAATAATATTGAAGGAGAAGGATGAGGTTGAGCAGCAGGAAGAGAGAATACAACAGGCCATCCAAAAACTCTTTAAGGATATTCCAGAAATTCCAATGGTGGTATAATATACACTTGAAGAACAAGTATTAAACATCAGGGAAGTCATTAAAGGCTTCTGCACTAGGATCGAATACTTGGAATTGCACACCATGTCAGGAACACCACCATAAGAAAGGGAATAAAGAGAAAGAACCACTATGACCACAGTAGAAAATATTAAGAGACTAGAGGAGGAATGTGAAAAGCTATGTGAGGAAAGTGCACATATTTGGACGAATCTGATGGACGATCTAGAGATGAAGGTTTTGGAAGATAAATTAATCGATGCACAAGAAAAAAAACAAAAGGCTTTGGAGAACATAAGTATGTTGCCACCAACGGAGTGCATGATGACCATATTGGCACAAAGGAAGTCATACAATGAAATAGAAAAGATAAGAGACCAACATAAGATTCTCCAACAATGTTTAGTTTCATTTCAGGATGAAGAAATAAGGGTCATAGGAGAATTGGCAGCTTCACATGGCAAGATAAAGMAGACAATGCATGACAGTGAGGAGAAACTTATGACCCTGACTACGTAGGTCATAGGGGATATTTTGGACCAAGAAGAAAAAATCAAGAAAAAAGTTGCTACATCAAAGTAAACCTCCCAAAAATTCATGGAAGCATGGAGGGGCGCGACAAAACATGCCTAAGTGKCTTAGGATGAGCCACATGTGAGTGTTGGGGGCTTGTTGGATAGGCAGTTCAAAGAATGAAGAATGAGGGCACACACAAAAGCAMTTAAGCATGCAAAATAAGATAGACATGCAAAAKCATGAAGGAAAACAATCAGTAATGTAAAAGTAGCATGCAGGGGCAAAGATAGGAAAAACACACTTGAAGAATGAGTTGTCTTGAGTTGTAATCATGAATTGTAATAGGGTTTTGAGCTCTAAATTCTGTGTATAAATATGTAATGGGTTGGGAAGAAAGGGGTTCATGAAGAGATTGAGAGAATAGACTAAGAATGGGAGAGAGTATATGTATGAATGTTTAGGGAGAACTTTACAGAGAGAGGATTGCACTGTAGAGCAGCTAGGCAAGATGGAGAAGTATGTCATGATATATCTATTGTAAGCGCAATGCGCAAGCTTGAGATGAATTGCACAAAGAATAATAAAGAATCCATTTGTTATGAACGTAGCCCAAAGTTGGGTGAGCCATGTTAATTATTGTGTCTGAATGTATTTTTATGTGATTGATCATGAATGTTCTATTTCTACATAACTAAATATAGATCTTTGTAGTAGATGATTGATGCAAAGTAAAGATGAATGTTACAGTGAATAGTTTATGTTGCAACTTGTGTCACAATGATGTTGTATACTTAAATTTTACTAATTAATCAAGGGAAAGAGATAAAAAATATTGCACATAGGGTAGATAAGTAGGAATGAACATGATGATAGCCTCCCATCCCCTCATTCATGCATAAATGTGGTTCCTGCAACCCCAATAGATGCCTCGAGTGAGACTTCACTTGCATGCAGGTGATGTCRAAAGGGCCAGTGTCTACAGGGTTTGTTGGTTAGATAACTTGAACATAGGGTCTTACAACCATGCGCCAACACTGTGAATCATGTCAAACTATCTCTGATACCTAAAATTGATCTGAAATCCACTGACTTGATTTGAAAWTTTTTAAGAGTAATTGACTTAGCTCAAATTCTCAAGCATTCAATGAACAATTAAGAAGGATTAATGCATAAAGGAAATGAAGAAATGAAGAAATGAACAACATAAGTTAATTGGCAAGAAACAAACAAGTTGATAATGGAGTTCACCCATCCTATACTACATCTCCGAGCTTGCTTCAACCGTGCAACCACTCCATTAATGATGTCAAAATAATAATTACATCAATGGATCTTTAACCTGCAACAAATTGTCTTTATCTTCTCTAGGAAGACTGCAACATGCTTGGGAACAACTTTCCCTTCTCTTCCTACAGTAAAAAAGGCATAATATGCTCGGTTCTTCAATCATCCAAGAAAATACATCTACATGACAATGAATACTCCACAAAAACCCTTCAATGAAAATCCACTAATCTACTGCACATGGATCTAGTACAATGGAAAAACCTCCCACACTTGGGCTACCAAAATCTAGGCCTAAAACCCACTTCTCCAATATTTTCTATGCAAGAAATACCTCTACATAAATGAAAATACGATAGCACTTTTTTACTAAATGAACCATGTCTAATGGAAAAACACCTTTGTTTAAATGACAAAGGGTCGATGGATCTATTCTTGATTCTATCCAATTCAAATGGGATTTTATGGTCTTGTAAATATATTACAATCCAAATATATATATTATAGCAACCATAGATATCGATCCCATACTAAATATATAAATGGTATATTATATTTGGTATATAATAATAGGATAATCATTTTGTTTCCGTCCCATATGGCATATAACTACACCATAAGTGATATACCAAAATGTCGATTGTTATGTGGTTAATACATATGGTTACTTATAGTTATATGGGCGCATAAATGGGTGTAGGTCGTGGGGTCAACCCTGCAGACCTCCCCCTCTGTTGGATTATTGAAACCATATCAAATAAAATATAACCTCATTTGTAACCATAACAAATATTGTTGATAGCTCAATTGGTTAGTTGATTTGTTACCACAATGATCAGGGTTCGATTAGCTTCAAAATCAGAGTTCTAGACCCTTTTATCCCATTGGCGGTGCCACATGGCACACTTTGATTGGGACATGTGTCGCCTTCTGACTCAGCCACCCATATTCACATTCAACATACATTCATCTACCTAGTCATTGAACAAATGGTCACCTTCCACGTCAGTGAAAAGTCACCTGCCATGTCAATGTCACATCATCATCTGTACATGCCACGTGTCAGACATTTGTGCATGCATGAGTCAAGTTTCCATACATGTCATGTGTCATCCATCCATACATGTCACATTTAACCTATCTATACATGCCACATGTCATCCTTGTCCATCCTTTTTTGCATGTTTCACCGAAACTTTAGAACGCCATAACTTTCTCATAAGACGTATGTTTGAGCCCGTTCAAGCGTCATTGGAAATCTTGCGATGAGAGATTGGACATGAGTAAAATTTCATCACATTTGGAGAACATCAATTTTTTGTTCATAAGATCCACCTGGATCATATGGTCCTCGTTCTCCACTTGCTCCTCTAACTCCTATATGGGATTCAACTTCATATGCCATTTGATCTTCCCAAAAGATCCAAAATTATTTAGTCCACACTTTTAAGTTTTCCACTATTTGTTCTTACTTTCTTCATTTTAAACTTTTTGCAACAATATTTTCTCTTGATTCCTCTTTATTTTCTGCAGGTGAGTTAGTAGTGTGGGTTTTTGTTTCAGCTGAAGTAATTCGAACTACTTCCCTTTTTATTTTAACAAATCTACCTTTACTATATCTTGGCCTAATTAACCTATTCATACAACACACGCATGACTAGGACTTGTAAAGACTCACTAAAGTGAATGTGAGGGTTCTTACCTCTCGTCTTACCATCTTTACTCCTCCTTGTCTTAAATGTGCATACCAGAAATAAAATGCAGAAAATTCTAAGAATATATTTTTTCTTTTATTTGTATGAAAAATCACAAAAAACTATAAATCTATAAAACCAATTCTTGTATCACATCCCTGGAAACGATGCAAAAATGTCAAGTAATTTATTTGCGTAATTTTTGTAATATTTTCTTATCAACCAAAGTTCATAAGCTTATGAGGTGTAGGCATTGTATGTGCATAATTAGTTTATCTATCTACTTTAAAATCCTATTTACCTAAGTTATTCTATTTGTATGCAATTGAAATAAGTAATGTGCAGAGTTAACCTTCAGAGATAGTTTCCTCTAGATAAACAAATATCTTGATTTAGGATGGTAGAAAACTCAGGTTACATACATATGCTTCCATGTATTGTTGTAACAAATGATCTCTTTTAAATCACTGAGATTTTAATCCAATATATAAATAGTCATATGTAAATCAACAAAGCACAAGAAAAACAATAAACAAGCTACATGAAAAAAAATTGAGTGCAAGAATACTTTGAAAGATTAAGCATACAATCAAACTAATTTAGGATTAAATCCAATCTTCCGATCATGATTTACTAGAGTTACAATGGTAGAAGCACATGCTACATTTTTTACTCCAAATCTAGGAATTGGATTAATCTTGTAACAATACTATCGTTAATTGATACAATAATCAATGGAAGAACAATCAATGTGCATGATAACACAATTAAAGAATAATGAAATAATGCAATGGATATCAAACTGTGATCACAAGTAAACTTGTACTAAAATAAAGCATTGAATCCTACAGAAAATAAATAGAAATTAATGCAATGCAACACATACCAGACAAGGGGGCCCTCCTAATTTGAGATGTGTGTAGGAGTAAATACAATCCTAAGTAGTTATAACACTTCATATATAGTAACAACAAACTTTGTATTCRATCGGAAAATGAAAATCCTATTACAGTAGTGTTATCGCACAAGTTATAGGTTGGGAAAATCTCGATCCAAACCACAAAATGGYGACAACTAAGAGAGCACTTGTCCACTGTCACCTTAGATAGGTGTTCTCGTCACTTTAGAGGTGAAGTGATTACCTCAAGGGGGGAATCCCGGTGACCCTAGGGGGGAATGAGATGAAAAGTGTGATGTATGAATGAATTCCCCTATAGGTCAAGTTTCTATGTGTGGAGAAGGGATTGAGTAAGGTCTTGGTGGTAGCCAAGGGTTTCCAAGAAGTAGTATACCTTGCAAATGTTGATTGTACTTGCCTAAGACACAAGGAAAACAACGATACAAGCCCAAGTATATGATGAACTAACAAGTTAATATTTCTATACCTAACTACATCAGTTAGTAAAAATGCATATCGACAATGAAATGGCACAGTTATCTGCTAAAAGAAGTGCTAGAAATCAAGTAAATGATGGAAGAGATAAACTAGTAAAACACTAGTGAAACTCAAGATGAAGGGAGCAAGATACTAGCACAAAATGCAAGGTTGTAGTAAAAAACAATTGTAGAGATAATAATCATCCTTATGGCTGTAACAAACAAGTTATTATAGAAATATATTCAACCATTAAAACTTGCCAAAATTCTACCAAAAGATGTGCTATGATAACTAGATTATGTGGGAAAAATCTTATCAAATTTCAGTGATTGAATTGAGAGTTATTAGAGAAAGTTTGATTAGGGTTTCTGCAGCCCTAATGGTTGAAGATGAAATTTTATTACAACATAAATAAATACCTCTTTATAGGGGAAGACCTAGTGGCTAAGAGGTGTGCTAGGCATAAGGAACAAAACCCAAATTGCAGAAAGTTGAAATGACAAAAATCCACGTTTCCCAATGCACTATTATATTTCTCCAATGAAAAATATTCAGATTAGTGCCTTTAAAATTTGGTTAATGGAGTCTTAGAATAAAGAGTTATATCAACAAATACCCTAGGGGTGTAATCCCGTTTACTTCCTAGGGTATTTCAATCAAACTTAAGGTAAATCTAAGAGAGTATACACACTTGTATTCCTCCTAGCAACCCTTGCAAAATAACTTGTAAACTTTAGAAAACTAGAAGAAGCTTAGTGGAGGGTGTATCCATCATACTCCTCCTAGGGTTTCAAACAACCATAACCAAGAAAGAGAGAGAAATAACTAACAATGCAGATTTCTCCTTACCAATTCCAAGAGAGAGAGAGATCAAACCCTAGTTTCACCAAGAAATATCACCATTCAAGATCAAGAGAACAAGCATCCAAGAGGTGCACATTACTCCTCCTCATCCATTCACCAAATGATAGCACCATAAAAAAAATTCACAAGAGAGAAACACCATAACACCTAAGAATAGCAAAAAATTCAGCCAAGTACTTCTCACAATAGGAGAGTTATGTTATGAAAACAGATTCACATGATCTCTATTTATACAAAATGTCTAAAACATAGTTTGTCTTCTTAATTTTAGGGTAAAACAAAAGATAGGGGTAAAAAACCCTAATATTTCCCCTTTACACAAATAATATTGAATAATTGATTTAAATTTCACTTTTTCACATTAGAAACCCTAAAAACAAGACGACATCTCTCTTTTAGGGCAACGTTTTGGCATATTTGACAAATAGTTCAGGTTGGGAATGGAACGTTTGGCCTCCAAAGGCATTCTCCTCATGCGCTATGCCCCCTCCATGCCTCCTCTAATCAAATAATTCCAATATTCAATGAGAAACTCCATCACCACCAAACCCTAGCCCCTTTATGATGTCAAGCCTCAAGAATGTGACGTTTTCCCTCCTTCAAGAAAAACATTTGGGTGGTAGGGGATAGTTTATATCCCCCATGATGCCATGTAAGCCTCCAAAGGCATGTATCTTTGATCCATTGTGTGGGCCCTAGGAATCCAACCTGTGGGTTTATTTCCCCATGGAATCCCAAGCTAGGCTTGTTCTCCCAAAACTGGCCACCAAGCAAGGTCCTGCAAAACAAAAGGGTACGCCCTACAAATATATCAAGTCAAAGATCTCATGAAAAGTGTAAACCAGATCTAATAAGCAAGGCACCTAAAAAAGTGCATCAAAACTACCTCATCAAATTAAACAAATTCTCTAAGACCTTATACAATTGACCAAGTTTAGGTATGGGAGGGGTGTCATAAAGGTCCTATTGGGTAGACCAAAACCCTAAAGTAGGGGATGCTCCCAAGGGTGCTCCTTCGGGGTTATGTAGTGAATGGTGAGGTGTATAGGGGTTTAGACTTCATAAGTCAATGATTTTCATTACATACAAGGGCTCGTATTGTCTCACTTATGGGTGCCTTTGTAGGGGCTGTGTTGCACCTTCT
This sequence comes from Picea mariana, assembly GCA_032191745.1. Taxonomy (NCBI): domain Eukaryota; kingdom Viridiplantae; phylum Streptophyta; class Pinopsida; order Pinales; family Pinaceae; genus Picea; species Picea mariana. The sequence goes on along the minus strand of JASDQU010100746.1, from coordinate 61,951 downwards.
TCCTCAATGCAACCTTTTTCCAAGCCCATTTACTGTCATTTATTAATTAATCAATGATCCAAACACATGTGCACTCCCAATAGTGAACCAATTATATTGGGGGGCAGTAACACAGTGTCACTTGAACAAAGAGGTCCACAAAGTTCCATAGGGGTAACCATGTAAAGCATTGTAATGCACTTGTGTTAGTCTTATATTCAAGCAAAATATTTATTGTGTGTTTGATATTGTGTAGGTATTTAATTCTTTAAGAGAAGAAGCTTATCATTCTAAAAAATTGTCTGGGTGAGCATCTAGAAGGTTTATGTTTTAAGCTCTTATATTTTGCCAACAACTATCCCCCTGTACCTTTAGCCCCTTCTTCCCATGAAATGAGGTACATTCCCTTCTTGGGTCACTAAAGTCAAAGGGCCTAGAAGAGGGAATTATGATGGGAAATCAATGAGCTGAAAGTGGTAAGTATGGTCAGGAACAGTACAATGACCCCTCAAGGGACCTCCAGTTGCAACCCTTCCCCAAAATTTGGACACTTACTAGGAAATCTATGACACTCACCAAGGTGAAACATAATTAAAAGCATAATTTCCAAGAAGAAATTCTATAATCAAAAGTAGCTTAAATACAACATGTTTAAATGGCTCAAATATTAGGGTGATTACCTGCCATAATACCTTACTTGTATTGCATGGTGCAAGACTCATATGTCTTCCATAAGCTAGCTGGTATGGTGGATGCACTGACAATGGATCATAATGTGGTGATAGAGCAAGATTTTGTATGTGCAAGTGGACAGTTCTAGTCATGTGGTCTCTCGGCACTCCATATCTGCAACCTGAGGGCCTCGAGACATCATCTCCTTAGTTATCCCACAAAATGGGGATAACAAGCAGTATGTTCATAAATTCCTTTGTCCTCTTATTATTATCCTTTGTCTCTATCCTTTTGACATTTATAGAAAAAAAATATAAAACTAAATCATCGATGTCCAGCACTGGATCCTATAATTCCTGCAACTTACAATATTCATTAAAAACTAGATCCTAAAACATGGCATCCTTATCCCTTTAAAAACCATATTACATTCTATAGTTGCAAGATTGATTTGAAAATAAACAATGCCTCACCTTAGATTTTACAGATATGCTATAGGTGTTGAACTATCTCTTGAAGCCTGTGAACAATCTCCAAGTGAAAATCCTTTATTTAAGACAACCCTGATATGCACATCATCAAACGATTATCAGATATGCAAGTCAGTCACATGTTATGCATATTCACAGTTCTTGTTGTTATTGTTGTTGATCGTGCTTTGACCGAAGACTTTTGATCCTCTTTAGGAAGGTTAGATAGGAATTTAACCATACCATGAATATTATGAATGATTCCCAAGTGGTAGATTTAGCTTTGACAAAGTGCTGATAAATAAACCAATGACGAAATACTGGAATCTATTCCTATAATTTTAGTTAGTAAATACACTTTTAATAACACTTAGCTTACCAAATTAGGAATTTTTAAGAATAAAGAATAACTTACTTATATGCTCGTTTTAGAGTTCAATCCTTAGAAATGATGATAAAAATGGATACATTTGAGGTCAAAAAGGATGGAAAAAGGGTCAAATTTGGTTTGGTTCCTAGTGAAAATAACAACAAAATTGTTAGGTACCTAACCCTTCACGTAGATAGAATAATATATTTTACATGTAATAAAGGTCGACATCAATTAATAAGGCCTAAATATATTTTCCATGTAATAAAGTCCGACATTAGTTAGTAAGGCCTATTTAATAAATGTGAACAAGTCAATGTAAGAAGACCTAATAGAAGCTTTCGCTTCTAGAAAAATATTCCTCTAGAATGTTCTTTAGAAGATAGAATTGGTATAAATAAGAGTAGGAGGCATGAAAAATCTTGTCTTGAGAATTATTGTAATAGAGCTCTACTCTGACGGAGGTTTCCCCTTGAAGAGGCAAGTGAACATTGCTTTCTTCGAATAAAGGTATTATTTCTGGTGTTGTTCTTCCATAATTTATTGTTCCATTGATATCTTTTGAATATTCATGTTTTTACATATTATATTACATATGGTACCTTACAAGTGGTATCAGAACACTTTCCTTGGCAGGAATTGTGGGTTAAATTGTTTTCATGGTAGGGACATGTTCCGACATCTTTAAACTATAGTGATATGTCATTCAGCGCATAAATTCACGACTGGGGAAGATTACACACAAGAAATACAAGAGGTTTTTAAGATCACATTGTTGGACACCCTTGTAACCCTTGTTGGTACCCATTTGAGTGGTAGCGCATTAGAAAACACATGTATACAGACCAGCCCAGGTATCCTGAAACCCACTATAGATCAATCGATCGACCGTCTGACTGTTATAATGCCACCAAGAACAACACTAGGGAAGATACTCTCTAGTACCTGGGAAATCAGGTAGTATGACTAAGGGTACAGTATAGCCTCCTTAGTTGGTGCCCTGAGATATTTGGCCGAGTACTATTGTTCAACCCCACACGTATATTAGAGAGATATAGCACAGGGAAAACCCTTTTATGTAGGAACCCTGAAAATCCTAACCCTTGGGATGGAAACAGAACAAAAAATGAACAGACAAGATCTATTTCCTTGCAACCTTGCCTCCTTTATTCTAGTTGCGAAATTATTGCACATTTTTCCTATTAAGAATTTGGGCATTTCGACACTTTGGTATTATTTAGATCGGAGTATAACTCCACAGGAGTAAAAAAAGGTTTGGGGCCTTCCTGCACCCTTATTTGAGACCTATCTCATTGGATTCCTCTTTTCGTATTGATTGTTGTGATACCTATCATTTTTACCCCTTTTTTCACCTCGTGGACCCATGCCTTCACGACACCCTTATTCCCCACTTATCCCATTAGTCTCCTCTCATTTCCATGATCTTAGTGGTATATATCACTTGTCTAATTTTTTGTCCATGGACCCACCCCTCATACCCTCATGGATCCCACCCACCAAGAAGAAACTAATCAAAAACTGAGTACTGACCTTACTATGATTCAGGACCAAGTAAATAAGTACATTTCGACCATTCATGAAAAAATGGACCTTATCCAAGAACAACTCGGTAGCCAAATTGTTGAAGTCCATTCCGCTCTACACCAATTCAAAAACAAATTCCAGGGTCCTTCCACCTCTGACCCACCTCTCTATACTGAAGGTGTTGACTCCAACCAACCTCTACACTCTCATTCCAACTCCCTACCTCATGACCCCTGTCTTCCTAGAGTCGAGGTAAAAAATTTGATGGCTTGGATCCACAAGCCTGGGTTACTCAGATTGAACATTATTTTTCCCTGCATAGTATCACTGATGAGTTAACCGAGCTTCGTTATGGAATTCTCTATTTGGATCTAAAACTCTGGCAATGGTGGAAATTGCATCGAAATTCACACCAAGGGTATGTTTCTTGGTCACAGTTTTTTGCAGAGTTGTATGAACACTTTGACACAAACACCCACCATTTAGGTTGTTCAACCAATTTGAAACAATCTGGAATAGTGGAATAATTTATTGCTTCCTTTGAGCACTTGTCTTTCCACACGAAGGGAATGAAAAATGTTTTCTTCTGGGAATGCTTTACAAGTGGCCTCAAGGATGAAATATGAGCCCAAGTCATCATGGATCGCCCCCAGACTTGGTTGGAAGAAACTAAACGTGTCAAGGAGGCACACCAAGTCATCTTGGCCCAGATCAGAAAACCCACATTTTTTCCCCTCCCAAAACCCACCACCCCTGCTCCTCAGGCCCCTCTCAAGGTCCAAAAATTAACAAGGGAAGAAATGGTTGAACGCAAACTTAAGATTATTTGCTACAATTGTGATGATAAATACTTTCTCGGACACAAGTGTAAAGAACATAAATGTTTTATGGCCATTTCATAGGATGTTTCTGATGAAGAGGTTGAGGTTTCACCTGAAGTAGAGATACTCAAAATAGATGATCCTATGCCACCCTCTGATCCTCCTGAAGTTGAACCACCGATTTCACAGAGTGTTCTCACTAGTTTTTTTTCTTCCTGAACCCTCAAATTGATTGGTTACATTAAGCATATGAAATTCATCATCCTATTTGACAGTGTCAACACACATAACTTCATTCATCGCCACCTTGCTCAAGAAGTTAATTTATATATCTGTGTTGTCAACAATTTTCAAATCATGATTTCCAATGGTGGTTCCATGAAATGTTGGGGGCATTGTGAAAATTTGTGCCTACAAATTGGTCAGTATAACCTGAAATATCACATGTTTGCTATTGACATGGGAGGATATGACATTTTTCTTAGTGTTGAATGGTTACATACTCTTGGCCCCATCACCATGGATTTTAAGTAATTAACCATGCAAGTCCAGCAGGAAGGACAACAACATGAATTCCAAGGCATTACAACAGGGTCTCTGGAGATTATCAGTTCCAATCACATGGAAAGTTACTCAAAAAAGGTCATTCTGGCATCATTTCCCAACTCCATTCCATTCAATCAGTTGAGACACCCCCATTACACCCCAATCTTCAAGAGATCCTTTCTCGCCATCCCATTGTTTTCCAAATCCCCAGGGAATTCCACCCTCTCACAGAGACCATGACCATTCCATTCCTTTAATATTGGGTAGTATTCCTCCCAATGTTCTCCCTTATAGTCATCCCTTTGTTAAAAAAAATGAAATTGAGAAAATTGTCCAAGAAATGTTAGAAGTGGGTGTTATTCATCCCAGTACCAGCCCATATTCTTTCCTTGTTTTCATGGTCCTTAAGAAGGAAGGCACTTGGTGCATGTGTCCTGATTTTCATGCCCTTAACAAACTTACCATCAAGGACAAATTTCCCATTCTTGTCATAGATGACCTTCTGGATGAACTCGGTGGGGCTCAATACTTTACCAAAATTGACCTACATTTGCTCTACCACCAGATATGTATGAAAGATGAAGATATCCTCAAGACTACATTTCACACTCATGAGGGCCACTATGAGTTCTTGTCCATGCCATTCGGTATATGTAATGCCCCCTCCACTTTTAAAAGCCTCATGAATCATGTCTTTTGTCCTTTTATCTATCACTTTGTGTTAGTTTTCTTTGATGATATTCTCATCTATAGTAAAACATAGCTAGCCCATCTCACCCATGTAGATCAAGTTCTCCATATCCTCTCCAAGCACCAAATTTTCCTCAAACAATCTAAATGTGCTTTTGGCACCTCTGAAGTTGAGTACCTAGGTCATATTGTTGGCAAGGATGGTGTAAGGGTGGATCCCAAGAAAATTGAAGCTATGCAGAATTGTCATCACCCTAAAACTCTTAAAATTCTGCATGGTTTCCTGGGTTTAACGGGTTATTATCACAAGTTTGTTCAGAATTATGGAAAAATTATGGCTCCTCTCACAACTCTCCTTAAAAAAATGCCTTTGGTTGGACTCCAACAACTAACCAATCATTTCAAGTCTTTAAATAAGTTATGTGCACTACTCATGTACTTGCCCTACCTAACTTCACCAAGACCTTTTTTTTGGAATTTGATGCATTTGGGAGAGGAATCAGGGAAATCCTCATACAAGATGAACGACCTTTGGCTTTCACCAGCAAGCAGTTGTCAGACCGACATCTGGGCCAATCAATTTATGAAAAGGAAATGTTGGCTATTTTGCATCCAATGGTTCTCTAGCACCATTATCTGTTAGGACAACACTTCCAAATTAAAATGGATCATCAAATCCTCAAGTACTTCCTAGAACAACATTTCATCCCCAGAGAAACAAAAATGGATGACCAAGTTGTTTGGATATGATTATGAGATTTTTTACAAGAAGTGAAAATAAAATGTGGTGGTTGATGCTCTTTCTCGAAAATATGAAGACGAAGGGTCCCTTTCTTTTTCCTCTCATTCATTGTAGCAGACTAGATTCATTCTATTCGACAAGAATGGTTTCAAGACCCCAAAATTTCCAGCCTAATCCAAAAACTTCAACATGATCTACAAGTTTCTCCAAGGTATCTTGGCACAATGAAGAGTTTCTCTATAAAGGTCACTTGTATTTAAGCAAACAGTCGACCCTTAAACCCAAGGTTCTCTATGAGTTTCATGCTTCACATTCATTAGAACATTCAGGTTGTATCAAAACTTATGAAAGGATAAAACGATATTTCTTCTGGGACGGTATGAAACATGACATCTGCACCTTTGTGGCCGAATGTGATACATGTCAACGCAATAAGGGTGAGACTATCAAACTTTGTGGTACACTCCAACCCCTTCAGCTTCCACCTACTATTTGGACAGATATTTTCATGGATTTCATTGTTGGATTACCCAAATCGTGCAATAATTTAGTCATCATGGTGGTAGTGGATAGTCTTTCCAAATATGCTAGTTTTTGTGCTCTTCAACACCTGTTCACAACATCCACAGTGGCTCAAATTTGTATGGTTAATATCTTCAAACTCCATGGAATGCCTCATTCTATTGTTTTTTATTATGATCGCATTTTTACTAGCAATTTCTGGAAAGAACTATTCAGACTCCAGTGAACTCAATTATATCTTAACACATCTTATCATCCCTAGATTGATGGCCAAACGGAAGTGGTCAAAAAGTGTTTGGAAACATATTTGAGGTGTTTTTAGTATGATAGACAAAATCAATGGGTTAAGTGGTTACCCCTCGATGAATGGTGGTACAACGCCTCTTATCACACTGCCACTCACATGACTCATTTTGAAGCAGTCTATGGTTAGAAGCCACCATCAATTCTCCCATACATGTCAAATGTCTCCAAAGTTCAGGAAGTTGACTACAATCTTACTTTCTACATGAACATTCTCTGTACTCTCAAAGAAAATTTGGTAATGCCTCAAAATCGCATGAAGCAGCAGGCAGATCAAGGTCATTCTGAATGCCAATTTGCTGAAGGGGATCAGGGGTTTCTCCACCTCCAACCATACAATAAGACTTCACTCAAAGGCCAGAAGTGTCAGAAACTTACACCAAAATATTATGGTCCTTATACTATTATCAAAAGTGTGGGGGCAGTGGCCTATCAATTATCTTTTGCCAATCACTTCAAGCTACATCTTGTATTTTATGTCTCATACCTGAAGAAAGTGATTGGCACCAAATTCCACACCTAGACCAGCCTACCAGAGTTGGATGAAGAAGGTTCCATTTGGTTGCAGCCATAAGCCATATTGGACCAGAGAGAGCGTCGTCTCTGTTAGCGCACCATCAAGGAAGTTTTGGTTCACTGGAAGGATACTCCACCGGAATATGCCACCTGGGAACTAACTACCATTCTGCAGTAGTTTCCTCATCTTAAGCCTCGAGGACAAGGATCTTTTTTAAGGGGGAGGGCATGTTAGGGACCTAACCCTTAATGTAGATAGAATAATATATTTTCCATGTAATAACGGTCGACATTAGTTAATTAGGCCTAAATATATTTTCCATGTAATAAAGGATGAATTTAGTAGGCCTATTTAATAAATGTGAACAAGTCAATGTAAGAAGACCTAATAGAAGCTTTCGCTTCTAGAAAGATCTTCCTCTAGAATTTTCTTTAGAAGATAGAGTTGGTATAAATAAGAGTATGATGAATGAGAAAGCTTGTCTTGAGAATTATTGTAATAGAGCTCTGCTCTAATGGAGGTTTCCCCCTCAAAGAGGTAAGTGAACATTGCTTTCTTTGAATAAAGGTATTATTTTTGGTGTTTCTCTTCTCATATTTTGTTGTTCCATTGATATCTATTTAATATTAATGTTTTTGCATATTATATTACATCTGGTACCTTACAAAAATGAAGACCCAACAATTTAGTGGACCAATGAAACACTTCCATCTTGGCTAACTTAGTTAGGGAGTGAGCAATAAGAAGAATTTTTGTACAAATCTGTCATAAAAGCCTAGTAAGCCCAAAAATCCTTAAAGCTTCTTGAGGGTTGTAAGAACTAGCCACTCTTAAATCAATTGGGTATTGGCATGATCAATACAAACACTGTCTGTGGAGATAATATGGCCAAACTACTCCATGGAAGTATTGGAAAATTCATAGATGGATTCCTTTGCATATAGTTAATGTTTTTCAAAAGTATTTAATACAATATCCAAATGATGTATATTCTCTATGAATGTTGTGCCATATACGAGCATATCATCAAAGAAAACCATAACAAACTAGTGGATATACTTACCAAAAACTTTGTTCATGAAATATTGAAATGTAGCATTAGCATTTTAGAGGTTGAATGCCATCACAAGAAAATGGAAGTGGCCCTCGTGAGTCCTAAATGTAGTGTTCTATTGATTTTAGAACTAGATGGGTATTTGGTAGTAGTATAAATGGATGTCAATATTAGGAAGGAACTTGGCACTATGTAGGTCATCCATCATATCATATATGCAAGGCATGGGAAAGTTATTCTTGATAATGATCTGATTAACTACTCTATAATCAATACAAAAACAATAAAAACCATCATTTTTCCTCGCCAAACAACTGGGGCAACGTAAGGGCTCGTAATAGGAATCATTATCTTAGCTTCTAAAAGTTCTGCCACAGTCCTTTCAATCTCAAACATCTAAAAATGTCCTTATTGATAAAGGTGCACCACTATGGGAACTTTGATGGGGTCTAACTGAATAATATGTCCAATGCTCTAATCAGGTGGATGTTCTATAGACATCTCTTGAAATCCCACCTTATACCTCTAAAATAAGGTAGATGTTGAAATATTGTGTAACTGCAAAGAATATTCGTATCCCCTTTTTGTGGATAAAGTAAAAGATAAAGTATTCTATTTATTATTGATTTATTATTCATTAAATCAATCCCCTTTTGTGGATTGATCATGTCGGGCATTGTAATTGACCAAATCCCCTTTTGCGGATTGGTCAAACCCTAATTGTAATATGCAAATTAAGAAGTCAGCCCCCAGGAAAATTAAAGTGGTTCTAACTACCCAAAAAGACAAGTTGGCCCTACTTGTGAAGAGACACCTCCTTTCAACACTTGCCAGTTTGTATAAATAAAGGAAGCCAACCACTCATTTGTTCACTCACTCAGCTCACTCATCTAGTGCGCAAGTATTGAAGGAAGCTGCAGTTACCAGTTGCCGGAAGAAGGAAGAGAGAGAGGCACATTGCTTGGGAGAGGATGTTCTCTATTGTTTGGTTTATTGTCTTCGCATTGTATTGGCTATCTATATTAAGGAAGTTTTGTTGGGTTTTCTTCCCCATGAGAGTTTCCCAGGATAAATGTTGTGTATCTTATGATTGTGTTTCTCTCAGTGATCCTATCTATGATATGGTTATCTAGTAAATTGAAAAGAAACCTAATAATAGCTTGAGCTTTAACATGGTTTCAGAGCTAAGCTGAAGAGAGCATCTTTCACAGGAAAAAGAAAAACATCATTGTTGTCGTACTAGAAAATTAGGGCTTTTATTGAAGAGTGATTTCAGCCCAAAAATCATCTAGAAAAGTGCACCCTGGCCTAAGGAACTCATTGGCACCTTCAGTGCACCTTTTCAATGGATAGAACTCCTGGAAAGTGAAATCCTAGTTTTCACCAGTACCAGAAGTACCACAAAACCAGAAGTACCAGGAAACTAGAAGTACCAGAAAACTAGAAGCACCGGTCCAGAAATCCGCTGGTCAAGTTTGAAGGGGTAAAATTTGGATTTTCTGAAATCTAACCACACCAGGCTACTCGCCTCGACCAAGCACACCCCCTGTGTCTATGTGGACTTATCAAAGAAGAGGATAAAGAAAGAGATAAAATATTTATTTTAGGTATGATTACTCATAAGAGTGACAATGGTATGTGTTCAGCTATGATAGTTAGGGAAATTTTGGTAATTTCATAGCTAGAGTGAAAAATAGTTCAAAAGTCTTATTCATGATTAGGGTTTCAGATGTGTACATGGTTGAACAAGTTTTTCTTAATAAAAGATGTGTACTACTCTAATAGAAATCATGATATAGTTTTATTTGATTACTGCTTATTGTTACTGACTGATTGGCTAAATGACATATCTCAGAAAGCATATTGTAAGTAAGTTTACAAGTCTTGGAAGAAACAAATTATTCCTTGACTTACATAAGTTAGACAACATGAGAAGGACTTATGATATGGTGACAGCTAGTAAGAACCTGACAGTATCCAATAATTATATAAGAGCAGGAGGCTCCTAAAGATGCAAAACAAAAATATTCAAGTTGAAGAGAAAGATGGATACTCATATATAGTTGATGAGATGCAGGTAATTGCAGGTTGTTCTAGTACCATTCTTATAGATGCAGAGGGAGAAGGTTGATCCAATATGAAGTCAGAAAGAAATAAATGTTTTAACCCAAGAAGGCACCCAGGATATTACAAAAGAGAACTTCAAGGATGATGATTATCAGATGTTACATAGTTAAAGAAGCTCTTAGTTTGGTGAAAGAGGGAGCTATGTCTCTGAGTTCGAAATGGAGGATTATGATTTGGTGCAGTTAGGAAAGCAGTGGTCCATGGAACAGTTTACTCAGTGGATGAGTAATGAGATATTTTGATCAAGATGAAAGTTATCATGTAGATGGATGGTGCCCATCAGATGGGTAGCATGGTATTATACCATGGAAAGATTTTGGACCACAAGATATTTTTTTTCAGATCCCATAGCTAGACCTGTGTAGAGAAGGAAGAGACCTTCGTAGAGAAGGAATGAGCAATCCCACAGGTAGACCTTCATAATGAAGGAAAAGAGAAGAGACCTTTATAGAGAAGAAAGAGACCTTCATAGAGAAGGAAGAGACCTTCGTAGAGAAGGGGAATGACAAATTTGCCAAGGTTGGCCTCTGTCCAAGTGTTGAGTTTTGGATACTCTAAGGACATGCTAGAATACCCTCGTAGAGAGGGGTGTGACCACCCTTGTAGAGAGGAGTGTGGATGTTTCTCCAAGGGGCAGCGGTCAGATACTCCTCTGGCCAAGGATTGAGTAGCCTGGAACACAAACCTTGACCATGTGGAATGGTTAGTAGGCTCTTGAGGTTTGTGTTGTGATCCTGCGTGGATCATAGAAGGGGAGTCTAGTCTTTCCCAGGCTAGCATCTTAGCTTCTCTAGTTCATGTGGGATGAATAGGAGTGAAGCTATGGTAGTAGTCCTCCCCAGTGGATGGGTGAGATAGATGACTACAAGAGAAGGGAGAACATAAAAGGAATGGAAAAACTCATATAATATCTTATGTGTGAAGATAAAACATCTTCTGTGTGAAGATAAGATATTTTTTGTGTGAAGATAAGAAAGAGTATCTTCTGTGTGAAGATGAAAGAAAGAAAGAGTATATTCTGCACGAAGATAAAGAGAACAAAACTTCTGATGATTTATAGATATGCTAATTGTGATGCGAGATGACCAAGTGGATTATATTGATGCCTCATGTTATCTAGTTAATGTTGTTACCCGGTTGATTATGTTATCTAGTTGATGTTGTTGTCCAGTTGATGATGATTATCCAGTTAATGATATTGCCTAGATGATATTGTTCAGTTGATGATGACATCTAGTGACCTGTCAAAAGATAAAGAATATCCTTCTTGTTAAGAGGGAGTGTTGAAATATTTTGTAACTGCAAAGAATATTCTTATCCCCTTTTGTGGATAAAGTAAAAGATAAAGTATTTTATTTATTATTCATTTATTATTCATTAGATCAATCCACTTTTGTGGATTGATCATGTCGAGCATTGTAATTGACCAAATCTCCTTTTTCGGATTGGTCAAACCCTAATTGTAATATGTGAATTAAGAAGTCGCCCCCCAGGCAAATTAAAGTGGTTCTAACCACCTAGAAAGACAAGTCAGCCCTGCTAGTGAAGAGACACCTCCTTTCAACACTTTCCAGTTTGTATAAATAAAGGAAGCCAACCACTCATTTGTTCACTCACTCAGCTCACTCATCTAGTGTGCAAGTATTGAAGGAAGCTGCAATTACCAGTTGCCAAAAGAAGGAAGAGAGAGAGATGCATTGCTTGGGAGAGGATATTCTCTAGTGTTTGGTTTATTGTCTTGGCATTGTATTGGCTATCTATATTAAGGAAATTTTGCTAGGTTTTCTTCCCCGTGAGGGTTTCCCAGGATAAATGTCATGTATCTTGTGATTGTGTTTCTCTCAGTGATTCTATCTATGCTATGGTTATCTAGTAAATTGAAAAGAAACCTAATAATATCTTAAAATTTAATAGTAGAGGCCTGGAATAAACGTTTTTCAAGAAGTGGTTGCCTCTATATAATACAAGCAAGTCATTAAGTCAAAGTAGAACTTCTTCAAAATTTTAGATGTGTCTTATGTCTAGAATATGAAATTTTTAGGTTGCAATGATTTGAGAGTGACTTCGTGACCATCTTGATGGAAAGAGAGGATTTTCTCTCAACAGTTTGAAAAGTAGGTCCCTATGGAAATAATCCATTGAATACCCAAAAAACAATCTATGACATAGAATTCATTCTTGAGACTATAGTTCTACATTGCAGGTTCCACCTTGAACACCACACCTTCACATCAAATATGTTTATGGCATGAAATAATGATGAGAAAGCATTCAAATGTATCTATATAGAGGAACAAATGATTAACACGTTTATTTTCAAGAATATTCAATATACTAGTAGGGTTAGGCATAACAAGGACCCTTTTTTATTATTATATAATATGGGCATAAAAACTTAAGGTATCAAGTCTACCAAACCTGATCATTGTGACACAAGAGATCGAGGATTCTCTTGTTATTTTATGGTGGACAATGTTATCACCATAACAATTTTATTTTGATGGAATCCAAGTCTAGGATTTAGCGAGGGGATAGATCATTGTGGAGATGTGATAAATTTGGAGGACAGGGTCACACCTAGTGGAGAGGGACCAATATAGCGGAGGCAAGGAAGTTGATGGAGCCCGGCGGGCCACAGATCTTAAAACAACCCAGATCGACGATCAGGAGACATATCGAGCGAGGAAATAGCATGAAGGTTAATCGCTCGAGAGTGGGCCAAGGAAAATACCATGGTTTCACCTCACATACACGTGGTGCCATCAAAGGCACATCAGGGTGAAAAGCGGTCTACCCAAAACCCTTTTGCCTCACACCCAATATCGAAAAGCACATATAAAAGGAGGGCCCCGATCATTATTTTATGGTATTTCAAATCATTTGAAAGTTTGAAAATTGGCACAAGCATTCTGTTCGAACTGAAGCTCAACAGTGAACCACACTCACGCATTCTTCGCTCATTTACAAGTATTTTTCATCATGGCCACGAATCCTGTCATTTTATCCGTAACATAGCAAGATCCTGCTTCTAAAGAAGAAGCCCTAATTGATAGGGACTCCGATATATTTGGCACAGAAATAACCATCTCACCCATTTCCGTATCCAGGGCCAATTTGTTAGAAAATTTCGGGAAACGAATACCTTTCCTCGAAGCAGCCCAAGCCTCCATAACCCCTTATGCCTTCGAAGTCGCATTCCCTTTTCCAGAATTCATAAGCTGGTGTGCAGAACAATACTCCCAAGAAGAAAGGGTCATTTTGAATAAGTTAGGGTCAAAGGTTCTATGCAGAGTAGATAGCACATCAATTCGACACACCCTCATTACATCATAGTCTTCCCCCGCAGCGTCAGAGCCCTTTGAGGAAGAGAAACTAATCATAGTCTACAGAGAATGTCCCCCCGAGGTCAAAACCCTATTTTTGCAGACCATTGTCAAACCTAAACATCATTCTGAGACTCTGTCATTTCCCATGAATGTAAGCATCATGGTTATTAAGGTCCTGTTGGCCTGTTCCATACTTAGTCAAATTTTAGGATTAGACAATGACAAGTTTGTGGTAGAGGTCATGTTGGGTTTCCTATTGATATTTTTTCAGTCAGAGTCCATTCAATCGGTTTGTATCAGTTTTGAAGAGTTCATCGATGATAATATGCACAAACATCTGGTAAATTTCAATTCATTGAGACACTTCAAGTATTACATGCACTTGCTGAGAATGTTCCTAGAAACAAATAAGACAGAGTTCCCTGAAGTTGCATTCATCTCGACTGAATGCAAAAGGATCACAGTGCTTATTTTTATAAATAAAATCATGTTCAGATTTTATAGCTTACTCTTCAACACCGACCTGCCAAGGGTTTTGGAATAAATGAAAATTTCCCTGCAGCCCAATCCAGAGAACAGGCTAGGATATTGGGTGTTGTTCATGCACTCCACTGTAATTTGGGTATATGGTTATCAAGAGGGACCTCACCTTTTACCTGTTTTCTTGACTCCCAGAGTATTTTACCTAGAGTTCATCAGGCAAAGGATCATCTCAGAAACAAAACATTTTCTGAAAATGCACAAAGCATCTAACTTGAAGTTTCCTTTCATTATAGGGGCCTTCGTGGTAAAGACTAGATCATGTTTTCCTCAGATCCATGCCAAGCTAAATGAATTCGGATTTGCTCAGTTACAAGGAAGCAGATATGATCTGCACCAAGTCATATCTAAAAGAAGACTGATAAGAAAACAAGGCCCCTATGAGCATGAGCAGGTTGAAGGATTTGATAAACTGGAAAATCTGGAAACTTGTGCAGATATGGAAGTTATTTTGCAGCCTGATCAGACACAACAAATAGAGTCATCCCCACAGCAGATCTAGACATAGAAAACTTCTCTGAGGTTGATTATTAAAGTTCCCAATATGAGTGTTTATAACAAAAGGAGTAGTTCAGATGCCTTGGGCACCAGTGATCAGCAAAATGTTCTCAAGAAGGTGAAGATCACACAGTCCCAATGGATAGTAAACCTGGAGGAGGAGGAACCTAAGGAGAAAATGAGCATGGAGATGGTGGAGAGTAGAACCAAAAACAAAGAAGCTCATACAGAGAGCATGCCATAGTGTGAAACAAGATCAAGAGCTTTCAGCAACAAAAATCATGTTTTTAATTAGGCACCTGGAGCAGCCTACCAATCCAAAGAATATTTGGCAAATCAATATGTTGTGAAAGGAAATTTGGCCATGAGCGAAATAAGAGATTTGTTACCTGAAGTAGAGAGGATCTCCCACCATAATTCCTCCCTGTTCTCATTCAGGGATGTAGAAAGGAAGACACATAACATAACAG
Source organism: Picea mariana (assembly GCA_032191745.1). Classification (NCBI taxonomy): domain Eukaryota; kingdom Viridiplantae; phylum Streptophyta; class Pinopsida; order Pinales; family Pinaceae; genus Picea; species Picea mariana. The sequence goes on along the minus strand of JASDQU010100746.1, from coordinate 46,759 downwards.
TGGAAGATGAGGATAAAGTGTCTGAGATCAAGTTGCATTATGAGAATATCGGTGCCCTGGATAAGATAAACTTTCATAGAAACGCCAGTGACATGTTGTATTAAGACTACCTGAGTTTGATTTTGAAGATTTCAAGACTGACAACCCATGCACTTAAATTGGATGGACAATTGAAGCAGGAAAAAGCATCCAGCAGAGCCTGGAAGACACAGGTCAAAAGATTGGAATCTGAAGTCCCTCAAGGAGTAAAAGATTTCTTAGATGAAAAAGACAAATTGATTCAAAGCATGAAAAAGAAGCTAAAGATGTCTTCCAAAGAACATCCACAGATAAGAGAGCTGACTATTTTAGAACAAGAAAATAAGACATTTAGACAGGAAGCACTAAATTACAAAGCCAAGGTATTGTAGCTAGAAAAGGAAAAAGAAAATTGGTCACAAGGACAGACAACAACATCAGACATGGATGCTATTGTACCTTCTACTATAGAAATTGGATCAAGCACCGATGGATTGGTTCAGGCTATGTCCCAAGAAAGATTAAATAAAGGGGAGATCAAGAGCCTTAAGGAGGTTATAGAAAAGATGCAGCAAGAGATGAAAATGAAGGATGAAAAGATGGCTCAATTCCAAAAGGAGAATCAAGATTTTCAAGAAAGGGTGAACAAGTTGAAGATGAGGTTGAAGGGAAAAGTATTTTTGCAAGGAGCTAAACATGTAATCTGAGATGCTATTGTTGTTGAAGCTACTAAGTTCAAGGTTTATCTGAATTTTATAATTGACAAAGACAGCATGGCTATGTCTGCCTGAAGTAGGTGTACTGTTGTAAATGAGACACTAGCAAAAAATCCCTCGGAATGGGTCCAAAACGCTATAAGTCTTTTGAATTTCATTCCCACTGTTGATATTCAGACCATTGGGGTCAAAGACAGGACTACACTGATCATTTGGGCTAGGAGGATCATCGCTAAACACAACTTTCTCAAGTCAATTCAAACCAAAGCTGTATAAATGGAGGAGAGTATACACGAATTTAAGGATACATTTGAACAATTTTTCATCAAGGGCCTCCCATCATTTTGGGATGGAAAAGGGAAATTATACGATCAAGAGTAATACAATTCTCTCCTCACCTAGTGTAGAATGGATCATTCCAAATTTGAAGCACTGGAGGAGAACCTGAAGGGACCAAGTTTGGTGGAATATTTGGCCACGGACTTTGAGATTTTAAATCAGTTTAAGGCAGTAAAGATCGGGCTGCCGACAATGACTTATGATACTTGCATCAACTTGTAGATTTTGATAAAAGAAATGATGGATTACGATATTCCTTCTGAATCGCAGTGGAAGGAGATCGTGCGGCGAGGCTGGACGAAATGCAGTTTTCCAGGGACCAGTAAATAGCCTCCAGTTGTCACCAGATCGACAAGATTCGACAGGAGATTGGATCAGGAAAAATGGCGAGGAGGAAGCCGAGCAGTCAGAGAAATTTGTCCCTAGTTTATGAAACATTTTTTTTTAATCATTGTAAATCGGTCCGCCTACCGAAACCGTTGGTTTGTAATTAATGTAGTCAGGTATGGAATTTGAAACTCTTTAGTTTCAACCATTGTAATCGAATTGTATAAGTAATAGAAATTCTAAACGAATTAATGTTGGAAGAAATGCAAGTGCACCTTTTTGTTGCTCCTAAACTCTAATGTAACTTTCTGAAGCTGAATTGAATATATATGCATAAGCTTTTGAAGTCTCTATGAAAAAATTCTAATGGTGGTGATATGAGCTTTGTCTCCTTTCATTGTATGTATTTCCTGTGATCTTTTATTCCATTTACATTTTCTTTTGTTTAAATTGGAAAGTTAAAGGCCCATAATTCATCTTATGATGCTCTTGGCTTAAGAAATTTAAACTGTGTGATTTTCTTCCTAGCTAATTTGGAATTCATTTCAGTAATGCTCTGATACAGTTATTTGTTTCCCCTTCTTCCTACACTTTGCTTAAATTCAATTTATAACTCAGATTCATCGCCTCATTTAGCCTTTATCCTCTAGAGAGTTCTACCGGTTGGTCATTGTTTTCATTCAATTTCATAATTTTGACTCCATATCCCTAACTGTCCCTCCCCTTCCTTGCCAGCAACTTTATCAAAAACCCGCAAAACAAACCAAATCTAGCCACCAATTACCAAAGATATATCAAGTGACACGAGAGACCCCTCTCTGAGTTGAGAAGGCTAGTGCCCAACTCTAAAGTAGGTTGAAACAGTTACTTCTGTCATTTTTCTTTCAGCCGGACAAAATTTACAGAGTGCTAAATTTTTGGCACCGCTGTCGGGGACGAAATTGAAAAATCTTCCCTGAGAAAAACAACTTAAAGATTTAGTTTGATTTTTGAGGGTGACAGTGGCTCAAATACCTTATTGGATGAGATTATTTTTTCCCTGGGGACTTCGTTACCAAGAGACCTATTGCACCAAACAGTGTGAAATAGAAATCATGGCTCCCAAGAGAATTCACACTAGGAGCAACCCAGACCCAGAAGTTGCAATCCCTATGTCTGACCCTGAAAAGCTTGTACATAAAAGAAAATAAAAGTCAGTAACCCCAGTGTTGCATCCAGACTAATATTTTTCCTTACCCAAGGATGGAGTAACGAGCATTGAGGACCTTGAGTTTGACATGAAATTTGAGAAAGATATTTAGAACTAAATCTGAATCATGTTTGAGCAAGACCATTTTTTACAAGAAAAGATTCCAAGATTTTATTTTAGCCGCATATTCCAGGCCTATAGTGATCCCCACTCATAACCAACAGCCACTCCGACCCCTGATAGCAACCATGACAGCTAGGTTTTCTCCCCTCGTACTGCCTTCTCAGCTACATGATTTACCTCAAGATTATAACCTAAGGATCAAGTTATATGATGTTGAAGGTAACATATCAACCCAGAAGCACCTAGACTGGTTTAATGATTTCATAGACTTAGAGGAGGTGGAATTTGAAGATGTAAAAATGAGACTGTTTACACAAAGTCTTGTAGGCGAAGTGAGGAAGTGGTTCAGAGCCCTTCCAACAGCTAGTATCATGGATTTTGAGACCTTTGAAACCAGTTTCCTTGCAAAATGGGGCGACAAGAAAAATCCCCTTCAGTTGTTGACCCAGTATAACAACATGAAGAGATCACCTAATGAAACAGTGCAGGATTTTTCAGCCAAATTCATAAATTTCTAAATTTGATTCCTGCTGAGGTAAAACCACCCCCTAAAGTTGTTCAGCTCAGATATGTTGATTCTTTTGAAAGTGATTTTGCTTTATTATTGAGAGAACAAAGATCTACTACATTATATGATATGATGACTGATGCCATAGAAGTCGAAGTGAATCTAATGGCTTCAGGAAAGATAAAAGATGAATCTGGCAAGGACATGAACAAAACTCAAGATAAAGCGTAGCCTTCAACATCACAAACATCAGAAGAAAGGTTTGAAGCAATGATGAAAAACATGGAGAGAATGATGGAGAGAATGGCCCTGGGTAATAGGTTTAACCCTAGAGAACATGCTGATGGTCCACCTAGAAATCTGAGGAGACCATCAATCCCACAAATTAGACAAAGAGAACAAAGAAATCAGGGGAATCAGGCAAATCAAGCAGATTAGGTGAATCAGAGGAATCAGGGGGAACATCAAATAAGGCCTCCTTTTACAAATAATTAAGTAAATAAGAATTATGATGGATATTTTGAAGACAACATGAACTGTTGCGATGATAAAGAAACATAGGTGTTTTTTACTAAAGAAGAACATGACCAGTTCATGGATGCAAGTGAGATATTTTTGCAAGATGAGGAGGAAAGGCTATCAGTAGAAACGAAAGACTACCAGACAGGATTTCAAAATTCCATCATGCAATTCCAAAGACTATATAACCTTTGAAATCAAAAGGTACCTCCAAATCCTCCAAAGGGAAATCCTCCAAAGGGAAACCCCACCATAGAAGCTCAAAGTAACATACCTTCTTCAAGTCAGCCCAAAAAATATTCCGCTGCAAAGGATTCAGCTGCAAAAGACTCTATTGCAAAGGATTCTGCTGCAAAGGGTACTGTAGACAAAGGAAAGCAGAAAGAAGAACCCCAGAAGAGAATATTGGAGGCAAGGAAAGAAACGGTCACCAAAGAGGTAGAGAAGACCTCATCCTCTTTTCATTTTGAAAGTGAGATGGCCAAGATAAAAATTTATGTATCGTTTAATGAATTAATCAAGAATAGAGAATATAGAAATCAGATTATCAGGTTGCTTAAGATGGAACAAACCTCTGATACACTGAACATACAAGATGATCACCCAACCATCTTATTTGGACCAAGAGTAGAGGAAAATAGTGATAATGAAGAAGTCCCCCCTTTCTATGTTAGCCTGAAAATCCATGATATGACTCTACACAATGCCATGTTGGATTCCAGAGCGTCTCATAACCTAATTCCCAAGGTAGTCATGGACCAACTGGGCCTGGACATTACAAGGCCTTACAAAGACTTGTTCTCTTTCGATTCCAGGAAGGTGAAATTCCTAGGTCTTATTAAAGATCTAGTGGTATCTTTGGCACAAATTCTAGCAAAGAACATGGTTATGGATGTAGTGGTAGCGGACATCCCTCCCAATTTTTTCATGTTGTTGTCAAGGTCTTGGGCTGCAAAATTGAAGGGAACCCTCCAGATGGACATGTCATACGCCACCATCCCCATTTTTGGTCAGGAAAGAATATTATACAGATAAGTTTTTCTCAAATACATGGTCAGCAACAAGTCACAGCCGAGTAATCACCCCATCTACTATGTGGAAAATGAGTTGGGATCTTCCATTGTCTTCAATGACTTCTGTTTTGAAGAGAAGGGGCCAGAAATTGATATGGATGACAAAGAAAGATCTAATCAGCATAGTGAAAAGTTTTCAATGCAACAGGATGATGCGAAAGATCATATTTGGAAGATGAATTTTGATGGGGTTTCCTGTAGAGAAGGAGTAGGAGCTGGCGTGTGGATCAATCACCCCAAAGGAGACTCAAAATTGTGTTCTTACAAACTTTTTTTTGAATGCACGAATGGCATGGTCGAATATGAACCATTAATATTGGGGTTGAAAGTTTTGAAATAATTGGGCGCCAAAATAATTGTTGTGCATGGAGAATCGAAGCTAACTATCAATCAAATCAAAGGCATATATCAAGAAAAACATCCCAGACCAAGGGATTATAGGAATTTGGTACTAGACCTCCTTGAGAAATTTCCAGAATATAACCTTTCAGTAATTCCCAGAGAACAGAATCAAGTTGTTGACGCCTTGGCTACTTCGGCAACAATGTTCAAAGTTCCAATTTTCCCTGACAGAATTATAAGATTGAGGCCAAATACATGCCAATAGTACCAGATAACATGAATCACTGGAAAATCTTTGAAGATGACAAATAGATAGAAAGCTTCCTCAAGATGGAGAATGAATCTGAGAATTTGAACATTGATGACGAATATTATGATGATGAGGTGGATGCCACTGCTTTCACAAAGGAGGGTTATTTTGACAATCAGATTGCAGGGAGAGATATCGTTCAGCTAAAGAGAAACATCATTCCCAAGGGTCTAATCCCATTGGAGAAACTCTTTGATAATAATGATGTGGCCAGAAGTACAAAGATTACAGTAAATGAAGGGGATGTGGAAGATTGCAATATTGGGACTCCATAGGATCCAAAGATCGTTAAGCTGTCAAGAAAGCTCATCCCTGAAGTCAAGGAGAGATATATCAAATTAATGAAAGAGTTCCCTAATGTTTTTTCCTAGAGCTATGATGATTTGAAAGTTTATGACACTAGTATAATCCAACATGTGATCCCAATCAAAGAAGATCATAAACCTTTCAAATAGAAATTAAGAAGGATAAATCCTTTACTGTTGCCTTTGATCGAGAAAGAAGTAAAGAAAATATTTGAAGCCAAAATCTTAGTGTCCCTGAGATTTTCTAAATGGGTGGAAAATCTAGTGCCAGTCAGAAAGAAGAGTGGATAAATTAGGTTGTGTGTGGATTTCAGGAATCTGAACAAAGTATCTCTAAAGGACAACTACCCATTGCCTAAGAAGGATCATATTTTACAGAAGGTGGTGGGATCTCAGAAGATGTCAATGTTAGATGGCTTCTCTGGATACAATCAGATTATGGTGCACCCTGACGATCAGAAAAAGATGGTGTTTACCACACCATGGGGAACATTCATGTATGCCAAGATGCCTTTTGGGCTTATGAACGCAGGGGCAAAATTTCAAACAGCTATGGACATAGATTTTGTTGATGAAAAAGACAAATTCATTGTTATCTACCTTATGACATCACTGTGTATTCTGCCTCAGATGAGGAACACCTCAAGCATCTTAGAAGGGCGTTTCAGAAGTGTAGAAAGTTCAGGATCTCGCTAAATCCTAAGAAGTCAAATTTCGCCATGGAAGAAGGAAAATTGTTGGGTCACATTATTTCAAAAGACAGGATAAAGGTAGACCCTAGCAGGGTTGAGGGGATCTTGAAAATTGGCATACCCAGAAGCAAAAAGGAGGTACAATATTTCCTGGGCAAAGTCAACTTTCTGAGAAGATTCATCCTTAATTTGGCTGAAATCATAAAACACATTACCAACATGCTCAAGAAGGGAAATGAAATAAAGTGGATTCCTGAGGCTAGAAAATCCTTTGAAGACATCAAGGTGGCATTGACCAAGGCTCCTGTACTGACCAGTCCTAATTTTGAGAAGGATTTCATATTGTTCTCTTTCACCTTAGAACACACAATTGCTGGTGTTTTACTCCAGAAAGATGACTAGAATTTTGAGAAGCCCATAGCGTATTACACAAGACATTGAGGGATTCTCCTTTGAAATATGACATCATGGAGAAGAAATCATATGCTCTAGTCAAGGCCTTGAAAGAATTCATAGTTTACATCCTACTTTCCCATACTACTGCTTATGTACCCAACAACTCAGTGAAAGAAATTTTAACTCAGCTTGATCCTGAAGGAAAGAGGGGAAAATGGATAGCGGTGTTGTTAGAATATGATCTTGACATCAAACCCACAAAGTTGATCAAGGAATAGGGGTTGGCAAGAATGATGGAACAGACCAATTACGAACTTTTAGTAATAAATTTCACTGCAGACTTGTCAGAGGTTGCAGAAGAGGAGAAGGCGACTCCACAAATATCCCAGAAATTTCTTGATTCCACATGGTATGTAGACATCATCTTTGTGTTGAAAAATTTGTAGGCTCCTTTTAAGTTTAGTAAAACAAAGGCTAGATTCTTGAAACTGAAGGCAACAAAGTTTTGTATAGTAAATGAATCTCTATATTGGAAAGATCTAAGGGGAATTTTATTGAGTTTTCTGATAGAAGAAGAAGAAAAAAAGACCATCAGAGAATTCCATAAGGGCGATTGTGGAAGTCATCATTATTGGAAGACAATTGTGCATAAGATTTTAAGGGTTGGTTTCTATTGGCCTAGCATTTTCCCGATGTCTACAAAAAGGTTTCAAAATTCCATGAATGCCAGATCTTTGATGGAAAAGGAAAATTGCAACCTCTGCCTTTGAAACCTATTTCTGTGGAAGCCCCTTTCAGATAGTGGGGCCTTGATTTTATAAGGGAAATACATCCACAATCCTCATCCCAACACAAGTGGATTCTGACAGCAAAATATTATTTCACTAAGTGGATTGAAGCAGTTCCCACCAGGCAGGCAACAGATGATGTTATCATCCGGCTTTTAGAAGACAATATTTTGTCCAGGTTCGGATGCCCAACTAAGATCATAACATACAATGTAGTTGTTTTCAATTCCGAGAAAATAGAAAAATTTTGCAATGATTACAATATCACCCTCAATCATTCTGCATCATACTACCCTCAAGGAAATGGGTTGGATGAGTCTTCAAATAAAATCTTAGTCGGAATCATTAAAAAACTGTTGCAAGAAAATAAAAAGGCCTGGCACAAAAAACTCATCCATGCATTGTGGGCTAACAAAATATCCTTGAAGAGATCCATAGCCACATCCCCTTTCCAGATCGTTTATGGTACAGAGGCAATTTTTCCTACTGCATTGGGATTGCCAGTGATGATGTTGTTACAGGAGTAGGATGCAGAGATTGATGCCACTCAAAGAAGAAAGGATGAACTGATTAGTGTCCAACAAACCAGAGAAAAGGATTTCAACAATGCTCAACTACATCAGGACAAGATCAAAGAGGATTTTGATAGACATACCAAGGTAGAGGACTTCAAACTGGGGGACTTGGTATTAAAATGGGACGCCAGAAATAAAGATAAAGGAAAGCACGGGAAGTTCGACCATCTCTGGCTGGGACTGTTCAAGATTGCATCATACCGTGGGAGTAATGCCTACATACTTCAGGAGAGTAATGGAGACATAGTTGGAGGAGGGCATGTGAATGGAAGGTTCCTCAAATATTACATCGTTTAAACAATAATCACCCCGCCCATTCATTGTACATAGTCATTTTTCATGTTTTTGTGTTTTCTTTCCGCATGCAGAGATTGAAATAAAAGCAGCACAATTAAAGCCTGAGGTGAAGGCCCTAAGCTATACTGGGTTCATTTTAGTTTTTGAATAAAGGTTGGTGGATTCAGACTGCAGGAATAAATCTCAGCCCAATGGGTAGGAACTTGGTATACCGTTCTTTGCTACCTCGTAGGGAGGATAGCATCCCCGGTTGGAGCCTATGTTATCACCATAAAAATTTTCTTTTGATGGAATCCAAGTCTCGGATTTAGCGAGGGGATAGATCAGTGTGGAGATGCAATAAATTTGGAGGACAGGGTCACACCTAGAGGAGAGGGACCAATATAGCGGAGGCGCGAAAGTTGATGGGGCCCGACGGGCCACAAATCTTAAAACAGCCCAGATCGACGGTCAGGAGACATATCGGGCGAGGAAATAGCACGAAGGTTAATCACTCGAGAGAGGGCCGGGGAAAATAACATGGTTTCACCTCGTAGACACGTGGTGCCATCAGAGGCACATCAGGGCAAAAAGAGGTCTACCCAAAATCGTTTTGCCTCACACCTGATATCAAAAAGCGCATATAAAAGGAGGGCCCCGGGCATTATTTTATGGTATTTCAAATCATTTTAACATTTTAAAATTGGCGTAAATGCTCCATTTGAAATGAAGCTCAACAGTCAACCAGACTTGCGCATTCTCCACTCATTTACAGGTATTTTTCATCATGGCCACGAATCCTGTCATTTTATCCGTAATAAAGCAAGATCCTGCTTCTAAAGAAGAATCCCTAATTGATAGGGACTCCGATATATTTGACACAAAAATAACTATCTCACCCATTTTCGTATCCAGAGACAATTTGTTAGACAATGTCGAGAAATGAATACCTTTCCTCGAAGCAGCCCAAGCCTCCATAACCCCTTATGCCATCAAAGTCGCGTTCCCTTTTCCAGAATTCAAAAGATGGTGTGCAGAACAATACTCCCAGAAAGAAATGGTCAATTTGAATAAATTAGGGTCAGAGGTCCTATGCAGAGTAGATATCTAGTCAATTCGACATGCCCTCAATACATCAAAGTCTTCCCCCGTAGCGTCGGATCCCTTTGAGGAAGATAAAATAATCACGGCCTACAGAGAATGTCCCCTCGAGGTCAAAACCCTATTTTTGCAGACCATTGTCAAACCTGAACATTATTCTGAGAGTTTGTGGTTGCCCATGAATGTAAGTGTCATGGTTATTGAGGTCCAGTGGGATTGTTCCATACTCAATCAAATTTTAGGATTGGACAACGACAAGTTAAGTTTGTGGTAGAGGTCATGTTGGGTTTCCTTTTGATCTTTTTTCAGTTAGAGTCTAGTCAGTCGGTATGTATCAGTTTTGAAGAGTTCATCGCTGATAATATGCACAAACAGCTGGTAAATTTCAATTCACTAAGACACTTCAGGTATTACACGCACTTGCTGAGAATGTTCCTGGAAAAAAATAAGACATAGTTCCTTGAAGCTGCATTCATCTCCACTAAATGCAAAAGGATCACAATGCTTATTTTTATAAATAAAATCATGTCCAGAGTTTATAGCTTACTCTTCAGCACCGGTCTGCCAAGGGTTTTGGAATAAATGAAAATTTCCCTGCAGCCCAATCCAGAGAACAGGGTAGGAGATTAGGTGTTGTTCATGCACTCCACTATAATTTGGGTATATGGTTATCAAGAGGGACCTCACCTTTTACCTGTTTTCTTGACTCCTAGAGTATTTTCCCTAGAGTTCATCAGGCAAATGATCATCTCATAAACATAACATTTTCTGAAAATACACAAAGCATCTAACTTGAAGTTTCCTTTCATTATAGGGCCCTTCGTGGTAAAGACTAGATCATGTTTGCCTCATATCCAGGCCAAGCTAAATGAATTCAAATTTGCTCAGTTACAAGGAAGGAGATATGATCCGCACCAAGTCATATCTAAAAGAAGATTGATGTGAAAACAAGGCCCCTATGAGCATGAGCAAGTTGAAGGATTTGATAAACTGACAAATCTGGAAACTTGTGCAGATATGGAAGTTATTTTACAACCTAATCAGACACAACAAATAGAGTCAGCCCCACATCAAATCCAAACATAGAAAACTTCTTTGAGGTTGATTATTAAATCTCCCAAGATGAGTGTTTATAACAAAAGGAGCAGTTCAGATGCCTTGGGCACCAATGGTCAACAAAATGTTCTCAAGAAGGTGAAGATCACACAGTCCCCACAGATAGTAAAACTGGAGGAGGAAGAACCTAAGGAGAAAATGAGCATGGAGATGGTGGAGAGCAGAACCAAAAATGAAGAATCTCATACAGAGAGCACACCACAAGGTGAAAGCAACTCAAGAGCTTTCAGCAGCAAAAAACATGTCTTTAATAAGGCACCTGGAGCAGCCTACCAATCCAAAGAAGATTTGGCAAATCAATATGTTGTGAAAGGAAATTTGGCCATGAGTGAAATAAGATATTTGTTACCTGAAGTAGAGAGGATCTCCCACCATAATTCCTCCCTGTTCTCAGTTAGGGATGTAGAAAGGAAGACACTTAACATAGTAGTGGCAGATGAGGATAAAGTGTCTGAGATCAAGTTGCATTATGAGAATACCGGTGCCCCGGATAAGGTAAAATTCCGTAGAAACGCCAGTGACATGTTGTATTCAGACTACCTGAGTCCGAGCTTGAAAGTTTCAAGACTGACAACCCATGCACTTAAATTGGATGGACAATTGAAGCAGGAAAAATCATCCAGCAGAGCTTGGTAGACCCAAGTCAAAAGATTGGAATCTGAAGGCCCTCAAGCATTAAAAGCTTCCTTAGATGAAAAAGACAAATTGATTCAAAGCATGAAAAAGAAGCTAAAGATGTCTGCCACAGAACATCCACAGACAACAGAGCTGGCTGTTTTAGAACAAGAAAAAGAGACATTTAGAGAGGAAGCACTAAATTACAAAGCCAAGGTATTGCAGCTAGAAAAGGAAAAAGAAAATTGGTCACAAGGACATGCAGCAACATCAGACATGGCTGCTATTGTACCTTCTACTATAGAAACTCGATCAAGCATTGATGGATTGGTTTAGGATATGTCCCAAGTAAGCTTAAAGATAGGGGAGATCAAGAGACTTAAGGAGTTCATAGAAAATATGCAACAAGAGATGAAAATGAAGGATGAAAAGATGGCCCAATTCCAAAAGGAGAATCAAGATTTTCAAGAAAGGGTGAACAAGCTGAAGACAAGGTTGAAGGGAAAAGTATTGTTGCAAGGATCTAAACATGTAATCTGGGATGTTATTGTTGTTGAAGCTGCTAAGTTCAGGGTTTATCTGAATTTTATAAATGACAAAGACAACACAACTATCACTGCCCGAAGCAGGTGTACTGTTGTAAATGAGACACTAGCGAAAAATCCCTCAGAATGGGCCCAAAACACTATAAGTCTGCTTAATTTTGTTCCCACTGCTGATCTTCAGACCATTGGGGTCAAAGAAAGGACTACACTGATCATTTGGGCTAGGAGGATCATCGCTAAACACAATTTTTTCAAGTCAGTTCAAAACAAAGTTGTACAGATGGAGCAGAGTATACAAGAATTTAAGGATACATTTGAACAATTGTTCATCAAGGGCCTCCCATCATTTTGGGATGGCAAAGGGAAATTACATGATCAAGAGGAATACAATTCTCTCCTCACCCAGTGCAAAATGGATCATTCCAAATTTGAAGCCCTGGAGGAGAACCTGAAGGGACCAAGTTTGGTGGAATATTTGACCATAGACTTTGAGATTTTTGTTGGACAAAAACTCCTTAGTTAACATTCAACATTTTTTCATTACTCATTATTTTCATTTATAATCAATTATATGTGAATACATATCAACAACATATCATCAACAAATCATCTCTACAAGGAACACAAAGAACACAAAATGTATGTACAATTTTTCTTTTTATTATGGACTTCAATCGGGGGGGTTTTCAGCAACAACTGAATAGAGTACAACTCTACAATAGCACCAGATCTATATGCAAGACTCAGCTTACATTCTCAGCACCAACTGAGATGAGGCAACAATCCCCAATAGATATCAATCTGTCAACATAAATAAGTGCATCAACCATGCACCAACCTGTGCCAAACAACCTGTAATCAACATGTACCATAAACAAGTGCATCCAACCATGTACCAAGTATATACCAATAATGTGTCAACTAATCATCAACAATGACTCATCAATATGTACCAACATCATCAATTATACACCTAATGTATGTGCCAACTCATCAACTACTTGTCTCAACCATCTACTCAACATGTAACTCAACCAAAATCCCTCATCAATTTCATCATCCAAATATGTTTGTAGCTCTTTAATAGACCTAGTGTATATGATCACATTCCTACAAACCTTCCTTAACTTTAACAACAAGAGGCTATCATTTTCATCAAATGTTTCTTTAGTCTCACATGCCTAGTTTTGGATTAGTCAACAACCCTAACTTGAAGTAATCATAACTTTGTACCTGTAATGTATAAAGAAATGAAACTGGCGCACAATGTTCTTCAGTGTGTTTTGTGCAATTCCTCCAAGTTTCACTACTTGGAACCTCTCATAAAAGGAGTTATAGCAAAAATGGCATACCTTGTTGAATTATGGTTTATTCTAGAGAGCGACCTTGTAGAGCGTTCCCCGCATAGAATATTTGTTGAAAATCTCTAAAACTATTATGCCACATACTACAAACTGTACCCTAACCAACACATTTTGTCTCACCGAATTTGGATCTGTTATGAAGAAGTTATGACATTTTTACCCGAAACACCTGTTTTTGACTAGTTTCAGGACTAGCCACAAACCCTATTTTCCACGGAGTGTAAATCCCAAAATACAACGACCCAAAAACTGAATTTTTTACCACAGATACTTGGGTATGTTTTCTCAATGGAATAGAAATTTCACGGTCTAAATCAATATATAAAAAAATTTATAGCGAAAATGGTGAGATGACCTGTAAATAACATACCTTAGAAGGCATCATCAAAAGAATTTATCCTCCCTTCAATTCCGACCCTCTTTTCTTCACCTTCCTTCTGAAATTCGTCTTGGATATCCTTGGTTACCTTAGTCACCTATAGATATTCAATAGGCTCAAGTGTTCCACACCAAAAATGCTTAAGAAGCTCTCACAAGAATCTCTCCATCAATACTCCAAAAGATACTCTCACAAGAAACTCTCCATTGATCCACAAAAAGGATGATCTACAAACAAAAAGGACGATCTACAAGAGACCATTGCTATCTTCTTCACACCTTCATAATCTAGGTCACTTAACCCATTTTTAGGTCACTTTAACATATTTTCCTTATTTTAGGGTTAACCACTTTCCATAAATAGAAAGTTCTTCAATACTTTATCATTTAAATATTCCTTCTTGATTTTGTCACATTACTTTATCATTTCTTGATTTTGTCACTTCTCTTGATTATTTAAATAATCCACCTTGACTTTGTCACCTTACTTTATCATTTAAATAATGATTTCTTCTTTTAGGTCACTTAACTCATTTCTAGGTCACTTAACCTATTTTCCTTATTTTTAGGGTTAACCACTTTCCATAAATAGAAGGTTCTCCAATACTTTATCATTTAAATATTCCTTCTTGATTTTGTCACCTTACTTTATCATTTCTTGATTTTGTCACTTCTTTTTATTATTTAAATAATTCACCTTGACTTTGTCACTTTACTTTATCATTTAAATAATGATTTCTTCTTTTAGGTCACTTTGACTTCTTTGACCTTGGGGGCTTCAAGCTTTCATGTGGGGGTCCTTCATCTTCATAAGGCCATAACTCTCAAACCATGAGGAGTTATGTGACATTTCACATACCACTGAAAATGGCATGACAAGCACTATCCATCTAGGATAGTTTCACCAACAATTTCCTTGGTCTTCATCTCATTATTCCACATACAAGCATGGGTCCTCCAACCATTCTTCTAGGATAACTCAATCCGTAAAGCGTCTTCCCGTGAAGGCTTTCACCATAATGGGACCACTTTTGAGTTCATCCATTTGTGCACCTTATCAATCATGATAAGAAAATAATGAGAGCAAGGGTCCTCCAACCATTCTTCTAGGATAACTCAATCCGCAAAGCGTCTTCCCATG